>OX463849.1:12595790-13003290 GCA_949825065.1 Odontocerum albicorne | reverse complement strand
GTTACGCAATTTCTTAGAGCAGAGACTCACGAGTTTGGTAAAACAGCTTTGTGTTTTTTTCTCGCCGCGCATACGGCGAGAAAATCCAAGGAAGTCTTAAGAGATATGTTTCCAGGGAGCCAGAGAGGTGACATCCCGAAGCCAGCACATTCACACTATTTTGCCGCTTCTATCTCTAGAGGTATCTAAAGACTGAAGTCTACAAGCATAGGCCGAGGACAACCAACAAACTGAAAGATGTTATCTGATACGAAATTGAGGCAATACCACCAGAAGTAATGCAGAACTTCAGCATGAAGCTTCAGACGTGTATAGAATATGAAGGTCACTATTTGAATATCATTTTTAAAACAAGGTGAAAAAAATGGTAAACATTGTTCTTTCATATTGTAAAAAAAATTTTGAAGAACGACCTATGATGCTTCTTTTATTTAGCTTTCAAAACCGGGAGTTATTTCTACTGCACCCTGTATATTCTAAAGTTTCAAAGTAACATATTAAAAAATATGGTTTTAATTTTTGAAATCGTGAGTAGAAGTAGATGCGTTTATATGTAACAAGGTCCAAAAGTTTCCAGCCCAAGGATATAAAAAAGGAGATAGAATTAATCAATTTTTTTTCTTTCAATATAGTTACCCTGTAGTTAGTTCAATACATTTTTAGAACGAAGAATTAATTTTTCAATACTACTGAAAAAAAATCTGAAGTTTTGTTGTCAAAATAGTGCAATACTGTGGAGATCACTTCTTAGTCACTTTTAAATTTTTTCCACACAAATCTGAATTGTTTTGAAAATGAAAAGTAATCACATGGAGCCAAGTCGAGACTATAGGGTGAGTGATTGAATTTGAGAACCTTCTGGGTATATAAAAATTTATGAACTGAATCTGTGCTGTGACCAAATGGAAGAAGAGGAATGAACATATTGATTCCATAATGGTTCCTTTACTGGAAAATTTATTATTTGGAATAAATTCATCCCATTAAAGACTAACCTTTAAATGTTGTTTTTGGATTTCCTGTAATCGTAATGAATCTTGAAGTGGTATTTCTTTGATAGGGCCATGAATAGCAGGCGGTGGAGTTGCTGCAGTTACTTCCCAATGCTTCCCTCTTTTCCGTAAGCCCTCTTTACTGGGATCATGAACATTTGATATAGTGGTTTGATAAGGTTTGAAACTTTTTCGCTCGTTAGGTTTTGCTTTATTAACCGTTTTATCAAATATATATTTACAATGCTCTTCAAAATCATTTTCTTTATTTGAATCTAAAGAAGAATCTTTATCTTCAGGTTTAGAAAATGATTCTATTTCTTTCAAATCTTCAGAATTAATAAGAGATTTGTCTTCCTTAAGAATTACAATTTTTTTCTTAACATCAGTACTTTTAGCTATGATAGCTAATGGATCATCTGGTTCACTGTCATCGTCTGAATCTAAATACTCTCGAGGTTTAGTGGTATTTCTCTCCCATTCGAGATTTTCAATATTTATTTTATCTAGTGGTTTGTTATCAGCTGTTATTCTCATGTTAGATAGAAGAGTACAAGATTTTTCAACTTCATCTCTCAAAGAAATTTCTTTTTTTAATTTCTCACGAAATGTTTTAATTTTTTCTCCTTTATCAGGCAATTTGTTAACAAACCCCCTGTAAAAAAATAATTTCAATTATGAATTATAATACAAATTGGATGAAAGTTATTTTTATATTTATAGAAATATATCGCTTTTCATTGGAAATTTTTAGGTTATAAAAACTAGATTTTCGAATTGAAATAATTTTGAAAGGGTTGTATGAATATTTTTTTTATAAATAAAAGGCAATAGATTAACAAAATTCATCTAATACGTGAAAGCTTTGATTCAATAAGTTGGAATTAGATTTCAAATATAGCTTACTTATTCGAAAGAATTTTATCTTGACGTTCAAGAAGTTCTAACAATTCAACTTTAGTTTTTAAATCAAGTTTTTCAACTTTGCCATCGATTTCCGACCTAGGTAAGGGAAACAATTTGCCTGGGATTTTTTTCGGCATTTTACTAGACCCTTTTCTTGGTGTTACACTAAAAAACAAGTTACTTCCTTACAAACATTATAAGAATGCTTAAACGAAATACAAACAGTACGCAACAGCAACTGTCAGTTGTCAAAATGACAGAAGAGGGAAAGATCAAAGACAAACATGTATTTTTTTATTTTGTTGTTTCTGGTTATAAAACTATTCCGAAAAAAATCAACTGTGGCGGCATATTCGATTTTAATGCTATAGTTGCATTTGAATAATACAAGTGTAGATCAAGAATGAACTATAAACTAAATTACCATCTGATCGCGGTCATCACGTGAACTTCTTTTAGTTCAACGAGCTGATAGTAATATACTCGTAATCCTGCATATTTTTTAACGTTTTGTAAAGAATGGCTATGTACCTTACATGCAGCTTTTTGCACTATTGGTTGATTGTTGTGAAGTTCGTATAATCAAGATTGCGATATGGCAGCGGCCAAGGGAGAATCCAGACTTAGTAATTACAAAAGAAACAACAGAAATAAAACCTGGCGTAGATTTGATAAAAAAATCAACAGCAATGCAGTTTTTATCAAATGGAATAAGGTATAGTTTATGGAATCACTTTGACTTTTAAAATATTAGGTGTTAACATAAGTTGTGTCCGTTTTTTTTCCAAATTTAAAAATGAGCACCAAAAGTAAAACAAAATGGTTAAGGTTATACGTCATTCGAAAGAAAATTTTCTTCTCTACAAGATATTGCGTTTGTTTTATTGGGTGTTAACATAAGTTGAGTCCGTTTTTTTTTTCAAATTTAAAAATGAGCACCAAAAGTAAAACAAAATGGTAAAGGTTATATGTCATTCGAAAAAAAACATTCCGCTCTACAAAATATCGTGTTTGCTTTTACGTTGCTCGCGCGTCATCGAGCTACGCATGGCCACAAACAAAGGTTCCTTTACTGGTAATGAAAAATTGTGCTTTATGTGAATATGAAGAAACGGAAAGAATGGGTGAGTTATGGTCAACAAGCAACGCCCAGAGCGAAACAAGGTTTGCATCCGCCCAAGGCGATAATTTGCATCTGGTGGGATTGGTAAGGCGTCATCCACTACAAGATACTTGAACGCAATCAGACAGCCAACGCGGAGCTATACATTCTGTAAATGCAGTGGCTCAACACTGCAATTCAACAAAAAAGACCGGATCGGCAAAATGACGTTATTCTGCAACACGATAACGCCCGCCCTCATATCGCCAACATTACGAAAAATGCCATTTAATCGATTGGTTGAGAAGTTCTGCCGCACCCTCCATATACTCCAGACCTCGCGCCGTTGAATTTTTACCTTTCTGGTCACTTTCGAACAATTTGCGCGGCGTTTCCTTCAATAATGACGTCGAATTGCGAACATGGTTGAATGAACTCCTCGAGTCAAGACCGGATGGTTTTTATCGCACAGGCATTTAAAAACTTGTAGAACGTTGGCAAGCAGTTGTAAATAATGAAGAAGAATGAGTTATTGAATAATTTGTTGTAATTTTTTTTTGTTGTGTCTTCTTCTCTTCATTTGAAAAAAAACGGACACAACTCATGTTAACACCCAATAGATTTTTCGTTTTTCAGTTTCGACAAATGACTCATCGTCAGAAGTTATTAATATATGCATATATATTTTATCATATCAGTAACTTGACAAAATGTGTTCAATTTCTTTTTTTACATTTTTAGTTTAGGAATATATTTGCGAATCATTTTCACTCTCCCACAAGCATTCATTTTCTTGGTGTGCAGATAAACGAATAGTACAAGACTCGCACACTAATCAGCAACTATAGTGTGTGACCCTTTTCCAAGTAGTTGCCTGATAAAAACGACTACTTGAACCGAGTTGTTTTGATAAATTCTCGTCCATATTTTTTATTGGATCATCTATATTTATGCCACAGTATATTTTTAATTCAATAAGAAATCCAGTCAACACTTCGGTAATTACAAACAGGTTTATGCCAAAAATGTGACGTTTTCCTGCCAGCTATTGTTTTTATTATGCCAACCTTTGAATAACATCGATGAATAAATTTTCAAAAGGAATAAAATATTTGAACATTTTCAGTTGATTTTCATTTGTATGAAATTTTTTTATTACATATAAAAAAATAGTTAACATTTTTCATAAAGTCTAAATGATTTAATGTTAACTCTGCAAACGATTATCCATAAAAACACATTTTTATTCCATTTTAAATGTCCTGGAGCAATATTTATGTCTAGTTCGTTTTTTTATGTTCCTTCAGGTGTAACATAGGTATGGTATATTTAAAACAATTATGTTAATTTTAACAATTTTATATTTCATGTTGAGTGAATATAACATTACAAAATAAGCATCTTGTTTTATTTTTAATGCCTCGTATGAGTACGAGTGTGTATTCAAAATATGCGATAAATAATTCCTGTGTCAAAATTGTGCACAAAAGTCTCTTTTGTGATAGTGCACACAAATATTCTGAATTTAGCATGAACTATAAACAATATAAATATATGTCGGCATGAAAATACTTCCAATTATATTGCTATACGAAACTTTCAAACAGCTTATTTAAAAATCATGGTTCATATTTTTTTAAACAAAACTAATTTTTTACATAGTATTTGTATATATGTACTACTTGTGCTTTTACGAAGTGTCATGTCTATTTAAAATGTTTATGTCGATTTATTTTTAAATGAATTTGACTTTTAATTTTTTGTTACAATAAAAGTTTGAATTTCGTAATATAGGAAAAATTATTACGCCACTAGCAATACCAACTATTTTATCCTTGCCATGGAGTGGCAGGCGTAGATTATCTTAATAGTGGCGAGATGACAATAGTTGGAACAGAGTAAAGTTTTCACTGGAGTTTTGAAGATCCTCATTTTCGTGTTGGGTTATAGATTTTTTTTCAGAGGCACTGTCTGTGTATTTTCACTGCATGGTGTTATTGTTGAAGCAGGAAAAGGTTGTCTGATGTGATGGACAAGAATTTAACACTATAATTTATTTATTTAATTAACGACACAACAGTGTCTTTATATACAAATGAACATGAGACAAGTTATACAAGTACTTAAAATTATTGACAAATAATACAACTTTATTTTAAACTAACATGAAGATACAAAAAGCAGCAGTAATAATAAATTACTGTCATTGTTTTAAAATTATTTAATAATCTTTGAGAATTTTGTGGGAATTTTATGGATAGATATTGAGATATAGAAAACACACGGCCTCATTAGTAGAACGAGATGCAAGTTGCTTTGCAGAATTAAACCTTCATACATGTTGATGCAGGGCTACTCGGCAAGATGGCAGATGATACAACATGTCTATCATGTTCTTGCCAATCATTAATAGCCGATGGTACCACATGTATATTATGCTTCCGCCAATGATTACTGTCTAGGGATACAACCCTTGTATTACGTTTTCGTCAACTATTATTAGCCGAAGGCACAACCCATGTGTCATTTTATTTTTCGACTAGGTCCCCAATCTTTTTCAGGGGTTCCCAACCTTTTTCGATGAAGGGCTACATTCAACTTTTTAGTACATGGCAGACCGGTCGATAAAAAAAATTAATGAACGACTTTTATTACAAATAAATACAATAAACAAAAAAAGCAATTATTAACTCTCTTAACCCATGTGTCATTTTATATTTCGACCAGAATACAGGGGTCCTTAATATTTTTAAATAAAGGGCAACATACAATTTTTAGCATATGGCAGACCGGTTGATAAAAAAAACGAAAAAGAAATCTATTTGTTGAAAAAAATACCAAGCCCCTGGTGACATTTACCTGTAGAATCGCGCAGCCTGTATAGTATTAAGTTGCGTAGAGTGACTGTTTATCCCACCGAGAGGGCTTACCGTCTTTTGACAGAGAGAAATAAACTTACGTAAGGGGAGAAACGTATGCACCGAGCAATAAAAATTATATTTCCATGCCAAAAATTGTTATTAAATAAAAAAAATCTTGCCATAGAGTGGAAGAGTACTTATCGGTAGAATAGAATGACGTTTTCACTGAAGCTTTGAAGAACCTTTCTTTCTGGATTATGTTATTGTTAAAGTAAAAAGTTATCTGATGCAATGGGATGGGAGGATTTTTTATGTCTTGCGAAAGTTGTTTTTCCTGCTAAGAAGGCTCGCCGCCATTTTACAGAAAGAAGTAAACTCTTCATAATGATAGAGAAGTACGAACTTGACAAGTATTATATTTTCATGTCATAAATTGTTATTAAGAACTTTAACGAAAAATGTTGCAAACTACTTATCCCTCGTTTTGTCACCTGACGACACTGGCGTATACTCCTTTATATATAGGAGTTCACGGCCATTATTCAAGAAGAAGAAGATTATATGTCTCTCGTGATAAGCTGCAACAGACTGTCAATTTCACTATTCGCAAAATAACCTAAAAATGGCTTTAATCGCTTTGCGATTTTTAAAACAAAATAAACTTAATAATATTTCAAACCTTTTAAATAATGAATCCACTATTTCAACGGTTAATATTTTGACTTTGTTTATTTAACTCTAATATATTGATTTATTTTTAACATAACCTTAAGTCATTCTTTAATTTCAGTGGTAGTAATTTAAATATTTTTATTAATCCTTTGCTTAGTATTTATTATTGACAAATCTTTTCCAATGTCTTAATAATTACGAATGTTTCTCTTTGTATGAAATTACTTTTGTTAAGGTGTGCTCAGATTAATAAAGACGTCGACTTTGAGAATTCGATTTCTTAACTTAAAAGTTAGATTCTTTTTCAATTAGGAGATTATGTATGAACATTGGGATGATTTGGACCTATATATATTCAAAAAGGGTCCAACTCACATTTTATATATTTTGAGATAATCGTGATTATGAATATATGCCGCTCTGTATTTGTTTGTATGGAATATTTTAAATCGTAATTTTCTTACATGATAGATATGTGATTTTCAATATTTTAATGAAACCTATCATGTTTTGCGGATTGGGTATTTTTTGCATATATATGTCCATTAGTGATCACATGTGAAAAAAATATAAGTAATGATGCGTAAAAATGGCATAAATATCTAAAAGGGCCTTTCAAATTGAGCGGCTTTTTTAATTCTATTTTTTTATTCTTAAATAAAACAATTTGCTTTGATTTCAAAAATCTTTTTATTGGTCATTGAAGTCTAATGTATGGCATTTAAACACAAAAAACAATATCCGCCAAATGTCCACCTCTTGCAGCTCCACAGATGTCCACTCTTTTGTCAAAATTTTCGATGACATTTTGTCATAATTGCGGTTCTAACTCGCCAATAAAGCTAATAATTTCGTCCTTCGGCTCAGGAATTCATTGGGAGTCATTCTTATAGACCTGGATTTTCACGTAACCTCAGAGAGTTAATAGTCTAACGGTGTCAGATCACATGATCTTGGTGGCCAAGTAACATCACCGTTTCCGAAGATTACAATACATAAAATAATTCTAAATTTGAACGCATTATTGTATTGTGTACGACTCCATTTTTATAAATGTCATACATCACACTTCTCAAATGTCACAAGACCCATGCAAATTCGCGACGCCATCTGTGTTTTATCCAAGAATGAAAAAAACCGCTCAATTTGAAAGACCCTGTATTATTTCATACCAGTATATTTTTGTATGGTTTGATTTTTACTTTATAAATTGCTACTAGTCATGTTCTACACACATAACAGATTTGAATGTGGTATTAATAAGCGTGCTAATATATAACTATAATTTCAATATTGACCATGAAGTCCCAAATATGTTACACACTGAATGCTGTAATATTTCAGGGTTTGCGGATTATGATAAATAATTATGTAACGGATACAAGTAAACAAAGAGAATTCCAAAAGGTAGTAGATGAATGGGATACCTCGATCAAAAAATCCAAGACCAGTAAAGCGATGAAAGCTTATCTTGAAAGAGCTAAGCAACATGACGAATTTATGAAAAAACAAGAAATATCTTATCAAATTGGAAAAAGACATCTTGCTAACATGATGGGAGAAGATCCTAACATTTTCACACAAAAAGATGTAGATGTGAGTAGAATTGTTTTTATTCCCCCCCAAGGACTATTTTTTTTCTAATTATTGTTAGGTGGCCTAGTACTACAAGAGTCGTCTCTCTCCTGAAAGTTTTGGGCTAGATGTCTGATGGTGACCAAAACAAAAAAATTTATGATTTTTAAATGCTCAGAACTTTCACTTGTTTTTTAAAAATCTTGATATTACTGCAATTCTGAAAATGTATATCGAAGATAATATAATGTTTTCTAAAGGTAAACAAGGTTTATTTATTTTAATATATATGTTTCTTTTCACTTTTTAATCTGGGATGAATTTTTTAAAGAATCAATGTGGAAAAAATAAAAGTATGGAGATGTTTTCTTTGTCTAGCATGCAAGAGACATGAGGTGTATAAACAATCTACTCATTTCTCAGCAATATATTATGAATTGTTTCTTCCTAATTTATATTAAACATTTCAATCAATATTTTGATATATACCAAGGGTACCCAACCTGTTGATCACGATCTACCAATCGACCGTGGCATGCTTTGAAGTAGATTTTAAATTTTTTCCACTGCATACACAAAAATTTTTTTAATACAATTTTTTCAGACTTAATATTAAATTATTATATCTGATTATAATTTTGTACTATTTTTTGTGTACTGGTAGATCACGATGTCACCCTTCATAAAAAGTAGCTCATTTGTGCAAAAAGGTTGGGGAGCCCTGCTATTTACCAAAGATAAGATCACAACTATGATACTGAGATGGTTTGTTTGGGCACGTGGAACAAATGAATGAAGAAAGACTAACAAATATTTGATACATTGCAAATGTGAATGGAAGGTGTGGTAAAGGAAGAACAAGGAAAGTATGGTTGGATCAAGTGAATGATATTGAGAAAGAAGGAAAGGTGAGAAGTAAGAGAAATCATGGGAGATGTATGGATGTGGAAGAAGCAAAATATGTGTATCAAGATAAGAAAGGCTGGGACTCTGTCGTCTCTGCCTACCCCAGCAGGGAAACGGCATGATCGTATGTATGTAAAACTATGTCCGACTAACGGTATATATTATATATTTTAAAAGACTCTCGAAAGAAAAAGATTACACTTAAAAAAAATTTACATTGTAATATATGCGCCCATTGAGTGATCTATGGTCACTTAATGATGTTACAAAAATCAAGAAACAATTTTTCAATTTGTGAATTATCGTGAAAGCTACATGAAAGAAATGACAATTTTTTATACTGTATAGAGGAGATATATTTTAATAAATAGCATTTAAATATTTTTTTTTTATATGTAACATCAATATGTGTTTTTTAGTATCTTTTTCCAATGTTAAACATGGTTTATTTATTTGGGCAAATATTTTCCTTTTCACTTTTTGACTTGTGATGTGTATTGAGAAATTAATATTTTTATGAAAGGAAAAAACCACCCAATTATTGGGATGATGCAATGCCTAATGAAGGCTTCAGTATAACAGAAGGTAGCGGACAGGATTTATATTCTTCTTCTTCTTCATCTTATTTTAGGCCTGTTGGCCTGTTATGGTCCTGCATCATTGTTTGCCTCTTGTGACGTCGACTGCCAGCTGTCTTTCCATCTTTTGGGAGGTCGTCCTGGAGTTCTGCTTGCTTGGGGGATACTATCCCTGGCCCCTTAGGATTTATAATATGTTTATATAACTCAATTTGACCATTTCGACCATAAATGTTTTCATCTTATAAAATTTTTTAATTTGCTATGGGGTTTTTTCCACTTATTCTACTCCACTAAGTTTTTCTTAATCCAGAGTCCATAATTTATATGTCGCTTATGTTGGTTGTACGTTATTTTTTTGAATTGCGTGCCAAAGATGGTATAGGTTTAAGGCTCGCGGGCCGCCGTTTCAGTGCTTAAAAACTGAACGACTTTTGATGACTTCCGTGGCTTAGTTGGTAAGATGACTGTCTTTTGATATGGAGGTTGCGGGTTCAATTCCCGTTGGAACCCAGATTTTTTAAAAAGGTTTTCAGTATAGTTTTCACTTAAGGCATTCTAAACAGCTTTCTGGTTGGTTGAAGGAGATTACCGCATGACGGCAATCCCACACGGTTGTGCTGTATACAATGAAAGTTTAATACATGATTCGCTTGGGTGCTGTTATAACTGCCAGACGTGATATGTTTAATAATAGCGTTTGCTCTCTAAATGGCGTTGTATAGAATTGATCTTGAAATTAAAAATTAATGTTCTCTAAACGGTACTCAAAAATCCACCACTTTACTACCTACACTATGACCACCTTTTATTGCAATAAATTATTACTATTATTTTTTAATTAACCGCATTAATATGAAATAAAACATCTATCAATAAGAATAATTTATTTCAAATAAAAAATTGTGGTCTATTAAAAAACATACAATAAATCTGCGACCGAGTTGTAAAAGGCCATTGTTGACACCCTCATACTATGAGGCCTCACCCCCAGGTGCCTATGAACATCATAATGAAAATAACTATGTATTTATCAAAGTTTAATTAAACAACTGTGTATTTTTATTACTTTTCCATGATTTGTAAAAACTAGCTTGCAGGCCACATAAAATACCCTGGCTAGCAACATGTGTTGACCATGCTTGGTCTACATGTTTAAGATGGTAATATTTCAAATTGTTTTACTTAAGAAGTGTCCAATTTTATAAATTAATGTTAGCATTATTACTTATTGATTTCATTTTCTAGGCTGCAATTGAATATCTATTTCCTAGTGGAATTTACGATCCCAAAGCTCGTCCATTGTTCAAACCTCCAAATGAAATACATCCTGTGAGAAAAGCTGCTGAGTTTGATTGGTCTGGAAGACCCCACCATCCTTTCTTTTATACCGGAAAACCATATTTCTATAAAATTATGTTTGTAAGTATATTTGTAATTTTTTTTAATATTTTCTGATCTGTGTTTCTTTACATAAATGTCTCTTTTATGCTTTTTTTTCACTGTAATATTTTTACTCATTTGCAAATCATTAGTGATGAAATTTATAGAATACTGTGGTGAACTTTGTTTTTTAAATGTTTCTTTCAAAACACGTTGATAATTTTTATTGTTTTAATTTACATAAACGAAAACTTGAAAAGTAAATGAGTAATTAAAAGCACAAAATTATCTAAATATTTAAATGGCAATCAAGACCAGAGACAGAATAGGAAAAAATAAATTAAACCATCTATGAATTTATATGATAAAATTTTTCAGGATTTGTATACAAATATAAATGAGGTAGAAAAATATCAAGATGCCTTAATAAAAAAGAATGTTGAATTGGACTCCTCAACAACTATGTAAGTACATTCTTAAGTAGGCTATATTACAGATTTTCCAAAATTTGCTGTGTAACAATTGAACATCTACATAATTATTATAATTTTATATTTTCATTATTCATTCTTTAAAAACAACCCCTAATTAGTTATTTGCTTAACATTCCTATGCAGATTAAAAATACAAGTATTTCTCACTTTATAAGTTTAAAATTGCACATTGATTGAAGTTTCTATGAATGACGCATGTGATCTGCTTCAAGTAGATAATGAAAAACTTACGAACATATATTTGCTTGAAATATAACAGCTAGATTAAACGGAAGCTGAAATTACCATTAGTTATTTCACTCTTAGTGGGTTCGAAGACACATTTCAAAATTTGAAATAGATTAAAATTTTTAAATCTCAAATATAAAATTTAGAATGAAATACTTAAGTTATTTTTTGAAAGTTATAAAATAGTTTTGCCGGTATGGATTTAAATAATAAAATATTTTCTTCCAGCAAATGGCTATTTAAGTTATGTTAAGAAAAATCTAATTCCTTACGCATCTAGTAAATGTTAATGCAAGATGTTATAATGAAGATGTCTAAATAATAATATTTATTTTTTATTAATTTTATTACTTAATAAATTGTATAAACAAAAAAACAGTTTCATCCAATTTTGTTAGATTTTGATCTATGTTAAATTATTTTTTGGGGAGGTAAGTTCCTTTAAATACATTATTTTTAAGGAAAATTATTTCTGATTTCAAGTCCCCGCTTTACAAGTAAAGTTTAGTAATGAATTAACTCTTAAATGCGGGAAACAACTGCAGTAGTTACAGTAAATATAAAATGTAGACATGGGAACTGACTGACTCCATTTTGTATCTGCAGAAACACGTAGAACACAAAATACATTGTGAACAGTTGTTCCATATTTACTGGGGTCTTCAGACCATCCACCTTGCCATTAGGAACATGGTGAATGTGTTGCTAACCTACCCTGCGTAATTTGAGGGATTGAACCATTATCAAAATTCAGTTGCTATATATTCTCCAAGTGACCTTAAAATATTTTTCTTACATGTTATACTATACATTTGTGATTTACTCTGAAATCAAGTGAAGCTGCAATTTTTAATTCATGATGTGTTCATTATTCATGTTGTTCTTACGTAGTAATAGTCCCAGGTTGTATTTCAAGCTGGGAATATTAGTATCTAAAATCAGTAACAAAATAATCTTAAGTATTATAATTTCCATGTTCTCAGTGAAGTTGTAGAGATACCAGGCTAATGAAGCACATATTAAGGGTTGTGGTCGCAATAATAGTGTAGATTTTTTTATAGTTTGGATATGCTCTGATTGGGAGTATAACATGAATTTCGATTTGATTACATAAATGGCAATACTGACAGACCTCAAAAAACAAAGATTTTTACCTGAATTAATCAAGATCTGTAATATATTACTATTTTTAGTTCTAACAACGGTTACAATTTTATGAATAAAGAAGAATTTGAAAAAGTTATTTTGGAAGGTATACTGGATAAGGAATATGATTGTTTCATCAAAACCATGGAAAGGTTTATGAATATGCCATACTCAAATAAATACCTATCATTTGTGAATATCTACCGCAAACCTCTTCTTGGGCAAAGGAAGAACTTTGAGATAGCTAAACCCGAATATGATGAAAATGGAAGAGCTTTTGTTACCACATATGGTGAGAATATATTTTTATATTAAATATTATATGTTATGTTCACAGGACTGAATAAAATGATGTTAACTATACTGTTTTTAATCTTACAAAAATATTGACAGTTAAATGAATATAAAATTGAATTTATAATAATAATATTGTTTATTGATAGTGGAAGAGCGGCAAAGAAATAAAAATCATTCTAACAAACATACATAAAGATACAAACATAAGAATTGTATATAGTATTGATTAAAGCAGTTATTAGAAAGTCTAGGTGAAGTTTGTGTGGCATTCTCAGTTGAAGTTTACTCCCAAACAAGGGAGAGAGCCCAACTAAGAGGATGCCAGATATTTTTCATACTTTATACCATCATCATCTTTATACTCTCTATGTTTTATCAGGAACAGGAATACCATAAACCGCCTCCATTCAGGTCGGTTCATTGCTCGGCACTTCACATATTTTGTTGTTGGGCCGAAGCTACAAATCTTCCTATTGTAACTATTGTGTAGTATAGACACATTTATGCAGTGTACTAGAAGTATTTCTTTAAAAAATAGAGGACTTGTCGAAGGTCTATTATTGACAATCTGTCGGTGATATTCAGTTTTTTGAGAATGAAGGCATTAGTTCGCCTTGCTGTCCATGAAATTCATAACGTTCTTTTCCAGCACCATATTTCAAATGCATCTATTCTACGTCTCTCACTTGACTCCAAGTTTCCGCACCATATATATATAAATGTTGTGAAGACGAGAGACTTAACTAGCCGCATTTTAGTCATGATGGTGATGGTTCTACTTTATTTTTATTTTTAAAGGAAACTTATAAATAAATTCAGATGGAATGAGTTGGTTTATAAAATTTAGTTTATATATACCGACACCTCAAATCCCTTTTGAGGTAAGAGAGAGGATAGATTTCCACTTTAGTCTTTCCACGCAAACAGTTTTTGTCTTTTCCACATTAATAGCATCCACACTTTATATTTAGGTGTGATTTCCATTTATTTGCAGTGATTAAGATGAAAAAAAGAGCATTGAGATGGTTCAACCACATACTTGTAGAACTAATGAATAATGAAAGATTTACAAAAATAATCTATACAAGTAGTATATAAAGTATGGCAAGTTTGGGAAGACCTAGAAAGTCGTGATGTAACCAAATAAATCAAATTCTGAAAGATGGAAGAGTGAAAGCCTTTATAATAAGACAGTATGCATGACAAGATGTGTGAAAATGGCAGAAGTGAAAGATTTGTATATTATAGAATAAAGTGAAGATCTGTCCTGTTTGCCTAACCCAATAGGGACATGGTGTGATGATGATCATTCCCGTTCAAAATAAAGGCATAGTATATACCTGTACACATAAAGCACCCTCGAGGAGAGTTTCCTCACTATAACACATCGATCAATAAGTCCCGGGTCTAACTACTAAAACAACATTTGTTTGCTTAAATTCTTCTGTATTCATCAACATAGTCTCCTTCAAGAGCTATACATTCATTCCAACGCTTTCCTAACTTTTCTATGCCAGCCGTGTAGAATGATTTATCTTTGGTTTCAAAATAGGCGTTAGTTTCGGCAATCACTTCTTCATTGGAGCCAAATCTCTCCCTGGAGCATCTTTTTGAGGTCTGCGAACAGCCAATAGTCGCTGGGGGCCAAATCTGGAGAATATGGTGGGTGCGGAAGCAATTCGAAGTTCAACTCATGTGATTTGGCCATCGTTACCATCGACTTGTGACACGGTGCATTGTCCTGATGAAAGAGAACTTTTTTCTTCTTCATATGGGGCCGTTTTTTTGCAATTTCTGCCTTCAAACGCTCCAATAACGCTATGTAATATTCGCTATTGATGGTTTTTCCCTTTTCAAGGTGATCGATGAATATTATACCATGCGCATCCCAAAATACAGAGGCCATAACCTTCCCGGCCGACTGTTGAGTTTTTGGTTGCTTCGGACGACTTTCACCGGCTGCTCTCCACTCAGCTGACTGCCAATTTGATTCCGGAGTATAGTGGTGGATCCAAGTTTCATCCATTGTCACATACCGACGAAAAAACTCCTGTTTATTTCACGTAAACAGTGCCAAACAGCGCTCTGAATCATTGATGCGTTGTTGTTTCTGTTCCATTGTGAGCAAACGCGGCACCCATTTTGAAAAAAGCTTTTTCATGACTAAATGTTCATGCAAAATAGTGTAAACACTACCAAATGATATCTTCAGGATGTCAGCTATCTCACGCAACTTTACTTTGCGATTTTCCATCACAATTTTGAGGTTTTTTTTTTATGTTTTCTGGTGTAACAGCCTCATTTGGACGACCAGAGTGTTCAGCATCATTTGTGTCTGTATGACCGCGTTTGAAATCAGCGTACCAACGACAAATGGTTGTTTTCGACGGAGCAGAGCCCGAATAACACTTTTCAAGCCATCGCTGAGTGTGAACGGTATTTTTTCCCATTAAAAAGCAATGTTTTATCAACACACGACATTAGTTTTTTTCCATTGTTTTGAAAATAGCAAAAGTAGCGTCAGTAAAACTACTGTAACTCAATGACACAATGTCGGAATGTCATGAAAGTTTGACACGTAACTTCTAAAGGTTGGTACTAACTGAGAATGGTATGGATTTGTTATTAGAGGCGCCATCTGTTGGTTAGTCCCGGGACTTATTGATCGATGTGTTACAGTGCTACTGAAATAAATCATCCTTTTCTTTTTTATAATTATTAATATTTTTATTGAAGTACATTTTAGTTGTATTTTATTGATTTACAAATCTTCAAGGAACGGGATCTGTTTTTTTAACATTGAATACTTAAAGATTCCCACGGATGGACACAAGAGACAAGAATTTGAATGACAATAGTACTTCCTGTTATTATAGACATTAAAAACACAGCAACTTTTCCCACATTTTGTGTTTAGTGCGCATTTATACAAAATAAATGCTATGGTTATTTTTGATTGTTCGATAATTTTAGAACCCTATAAAAAATAAATATTATCAACCTTAGTAAATTCATACATACGCCATTTCCCTGTTGGGGTGATCAGAGAGGACAGAGTGCCAGCCTTTCCTGCCTCGCTACACACCCTTAGCCTCTTATACATACACCTTCTCATACAAATTCTACGATACCTCTGACTTTCTACCCTTCCTTCTTTCAGAATATCATTCACTTGATCTAACCATACTTTCCTTGGTTTTCCTCTCACACACCTTCCACTCACATTTGCACTATATATCTTTTTTGTTAGTTTTTCTTCATTCATTCGTTCTACATGCCAAAAGCATCTCTGCGTGTTCTTCTTCGTCTTACTCAACACATCAGCCTAATGTTCGCATTCATCTTTAATCACTTCATTTCATATTCTGTTATTGTCGCTCCATGTATATTTCTCAAAGCACGCATTTTTACACCATTTATTCGGCTCTTCTCAATATTTTTCCAGGTTCGCATTTCACTCCCATACAACAAAGTTGCCACCAAAATGTTTTTGTGTTTATTTGGTCAAACTAAATTAATTAGTTTTTGAAAGAAACAAATTTATCTATTTTTATTTCATGCACCATACAAGAGTGTCATTAACAGAACATTAATATACAAGACAAGTTATACTTTAAATTATGGATACATTGTACCAATTTAGATATTTTTAATATAAGTATTCGCCAGAATATCACAACAATATTTAGAAATAGCTACTAACTTTGCGCTCTCCTTTATTAATATAAATAACCCTGCATTAATATAAGTAACCCTACATCAACCTGTGGAAGGTTTAGATTCTGCAAAGCAACTTGCATCTCATTCTATAAATGAGCCCATGTGTTTTCTATATCTCAAGATCTATCCATAAAATTCTCGAAAAATCCAATTTTTCTTGTTCTATGAAAACGTTGTTCCACTAAAAACAAATTTGGTAATATTTTGTGATATACAGGGTGGGCCGTAAGGGTGTTGGCGATTTGCGTCCTTAATTTCTCGGAAACGCGCGGCGCGGGGCGGTATATTGCTCAACACGTCGCTTCTCGGAAATTTTGTCGCTATGGAGCCGTACACGGGAGTGCAGCGTGCATTTTGTCTCCGCGCGTATTATGAAAACAATAAATCTGTGATTACTGCACGACGGTTGTTCCGACAGTAATACGGTTTGTGGGACATATGTGAGGCTCCAAGCGCCAATGTGATACGCAAATGGATTAGAATGTTCGAAATAACTGGATCGACAATAACAATAATTGATCGCGGTCGTCCGATCTCTGCGAGAACGCCTGACATTGTGAAGCGAGTTCGTGTTTCAGTTCAACAAAATCCGCAACAATCAATTCGTAAGAGAAGCCAGGCTTTGGATATCAAGAGAACAACTTTACGACTAATTTTGAAGCGTGATTTGCATATTAATGCTTACAAGATCCAGATTGTTCAAGAATTAAAACCAGATTATGCCAATAAACGACTTAACTTTGTTAATCTGATGCTCGACCGGTTCAACTATTTTTTTAATGTGAATTTATTTTTTTATTTAATGAATTTCCATCTTAATGGTCACGTCAATAAACAAAATTGTCGATTCTGGACCGAGACCAATCCCCACCACCTGCATGAACGTCCACTTCACAGCCCTAAACTTGTCGTGTGGGCTGCAATATTACTATTGGTATTGTCGGGCCATACTTTTTCGAGGACGAAAGAGGGCACGCGATGACGGTGAGCGCTCACAATTATTGCAGCATGATAAGAGAGTTCTTGGTCCCAGCCTTGCAAGAATTTCAAGGCAATACCTCGAGGATATGGTTTCAACAAGATGGTGCCACATGCCATACTGCTAGGGTGTCCATAGACCTGCTGAAAGAAATGTTCCCAGGAAAACTCATTTCGAAAAGGGGAGATATCGAATGGCCTCCACGCAGCCCCGATCTAACTCCATGGGATTTTTTTCTATGGGGCTACCTTTAATCGGCGGTCTACGAGAATAATCCGAGAGATTTGGAGCAGCTCAAAAGGAACATTATCCGGGAAATTAACAATATACTGAGAATTACGTTTCGCCGAATTTTACAAAATCTGCGACTTCGGTTTCAAGATTGCCAAGCAGCCGAGGGACATCATTTAAACAACATTATTTTTAAGATGTAAAAATTCCAAGATTTTTGTTTTTTATAATACTAATAAAAAATGTTGTATGTTACGTAGTTTTTTTTAAATTTCATATTCAAACCGCCAACATCCTTTTGGCCCACCCTGTACATACATATATTGAACTTTAATATACATATTAATGTTAAATAATTTTAAACAATGACTTTGTAGTTTATTATTACTACTGCTTTTTGTATCTCCATGTTAGTTTAAGACAAAGTTTTGTATTTTTTTGTCAATAATTTTATGTACTTGTTCATTTGTATATAAAAGACACTGTTGTGTCGTAAATTAAATAAATAAATAAATGAAATTTGTCTAACAATGGCATAATTATACAATAAAAACTTGACTCTCTAAACGGCGCTATGTAAATTGTTATTTTATTATTATTAGATGTTTGTTTCCTCAATTATCTCAGGACAGGTAAAATATGGGTTGGGTCTTTTATGTATATTAATTCCGTATATCCAATTGCACGTATTTTCTTTTCTTTTTTACTATCTTTACAATCAATATAAAGCTTAACCATTCATTAGTAATTAGTAATAACTAGCTTTAAACTTATTCAGTTAATTAGTTTAATTTTACTTCAAAAGTAGCCTTCTGATCCCTTTACTTACTCATGGACCATGTGTTTTGTGCCTCATCATACTGGTCACTTATTTATGTTGGCATCTATCTTATCAGCCTTTATCACAAATGATACTTTATTCTATTACCTACCTCAGATGGCTGTACAACTCCCGTAGATCTTTAGTCTTTTGGAAGATTTTTCTCCAAATTGATCGGTCACTTGCTGTTTCCTTCCAGTCCCTCTCCACTTCAGTTTCCTTCCGCTCCCATTCTCCTAAGATCCTGCTACACACTATCTAAAAGTCTCTTTCTTTGTCTACCAAGTGGCCTTCTTTCGTGTTATTGGGCTTAATGATTTTTGCTTACTATATCAACTGAGATCTATTGGATTTGTATTAATATTACATCACTTTGTACATTCTCTGTCAAAAGAACGCTTATTCGTCAAGTATGTATATGTCTACTACTATACATTGATTTATTCAATATTTTTCTCATGTTCAAATTTATATTTTATACCTGTTAGTATTATGCATAGAAAAATATCAATTAGAATAAAAAAATATTCAACATTTTAACTAATATGCTTAATGCATTTTCTAGAATGTCTGCGGAAAGCTGCTCGAGGCCATGTAACAATAAGATCTCCAGGAACAGGTCTGGTGACAATCAACGGTGATGACATCACATATTTTGAAGACAAACAGTATCGTGAACAGGTAAGTTTTATGAAATGACTTGTTTTCCCCATGATGATCCATTCCTTTTTGATAAAATTAACAATCGCATTTACAGTAAAACTTCGCTTAACCAATCTGACTATCAAATTTCTGTACAACGAAGCTATCTTCAAATTAATCGAAACTTTGTGACTCGGCATTGTATAGTGCAGTGTTTAAGTGCCGTACTGGGAATTGTGCCCCGATCATTCATTACATGTATTGACATATTAAATGTCTGTCGGAAATATTGGAAAAGTGTGCGCAAAAGTGACAAGTCGAATAAATGACTCGCATGATCGGTTATAAAGATGTCAGTGTGGAAGACCTTACAAAATTAGTCAACAGAGAAAATTAAGGCCTATCAATTGACGATTTGGAAGAACTAACCAACTCAACTACCGTTGAACATGAATGATAGAAAGATGAAGTCATAGAAAAGGTATCAACAACAGAAAACCTTAAAACTGTTTCAACTAACTAATAAACATTTTAAGTGAAAATGACCAAGATTTACAGAAAAGCATTATGGTAAAAGTGATCTGTGTTTAATATGCTTAATCCATATACAGTTTTTAGATAATAGAATATAAAAGTGTCAATAATCAATACTAGATGATTTATTTGTTTACTATATTTTATATAGTTTTTTATTTTCATATAGATGTTCATGTATTTTAAATTTTTTTCAGAATAAATTTAAGTTTTTATTGATTGTGTATATGTTTTATTTTCGTAGTGTAAGAACACATCCCTACGTTGATTATTTTAATTCTACCTCTGAAAAGATTTTTTTTATACTAAAATTGGTTTTCAGGATGTACATTTTTTATTTTAGGAGCTTTTATTGTATAGTGTGTTTTGTTAAAAAGTGTTTATAAAATAATTAATTTTGAAAATTAATATGTGCAATCAATTATAAAAGTGAAATGTGTTATTCCATGTTTTTCAACAAGATTTGTTTCATCAACAAAATTCATCCTGTTAAAAGTAATTACTTATAAATTCTTGGAATCCCTTACTGACTCATGAATTGGGGTCAGCTGTCTGCATTTTATTTGTAAATTCTTATATCGTTTAATGAAATGTGGCCCCTTTTAAAAATGCTGTCTACTGGCTAGCATTGCTTCACCTGATACTAGAAAACATGTAGTAGCCACTTTAAATAGGACTAGGCATGTAACTGACTCCCGACATCTGCTATATGTTCACTAGTCAATACCTGAAGGCTCACACATATCCGGTCTGTAAATATGAAACCGGATTTTTTTTATAGAAAATACACATTTATTGTATGAAAATGGTAAAAAATATTTTATTCAAAGTATTTCCCATCGCTAACTACACATTTTCCCCATCTTTCTGGCAATTTGTGGATGCCACACCAAAAAACCTCTTGCTCTTTTGAGGCAAACCAATCATCGAGCCATTTTCGTACATTTTCCTAAAAAGTGAAGCGCTGCTCAGCAAGTTCGCGTCCCATCGATGCAAATAAGTAGTAATCGGATGGAGCCAAGTCTGGTGAGTAAGCCGCATGTGAAAGTATTTGCCAACTAAACGCCTCAATCGTTTCCTTGACCGGTTTTGCTGTGTGCGATGGTGCATTATCATGAAGCAAAATCACTTTGTATTGTTTCTTTTGATATTCTGGCCGTTTTTCACGCAATGCTTGGTTCAAATCCATCATTTGTTGTCGGTAGTATTCAGTATTAACGGTTTCACCAGGTTTTAGCAGCTCATAATAGATAACACCCTTCTGATCTCACCAAACACAGAGCATTGTCTTCCGTGTTCGGAGAAATTATAAAAACTAACCGCCGAAGACGGATCATTCTCCAACAATGCGAGCTCTCACACATCAGCTCAAACAAGTGACTTTTTGAGCACTCAAAACATCGAATTGGGTCTTCCGCCGTACAACCCTGATTTGGCACCCAATGACTTCTTTTTATTCCCAAACATCAAAATAATTTTATTTTCTTTTTTAACACTTGATATATAGTGTCCGAAAGTACAAACCTCCGAAAGTTAGGCATACTTCATGTAGGGTATGTCAGCTGTAAATACTGTGCTGTGCAAGATGTACTACACATGCTAGTCAATGTTTTTCAAATAACTGATATCAGCTGTAATATTTTGGAGGAGAGTGGCATAGTAACAAAAGAACTAGTAGTACGTCATGCACTTACACATGCATCCATCTATCTACCTTAAACAATAAATCACACTTTATTAAGTTGTATTTAAGAAAAAAATGTATATAAAAATCACAACTTTCTGAAAACAAATTGATTATTACTTTTAAAAAATAATGAAAATGTTCTGAGTTTTATAGTTCAAAAAATATGTTTACTCTACTTCTCTTTTCTTTAAAAACTTTCTGAGATGTGCAATCCAGACAACATTCAGATATTACCTAGGAACTGTAGGAAATCATTTGACAACAAAAATGAAATGCATTTTATGTGACAAATTAATTTAGTTAATAACGTTTATTCAGAAAATTGCCATGTTGATGTTTGATCTTCCATAAATTAACTATAATTTTGTCTGATTTTTCCCATTGCACTCTCAGTCATGGTCAACTGTTTTGTTAATGGTGTCTGAGAATTAACTGCACACAGTGCTTAAAGTTCTCGATGAATAGTGCTCATTGTGTCTTCTACAATGCTGGAAAATTCATCATTCAGTGTGGCGATATTTGCTCATCGGTTCTCAATGTCGTACTACATTATTAATTTAATTTACATTCAATAGGTTTTATTTTTTATTGAATAAGCTATGCATTTTCTTGCAATTTGTCCAAAAAATATTTATTTAATTTATCTCAATGTTATTTAATTTTTTATTTGGTTTAGACAATTCATCGTGATGAGAGTGCTTTGTGATGTTTCATTATTATAAATGCAACATATTCCTACTATTTATTTATTATCCATACAAGTATTACAACATTTACAATTTAATCTGTTTTAATGAAAAGACGAATTGAAGAGTTCAATTACATAACAATGCATAACCCCACTATTTGATGGATACAGAGAATGACTTCACTAGGCAAGACCTGTGATAAAGTGGGTTCATTATTTAATCGCAATTTTCATATATTTGTCATAAATATTAAAACGCTCAGTCATACTTTGCTTTCATATCCTTACACACACTTTAATCCTAAACTATCTCATACACAATTCGATCTGCATCAATTATGCTTTCACATGCTTATGTGAAGACCACCGAAAGCTCACTACTGACTTCCTCCCTGTCAAAGAGCCACTTTATTACATATTTTCTTTTCATTTTGAAAGGGCGACATTAAAAAAATCATCACTTACTCTCATAATTGTGTCAATTCTTGACGCAAAGAATGAGGTCTGAACCAGATGCAGTGTGTCACGTCTTGTTCTATAGTTGCGCTCTAAAGTATTTATTGGAAGATGATCTGTACAATATATAATATAAACGGTGATTTACTAAATATCTGATGGACATCTAGTGCTTCTGTTGGGAAGTGAACTGGTTTTTTGGGGTAGAATTTACTCAAGTCTTTTTGAGCCCTGCATAAATGATCCATAGTCCCTGCGTAATAAATCCATAACATAAACCACACTGAATTAGTGAGCAATAAATGATTTCTAGTATTATTTATTCAATACATTTCTAATCGTTCTAATTATGTACATTAATTTCCTATTAATTTTCATTGAGATTTAATGTAAATTTCCGATTAAGTTTATCGTCAATCATTATTCCCTAATATTTTATACTGTCAAAAGCAGAGCACAGTTAGTGCCAACACATTCGTGAAGTAAAATGCATTGGTCCGGCGGTGGATTTAGGCATTTTCACATAATTATGAAAATAATTTAAATTTTACCACATTATTTTTTCAGTGTGAAGAAATATGAAGAAAAGTAAAATTGTTTCTTTTTTCTGAAATAGAAAGTTTCATTCTCAGGAAATTCTACCTAGCTATTTTTTAACCTTAGTTTTTTGCTAGCCATTCTTGGCTAGCTCAATTTATCGGGCTTAAAACTAAATATTCTCTGTGTATATCCATCTCATCGCTTATTTATCTTCCTATAATTTGGTCATATCTTCTCTAGTGACTTTCGTATGCCTGCAGTCCTGACGACATTTATTTCGGCCATGCCAGTTTAGCTTGTCGAAACTTGTTTGAAAGAAAGGCTTACCATATTTAGTAGAACTTATTTAGGAGAGATAATGTTGCCTTACATAGGTAATGTTGCCTTTGGAACCCAGATATTGAAATAAATATATTTCAGTCTGGTTTTCACTTAAAGTATCTTTAACATCTTTCTGGTTGATTGAAAGAGATTGTCACATGGCAATAAACTCGTTAGGTTGTATTGTATACAGCAAATGTATAATACAATACAATATTCTTTACAATCTAAGCGGCCAAACGAAAAGAGCAAAATTTAGAAATCAAGGATTCAAACCAAACAAATTCAATAATTATTTTGTATGGTACCCCTCGACATTTATTATCCGAAATGGCGATGCGGACATAATGAAGAGCGTGACCTGGAGACAATATTGTGTTTGGCCTCATTTATCGAGCATTTGATTTTAGAACCACTGGAGTATAACCACTGTGTTGCCAATTTTACTGCACATGAAGGGGCAAAAATACTCGTGCACGTCTAGCGAGCGCGTGTATCGTAACCAGGTGAACTCTTTTGTCAGATTAGGACACCTTTTTTTAAAATGTTTTCGGGTTCCATCGAGAATCGAATCCGAAACCATCGAGTGGAAATCGAGTGTTTTATCAACAATACTTAAGAAATTGTTGCACGGTTCCTGTGACAGTTCACAAGTTTTCCCCAATACAACCTTGTAACGACGTTCAGTAATTTTAATTATTTTATCAACTTTAATATAAGCCTCAATTTTATAAATAGCAAGTTATTTAGGTAAATACATTACATAAAACGAGTAATAATGACAAATTAATACATCTTGGTACAAATTAGCAAAAATGTGGCAGTTTGTTAAAATCAAATAATATTTGGTGACGTTTGTCAAAAGTCACTACGTTAGTCTGCATTGGCTAGGGACGGGGTATACGATAATAGGATTTTCGAATTTTCATACCTAAAATTAAATGTTCGTAATTAGTATTAATTCATAGTGGATCTTGGCCTATTTAAAGATAGATACAAATCATACAATACATTAGAAAGTCAGTATAATGATAAATAGGAATTAAAACGTCAGTTTAGAGTAAAAAAAAAAAACGATTTATAAAAAAACTATTCGATTTGTAAAAAAAAAAGATTTTACCCCATCCCTTTGAGACATGACATTTCAAACGTCACATGAACTATCCTACATTTTCCCAAGTACTCACTCGTATAGGCCACAGAGACCGCCAAACGAACGAAACGTTGGTGAACAATCTAATCGGTTTTCTTTAACATGATGCAACCGATGCAGATGAGTCTCTATGCGAAAAGTATAATTAAAGCGCGGCAACCTCTATGCGATCGCCTTTCCGGAAATGATCGCCATTCACTGTTCCTGTCAATTATCGGATACAATCGTTGCACCTGATTGTGCTTTATGCTCGCTGAGGCCGTGAATGATGTCTGAATCCACCGATTAGCTCAATTGCCGGTCCATCGGATAATCCGAATCAGATAACGTGTCGTGACGCGAATACGTTTTATAATTTAAATTTGACTTGTTACACATTTTATAATTGATTCGAAACGATTTTGTTCGTTATGTGTACATTTTTTATTTATTGTTGATTAAAAATAACATCGCCATTTGTTGCGAATATCCCACTTCTCCGAAATTTGTCCGGAATTATCCGGATTAAATATTTTTTTTGATGCAAGCAAACGCGATCGACTACGGCTTCGGCCACAAAGGAAGAAGCCTCGCTTGGTGCTTAGAGCTATGTTGCGAGTTTGGCGACATATCCTAGCGAACCAACGTATCGCATACTATCGCAGTGGCCACACTGCACGCTTCGCGCCACTTTGCATGAAGATTAGTCACCGAGTGAATCTCCGAGCGAACAGACAGACGTGTTGGTTAATTTACAAGATGGCGGAAGTTTTAATGACAGCTGTTTATAAAAAGGAACCTTTGTGGAACCCATCGAGCAAATTATACAAAAATGTACCTGTAATAAAATCACTTTGGAATGAAGTTGCACAGAAAGTAAACAAAGATTGTAATGAAATTGGTTAGTTTTGAGAGTGACATCATGTGTTGACTTAACCGCTCCCGACTGTCAAATGAATGTGTGCATAGCACTTTGGTGTGGCCATGCATGAAGTCACCTAGTATATGAGTCACGTAAAATCTAGCTTAGCGCCTAACGAAGCATTTTGGTGTGGCCTCTGCCTAAGTTCTCTTTTGAAGGAGCTTCACTTGTTGAGGTGTCCCGAGACGGTGGACTTGAAACCGTGTCTTATCGTATTTAAGTCTTGAATTTATACTTTTTAGATATAAACGAATTAGATGCGCCTTTGGAGTGACTTCGGTTACTTAGCGACACTATAGAAATCAATTGATTTATTAAAGCCACAATCTTACAAAATTGCGAGTATTAAAAGTTATCGATTATAAAAGGTTTTTGAATCTTTGACTTACCTCACATGTTTTACAGTTATTATAGTCGGTGGCGGTAGTCTAGCTCTTCGCATATATGCTAAGCAAGTGGCCGCCCCAGTTTCGATTACCGACAGATTCCTGACAGGCGTGACTTTTAACAAACGCTAGCATTTTCTGAATATCAACTGCATCCCTCAACTATAAAAGTCACGCCACGCCACTGTTTATACGTAATTATGAATTCATCGTTTAAAAATTTGTTTATAATTATTATTCATTATTTCTGATAGTAAATTTAACTTGAGTTTTACCAATAGTAAATTTAAACATTTTTTACATCGATTTCCCATTTTCTTTTTTTTTATTCAAGTTTTACATATTTTTAACCGAAATATAACTCATAAAATTATACTGACTACTGCATATTTACATCTTAAAAAATTAAAGTTTAATAATATATTTTTTCAATTTAGTCATAAAAAACGTTAAAAAACACAGTGTTCAATAAAGTGCTGTTTTATAATTATTCACACATATACACGTTACATCAATACTTATGTATTATATCTTGGAAGATTGTCAGTTCTTCCTGATGATGCCTGTGCGTGTATTGGTTCATTGCGTGCAAGTTAGTGCACAGTCTTGATAAATCACACCATATTTTCTGACGCCGAGGAAATCTAAGTTCCATAACGATTGGCAAGGGGAATCTCCAGGAGCCATTCGTCGAGCTATTTTCCGTAGCGCTATTTTTTGACGCTACAGCGCACTGCCTTTTGTCAAGCCTTTATAATTAATAATAAGCATTTATAAAAGTAAGCTATAAAAAATATAGTATAAAAAAGTCATGAAAGAATAACCACCCCAGAAGTGAAATCAAGACGTTAGCTTGTTTAGGATGCTAACTGCACAGTCGGTACCAGTGGTTTTGTATATGGAATGTCCCAAAAAAACGTATACATACGTTTACACCGTTCCGTTTACTTGAACTTGCAGCAGGAATTTGTAATAATACTACGCATTCGTGAGGAGTTTACGGAAGAGGTGAACTTTTATTTCCAGCAAAATGGTGCGGTGCACCTTCCCACTACCATCGTGATGTGAGGGCCTTGACGAAATTTTGAAATCTTGATGAAAATTTGCCGAACCTATCTTGACGAAAATTGTCCGAACAGTTGCATTGGACGTAGGTGGAGCATTGAATACCTTCACGAAAATGGACTTTTTTTATGAGAACTCATCAAAGATCCATTTTATGACACAAAACCTGCAACAGTTAATTAATTAAGATCAGCCATTGAAAGAAAATGCGCCCAAATACCAAAACAAATTATTCGTAATCTTTAATGAGCGCGGGGCTACGTGCGGCTACACCCTTTGCACCTGCCTGAGGTCAGTCCTGTTCATTGGTCTGCAACATTTGCTATTCGCAAAGAAAATAAGTGGAACCAGGCAGGTATATGCCAGAGGTATATGCTAACTTTCACTTGTCTCAATGTAGCTAGCAGGTCAACGGGCGTAAAAGAGAAATCCCCGAAAATGGCACCTCTTCATTAGTTCATTCTTAATTTGCACATCGCGGATGACTCAGTAACCCGAGGCCCCTTTCGCGATCGTTGACTTGCGTAGGAAAGCTTGCGTGATCATTTTATTCAAGGCGCATTTGTTTAGTTATGCTAGATACGTTGCCTGTGTTGTATTAGCTTTTAATAATTAAAATAAATTTGTACAGCCATTTATTATTATTCTTAAGATCGATGTGTTGAATAAGATTAATTATAGCACTCTGAGATGATGTGGGTACGTGGAACGCATGGATGAAGAAAGATTGACAAAACAAATATACAGTGCAAATGTGAGTAGAAGGCGTGTTAGAGGAAGACGAAGGAAAGTTTGGATGGATCATGTTAATGATATTTTGAAAGAACAAAGCGTAGAAAGTTTGTGAAATGGTAGGATTTTTATGATCAAGTGTATGGATGTGGAAGGGCTAAAAATGTGTGTTAAGATAGGAAAGTCTGACACTCTGCCTACCCCGACAGGGACATGGCGTGATGGTATGTATGTATGTATATGTATACAATATTATTATAGATATTCATCATATATGCTGCTAATATATCTACATATAAATTTATTTAACTGTCATATATTATGTTCACAACGGAAAAGCAAATAATAAGCAAATAAATATTTATTTATTTAATTACTATTTTTCCAGAAGCTTTTTTAACTAAGTAGTTTTTCTAAAAAAAAATATTCAAGAATGATCCAACATAAGCATACCTCAATTCGATGTTATAGAGGTTGCAAAAAACTGAAGTGGAAGTGGGCTGGGCACGTCGCCCGAACAACGTACCATCGTTGGACGTATGAAGTAATCCAGTGGTATCTAATAGACAGAGCAAGGCCTGTATGAAGACCAAATGCACGCTGGGTGAACGAAATACGTAAGCAAGCAGCGATTACATGGCAGCAATGCGTAAATGACAGGATTTCTTGGAGACGATTTGGAGAGGCCGATATCCTGCAGTGGATGAGTGGATTTTCACGAAACGTGTTGTCGCGTCGACACTTCTCAACGTACTGACCTCGAACCGGTCTCGTTGCGGAGGGGAAGGGTCAGGCTACACGGAAGTGTAGCCAACATGTCGAAAATAAAATTCTTCCGGTCGTGAGAGCCTCAGTACACTTACTTTCTGGATACGCCTCGTATATACGGGTTAAAACAAATTACATACAAATCCTTAAGATAGTACTCGTATATGTATTATTCTTCAAAAGTCAACTCTTCTTTTATATGAAATATTAAATGTTAAGCATTCTCCTCTAACCTAGCGTTGCAACTTATTGAATACTCCTCATGCATCTTGTAGTACCTACTTAATTTGCATGAATTTAATGTTAACTACTTTTTATTTCATTGCATTATGCAATTCAATCACTGACTCTTTTGCAATTGTTTTGTAGAATAATAAAAGAAAAGTGAGATTTTTTCATTTTGAGAAGAAAAATTCTCGAAATAATTAGTTTGATTATTAGTAATATAATTT
Source organism: Odontocerum albicorne (assembly GCA_949825065.1). Classification (NCBI taxonomy): domain Eukaryota; kingdom Metazoa; phylum Arthropoda; class Insecta; order Trichoptera; family Odontoceridae; genus Odontocerum; species Odontocerum albicorne. The sequence continues at coordinate 12,974,075 of OX463849.1, read as the reverse complement.
ATTAATCTCGGTTTAATAGTATTCATTGCCAGTATATATTTTTTTCAATTTATAAACTTGATTGTATGTAAACATTACACAAGAATTTAAATAACAAGAGTGTGGTGTGGTGTGGTGTGGTGGTGGGAAATAAAGTGAGCACTGAATGGAGCAACCACGAATCGAAACTGTGTCAGAAACAGCAACAGCAGCTCTCAACCATTGATGCGAATGAATAGTTATCGAGATGTTTTGTAATCGAATGGGCTTGAATTGTTAAAATATGCTAATTTATCTGAATATTCATCCGATTTACTTCTCGAATATATTTCAACTATTAAATCACATGTAGTTAATAGTTTAAAATGTTTTTTTTGAAAATTTGGCACATTTAACCGACCCGAATTCAATAAAGGTAAAGGGAGGAAAACCATTTAGACAGTCGATCGGAGCGTGGTTATTATTGCGACAGGAGTTTGAGTATTTGGGCTTTCAGGATGAATGACGTGTGGAAAATATTTGTGTGGGCTCTTGGGTGTGGATTTATTTTTGTTGTTTTAATTTTGTTGTTTTATATTTGTATTTCTGTATATTTTTGTTTTTATTTTTGTGATTGTGTGCGGTATGTATATTATGGGCTGAACAAGTTCAAGTTTTAAGACGCTACGTTGTTTAGTATTTGTTTGGCAGCCATCAATAGTGAACGCTCTCAGTGAATTTGTAAACATGGAAAAAATTGGTCATCGTTATGTGATACAATACTTTCATTTGAAAGGTCTAAGTCCAACCAATATCAAAGCCGAGCTAGATTCTACTCTGGGGGAGTCTGCTCCTTCGTTTACAACAGTAAAATATTGGGTGGCAGAGTTTAAACGAGGCCGTACGAGCTGCCAAGACGAACATCGCAGTGGTCGACCAAATGAGGTGACCACGCCAGAAATGGTAAAGAAAATCCTCAAAATGGTATTGGATGACCGTCGATTGAAAGTGCGCGAGCTAGCAGACATGGTAGGCATTTCAAAAAGTGCTGTACATCGCATATTGACTGAAAATTTGGACATGAAAAAGCTGTGCGCAAGATGGGTGTCGCGTTTGCTCACAATGGAACAAAAACAGCGTCGTGAGGATGTTTCAATCGAGTGTTTGACGATGTTTCAATAAAGCCGAGTTTTTGCGTCGATTCATAACCATGGATGAAACATGGGTCCATCACTTCACACCTGAGACGAAGAAACAGTCAAAACAATGGACTGAAAGGGGAGAATCGGCTCCAAAAAAGGCGAAGACAGTTCCATCTACAGGCAAGGTCATAGCGTCAGTTTTTTGGGATGCGCGTGAGATAATTTTCATTGATTATCTTCAGAAAAGAAAAACAATCAACGGCGAGTATTATGCGAACTTATTGCAGCGTTTGAGTGATGAAATCAAGAAAAAAAGGCCGCATTTGGTGAAAAAGAAAGTGTTGTTTCATCAAGACAATGCACCAGTTCACACATCCGTTATCGCGGTGGCCAAAATCAATGAATTTAAGTTCGAATTGCTTTCTCACGCACCCTATTCGCCAGATTTAGCCCCCTCGGATTATTTTCTTTTTCCAAACTTGAAAAAATGGCTCGGTGGTAAAAGATTTGCCAACAATGAAGAGGTGGAATCTGCGGTTGATGGCTATTTTGAGACGCTCGACGGTTCTCACTATAAACAGGGTATCGAAGCTATTGAACATCGCTGGGAAAAGTGTGTCGAGCTGAAAGGAGACTATGTTAAGAAATAAAAATATTTTTTCCCAATTTTTTGTGTTTTCTTTGTTAGGTCGGGTACTTTTGGGACTACCCTCGTATCATATTAGAGGTCAAAGTACAATAGCTTTTATATATTTCATAAATGTAAAAGTAATGTGACTTGTGAGGTTTCCTTTTGTTATACCTACCACTAACTCTATTACGCTTTCGGTTGTCCTTTGTGAGACAGATTTGGTTTACAAAAAGCCATATCTTGACCGCGTCCAATGAATGTTGCGTTTCCTCTTTCTCCGTGGAACTTTTTCCACTTATATATCGATTGTTAAATTTTTGAAATCAAACTTAATCCGTCAAAACTTTAAATTAAATAATGACTTTAATTTGTTGGCACAAATCATCCTAGTTTGAGTGGATTGCTTATTTAAAAAAAACGCCCAAACTTCCCAACTTTTTTAACTCGTTTCCATCAAAAATTCAAATGACATATTCGTATTCGCTTGTCACGACGATATAAGGTGTATTCTTAAAGAAAACACCAGCCTAATAAATTTCACAATTTCTACCTCGGTTACAATGCAAAACCTATAGAAACAAAACAGTACAAATTATTCAAGAAGAATCAAGAAGTGACAGCTGTCATATTGGAAAAACATACACATTTGTACATGATCTGAAACATTTCATGTATGCATCTCAAATCACGTATTTCTACGAGCGCCAACATCTAATACACACTTCTTTCACAACCTTTTCAATTCAATTGAATCGATGAAATCAAGCATTACCTTGTAAAGCTTTAATTAACTATGATGAAACGCTCATTTAAGAGCGCCGCCTTACTTTATTGATAAAACTGCCATTATTATAATAATCTGACAAACCCAGCCTGTTGTTGACTTTCAACTGATACGGGTATGGATGACGCACGGCTGGTATGTTATTTTTCCATTCAGAGCGTCAACGAGATTTCATAACAGACGGGATAGCAAAAATCAAACCTAAAAATGTTTGATTATATTAAAGCTATTATAACATCGTCATTTACAAACGTTTAAGACGAAAAAAAAATAGCTTTGAAATGGTTCGACCACGTAAAAAGAATGAATATTGAAAGATTTACAAAAATAATTTACATAGACGACCTCTGTGGCCTGGTGGGAATTACGCCTGTCTTCCGATCTAGGGTTGTGGGTTCCATTCCCGTTGTTACTTAGTTTTTTCCACTAGGATTCTAGTTTGGTTTTCACTTAAGACCTCTTTAACATCTTTATTTATTTATGTATGGCACACTTTATTGTAAAAAAATCTGGGGGGCTTATTGCCAGACGGTAATCTCTTATTTCCATGTGGCAATCTCCTCCAACCAACCTTTCTGGTTGGTTGGAGGAGATTGGCGCATGGAAATAAACATACCCAGTTGTATTGTATACAACGGGAAGAGTAATACAATATATTGCAATACTATTATACATTGATCAACAAGTTTTAGGACTTTATACATAAAATCGAAAATACAAGTTTATTCATCAAAATCGATATGGTCCCCTTCAAAGTACTCCACATCGACTGCAACATCGATCCAATCCTCGAAACACCGCTGGTACTCAATTTTCGGTATGTCCATCAGAACCGTCTTCGATTTTTTCATGACATCCTCTCGGGTGCTGTAACACGTTCCGCGAAGCGGTTTTTTAAGTCGGTTGAACAGGAAAAAGTTGCAGGGAGCCAGATCAGGTGAATTCAAAGGCTGCTGGATAGTAGTCGTGTTGTTTTTGATCAAAAACTCATGGAAATCATGTCTTTCGCGATTTCAACGCGGTCCTTTTTTTGCATGAAATTGAGGTATTTCGGCACCAGTTTTGCAGCGACACGTCTGAGGCCCAAATCACTAACCAAAATGTCTTGAGCGGATCCATAAGCGATGTTCAAGTCCTCTGCCAGCTCTCTGATGGTCAATTTGCGGTTTTCGGCCAACATTTCTTTGATTTTATCGATGTTTTCATCGATTTTCGACTGCCACTGCGTTCGTTATCCTCGACCGACTCACGACCACTTCTGAAGCGTTCGTGCCACCAAAAAACACTTCTCCAACATTTCCAAGGTCTGCGGACCGTTAAATCCGTTTTGCACACAAAACGGTCTGCGGACCGTTAAATCCGTTTATGCAAACTCGTTGATGCCATTTTCAAACTTGTAAAAAATCGAAAACACGCACAAAGGTAGATGTACTCAGTACAGCGTATCTTTTACAAATGTCAAGCTATGACGCTGAAATTTGGAGGGAAGTGTCAATGATAGGTGTGGTAACCTAACAAAAAAAAAATATTCCAATCGGGTGACTAACAGCACCACACGGTGGCCGGTCCTAAAACTTTTTGATCAAGGTAGTAGATGGTACGAGAAGTTTGAGATGACATAGAAAAACATCGTAAACCAAATGAATCAAGTTCTGAATAAAGGAAAAGCCTATATAATAGAAAAGTACACATGACTAGGTGTGTGGACGTAGGAAAAGCGATATATGTGTGACAGGATAGAATGAAGTGGAAATTTGTTATCTGTTTACTCCAATAGGGATGTTGCGTGATGCTGACGATGATAAAAATATTTTTAAATTATCCTCACTTTTGCAACATTTCGTATGATACATTATTGATTTACTATATTAAATATCGATTCATTACCATTATGAAGAAAATTGCCCATCTTTTGAGTTGGAATTTTTGTTATTAAGATTTCCTTCTTTTGGTTGGACGTCTAAACATTATTCTAGTTTGGCCACCATACCGTGATAATATAATATTTTTACAGCGGGGCATCGAACCGAATCATGATCTAATTTATTACCCATGTCTGGTTTGAACTCGAACTTGATAAATTATTTAATAGCAAAGTCATTCATCTTTTGTACAAAAAAATATCGGCTTAAGATTTTGATTTTAACTTCATATGTTATAGGTTTGGTATTATTTTCAAAATAATGCCCTAAAGTTTTGATGTACGAGGGTCATCTAGAAAGTAAGGTTACAAGGACTCCTGAGGCCGGGGGAATTTTTTTGTTTCGAAGTTGGCGCACCTGGCGTGTAGGGGGGATCCTAACGGTCAGTTTGTTTGGTGCCGCGTGTTTGTCGGCCATTTTGTTCAGTCACAGTAAATTCTTCCGATGAAGAGGTCGTCGCGCGGTCCCGCCACCTCCCGTCCGTGCGAGATCCGCGCGGTCATCCGTTTTTTGACTTTGCAGAACAATACCGCTGCGAATATCCATCGGAAGCTCGTGGAAGTTTATGGTAGTGATGTGATAAGTCGACAACATGTCACAAGTGGGTTAGGTTGTTCAGAGAAGCCCGTACTGATACGACGAGGCAAGGCAGTGATTTCTGACGAACTTGTGCAAAAAATTGAAGAACAAGTGCGAAATGACCGCCGTGTGACGCTTGACGATCTTCACGAAGAATTTCCTGACATTTCTCGAAGTTTCCTTGGTGATATTGTGTCGGAAAAACGAGGGTCATCCAGAAAGTAAGGTTACAACATTTATGTAGGATCGAAAAATGCTTGTATTTAATTAAAATTCACAGGATACTTCACAAATATATTAAACTATTTTTCAACGTAATCGCCTTCGAGATCGAGACATTTCTGTAGTCGGGGCACCAGCTTTTTTATGCCAGTGTCATAGACCTCCGCCGCCAGCTCTTTCAGCCTTCTCAGCTTCCTCGACCTCCTGATCGTTGGAAAATTGTTGGGGTGTAGTGACACACCCATGTCTTTTCTCCCGTCACGATAGAGTTTAGAAAAGCTTCTCCCTCCTGTGCAAAACGATCCAAAAATACACGCGTGGCGGTCACGCGATTTTGACGGTGCTCTGGTGTGAGCATTCTGGGCACCCATCTCGCACACAACTTCTTGTAACCAAGTTTTTTCCGACACAATATTACCAAGGAGACTTTGAGAAATGTCAGGAAATTCTTCGTGAAGGTCGTCAAGCGTCACACGGCGGTCATTTTGAACTTGTTCTTCAATTTTTTGCACAAATTCGTCAGAAATCACTGCCTTGCCTCGTCGTGAGTATCAGTATGGCCTTCTCTGAACAACCTAACCCACTTCGTGACATGTTGTCGACTCATCACATCACTACCATAAACTTCCACGAACTTCCGATGGATATTCGCGGCGGTATTGTTCTGCAAAGTCAAAAAACTGATGACCGCGCGGGTCTCGGACGGACGAGAGTTGGCGGGAGCGCGCGACGACCTCTCCATCGGAAGAATTTATTGTGACTGAACAAAATTGCTGACAAACACGCGGGACAAACCAAACTGACCGTTAGGATCCCCCCTACACGCCAGGTGCACCAACTTTGAAACAAAAAATTTCCTCCGGCCTCAGGAGCCCTTGTAAACTTAGTTTCTGGATGACCCTCGTACATACAAAATGAATTTTGTGGGTGTGTAGACTTTCGGAACCAGTCCGTAATTGATTTTAAATCGCATTTTTTTTTAAAGAATAGTTATCTAAAGGTACGAGATATGAAATTTATTAATTTTAAACTTTCTCCGATTCAAGGATTAGTTTTAAAAATCTTCTTCTTCTTCTAGATCTTGCGATCTGTTTAAACAGTTTTTAAAATAAAATATATAAATATTCAAATTCATTACGGTTACGATTTCAGGCTGAATTAAAACAAACTTGAAAAAATAGTTTGATAGAAACAAATTAAAATAAAGAAGATATAAATATGTACGAGTACATTTACACTAATAAAACTTTGTTTTATCCACTTATGGTTTGTTTCATTGACCGACCATTTTCGAGACTGCTCCACTTATTAAGAAAACTTTTCTTGATATTGAGAACGATCTCGAAAACGGTCAAGCGACAAAATAAACCATACGACGAAATAAACAGTGATTTGTTATTAACACTTGCCGTACGGTGATGGATAGCGAGTGATCATGACTTATATTTTATTTTATTTCTCGAAATATACTGCTTGCAGGGTCTTCATACTTTATGTATTCCTCGTCGAAACCTCTATGATTTGAATGATGTCATTAGGAAACAAAACATTCATAGTTAATTCAACAGAAATTAATGATTTTAAATCGCGAATTGACGAAATGTCAAACACTCATTCTTTTTTGACAGTTCTTATAGCGCCCGTTCCAGGGGTCGTCACCAGTTTTATAATCCTGATTGTTATTTTTTATTTTTATCTGGTATGTTTTTTCTATTATCATTTTTTATCTGGTATGTTATATTGTACCATTACTCTTTTTATAATAAATGTACATTTTATTTATTATTTCATTTTCAAAAATATAATAATTGAGATGGCGGGAAATATCGACGGCGATGATAGCGATTTGGAATTTAAGGCGACAGGCAATATATCAGAATCAGAAGATTTTGTCGAGGTACAGGATGAAGTATATTCTGATTTGGAGACGAGTGAAGAAGACGAAGAAATATTATTTACATCAAAACATGGATTCGAATGGAGTTCATTACGAGTACCACCTCAATCTTCGAGGCATCGGTCGGGTATCAAATATTCTCATCGAAGATTCTGGACTGAGAAATTCAAGTATAAATGTACATTCCATAAAAGATATGTGTTGTCTGTTTGTAAATGAAGAGGTGGTAAAAGTGATGTTTAAGAAACAAATCGTCATTTAAATCGAATTCATTCAGAAAAGAACCAACCAATATCAAAAGACGAGTTATATGAATTCATTGGAATATTGCTCGCACCTGGCAGAAATCGAACACGAAAGCTATCTTTGAGTGAATTGTGGATAAGTGAAAGTCCCTTTTGCCAGTCATTTTTCACAACAGCTCTGTCTCGAGATAGATTTATCTATATTTACAGTCATATTCGTTTTGATGATAAAGAAACCCGAGAAGAGAGATATCAGGGTTTTTTCAGATAAATTAGAACCAATTAAGTGGATTTCAAAAATGTTTATGGATATGTGCAAAAGCAATTATTCTCCATCTTCGAATATAACTGTAGATGAACGTTTGCCAAACTTTAGAGAGAATTGTTCATTTCGCGTGTACATGAAGTCTAAACTTGGTAAATATGGCATCAAAATCTGGGTTGCTGCCGACTGCGGCGGCATATGACGCATAACAAATTTACAGGCTTATTCTGGTATGATAAATAATCGTAGAGAGAGATAAATCAAGGTAACTGAGTAGTTATAGAAATGGTTCAACCGCAGTATGGCACGAACAGGAGGATAACCACAGGTATTTTTATTACCTCCATCAAATTAGCCGATAATCTTTTATTAAAAGGTTTAACTCTAACTGGCACGCTTCGAAAAAATAAAAGAGTAATCTCACTTGAATTTATACCGTCTAGAGAGAAAACAATCCATAGTAGCTGAAAATAAAATACTTGTTTCGTGTGTACCACAAAAAATAAAGCAGTATTATTATTATCCACTCAATTCAATGATGCAGAAATTGATTATTCAGAAAAACAAAAGCCACTATAGTAATTATACATCATTATAATAATACGAAAATTGGAGTAGATACGGGAGACCAAATTACTAGAGAGTACTCTTGCTCAAGGTCAACGAGAAGATGGCCTTTCCGTCTTTTTATGGAAATTATAGATATGGCTGCATTGAATGCATACCTCTTATGGATAGACAAATATCCAGAGTGGAAACAAAATAATTAATACCACCGAAAACATTTCACAAGAGAGTTAAGTTTGGAATTGGCAATGCCCAATATCTTAAAAAGGAAAAATAGCAACAACAAGATGCTTTTAATACAGTTTTAACATATTGTGGCGAGTCAATATCCGAAACATTAGTAAATAATACCCTGTTGGCACCCCGTGAGGTCCTCAAAAGAGGAAGTTGTGGGTTTTATTAAAAACATTCGAGAAAAAAAACCAGGCTATTCTGCAATATTTGTCAAACACCTGCGTGTTTAGTACGTAGAATATAGTAAAAAAAAAAGTGGTTTCATGCCCCAATTGCGATAACTTTCTCCACAGGATTAAACTTTGATTATATTATATGATATGTTTGTCCTATTTTCAAATTTTCTGTAGTGTTTATATTTTCCAAATTGCATATATTTTATTGATTTGAATTTCGTGTTTGTTTATATATAATATAATTTTGAATTTCGTGTTTGTTTATACTATATAAATTTCTCGCCCTAAAACCTTGATTTTTGAATTTATATATTCATTTTATATTTTGTTTATATGTTATTTATTGTCTTTATTCGAATTATGGTTTTATTGCCAAAAAAATACACGCTACATTTTATTGTATAATTTTATGAAAAAAAATTAAAAGGCTGGAAATCTCTTATCACGCATGCGCATTCTGAATGTTGCGCAGACCGAACGACGCAGCGTAAAAATAATATTCTTATAGAAATGCCTTTCTGTTTTAGCTCTTATTTTATCATTTCTTACCTTTATTTTATATTATTCGACATTTTATTACATAATAAAATGATGTTTATAGCTAATAACAAAAAATGACCTAGCAGATTTTGCATAATTTTAATTTGAAACATACATGTTTAGTATACCCTCAGTGTCCAACGCCGTTACTGTCGTAATTTTTTAGCACAGTAAGGGAAGTGTTAAAAGGTTGGAGACCTCTTTTCAGTCATGCGCATTCTGAACGTTGCGCAGACCGAACGACGCAGTGAGAAAATTATATTCGTATAGAAATTTCACTTCTCTGTTTCAACTATTATTTTATCATTTCTTACACTTATTTTATATTATTCGACATTTTATTACACAATAAAATGATGTTTATAGCTAATTAAAAAAAAAACTAATAGATTTTGCATAATTTTAATTTAAAACATACATTTTTAGTGTACCCTCAGTGTCCAACACCGTAACTGGCGTAATTTTTTAGCACAGTAAGGGAAGTGTTAATATACATCCCATAGAGTTTCTACCGGAAATTGTAAATAACTAAAGGTATTATATTTCATATATTCTGTATGTTTTTTTAATAGAAAAAGTGGGGATTTCTCATTTAATCGTAGCTTAACATCATGACTATATCATGGCATGACTCGTGACATTCCAATATTTGTGGGAACCTGTGAAAAAAATTAATAGAAAATGGGAATGTGGTAACAATTCTACCAACGGAACAACTAAATCAACAGGTATGTAAAAAATCACAACTCATTTAAGGTTATTTCAATTTATGCACGTTGGTTACAGTCAGACCGTATCCCAGAATAGCAAATCACTGTATAAACTTCCATTGTTGAAAAGTATCATTATTGAAAGAAAAAAAACGACTAATCTATCAATAAAGTGTTATCTCAATAAATGTTTGTTATGTAAATTTTGGTATGAATATTTCTTGATAATTTTATAGAGAGTTAAGAAAAAGTAATACGTCTCAAAATGATCTGTTTTGGTGCTGTGTATGTATGAAGAAATTGAAAATAAAAACTTATTGATGCTATTGATCATAGAAATACCAACTCGTTTTGAAAATCAATCACTGAGCTTCTTCTTCTTCTAGATCTTGCGATCTGTTTAAACAGATTTCAATTTTGGTCCTGTGACGAAGATGTCCAACTTTCTCTCCATCTCTTTGGTGGACGTCCCGGTGGTTGACGACCCTCTGGAATTTCGTGCATTACAATCTTAGGTATTCTCGCAGGGTCCATCCTCTCAACGTGGTCCCTCCAGAATCGTCTTCTCTGCCTACTCCGTCTCACGATGTCCTCAATGTTACAACTTCTGCGGATTTCCTCATTAGGTATCCTATCTCTAAGGGTTCTACCTACGATAGGTCGCAGTGTTTTCATTTCTGTTGTTCTGAGTAGGTGTTTCGTTCTTACAGAGTCTGCTCTTGCTTCGATTCCGTAAGTCATAACAGGTCTTATGCATGTTTTGTATATTCTGACTTTGCTTTCCACCAACATGTGTTTATTGCCCCAAACAGTGTTCCTCAGGCATCCGGAGATAACTGCTGCTTTATTGGTTTGTTCTTTGACTTCATTATACAGATCGAGCTAGATATTTCCACATCCAGGTATTTAAACTTCATGACCTGTGCTATGGGTTTATCGTCCACAACCAATTTGCATCTAGGAGGCTGTCTGGATATTGTTCGACATTTTGTTTTGCCGACGGATATCGTCACGTTATATCTCTCAGATGCAAGATGGAACCTATACAGCATTCGTTGTAGATCGTCTTCGCTTTCTGCTAGTATAGTTGCGTCGTCAGCATAGCATACCACGCTGATGAGCTTTTTGACCATCCGAGATCAAGAGATGCGACCTCCTCTATGGTCTTGTCCATAATCAGATTAAAAATAAATGAACTGAGACTATCGCCCTGGCTGATTCCTATTACAATAGGTATCTCTTTAGAGAGCGAATCACTGAGCGATTCCCCAAATTAAGATAGAGCTATATTTAAAAAAATATAGACACCAATCTTACTTGCCTATTTTATAAGTATGTATTATATGTTATATAACCTACGTATTGTATGACTGATAGTTTTATGTCCATTATAGCCTTATTAATATATTGCTCGTAATTTAGTGACCGTTCTATGATGGATTTAAAAGTGAGGTGACATACCATATGGTTGCCCAGATTCCTATTTAACATAATCGCTTGATTTGAATTTGCATATACAAATTCCGCAACCGCGGAAATGCAGGGGATGGAGCCTCAGTCTGCGATATTGGTCATTTAATAAAATAGGTGTAGAAGTAAATCATATTCATGGACCACAAATAATAAACACCACAGCCTGCGGAAACATTTTTGACATTTGTAAGTCTTGAATAAGAGAACATACAAGTATTTCATCAAAAGGTTGTCTGCGATCTGATATGCCTACTCTAAGAGTTCAAAGTCGACAGATTCCTCACGTGATCAGAATAACTGAAAAAGAAGAAGAACTCGTTATTAAACCCACGCCGCCTTTGCAAAATGTACGTCTTATTAGATTTCACATGGCGGATGATAATATTATGAGAATGTTGTTTCCCAATGTGGAACAGAGAAAATGGGACATCATAAATAAATACGCGATGGTGTCGTTCAATCGGTTTCATGTGATTTCTAATTGCTAGTAATACTCGTACACCACGTTTTGTACTTAATAAGAAAGATATATGCCCGAGGGTAGAATCGGCAAAAAGTGCGTCAGAATCCGGTTTCCGCCAGTGGAAAGAAATTATGTAACAGAAAACCTAACAATTATCAGCTGAAGAAGCAGATGATTCGATCGATTCAAGAGCTCAGAATAAATCTCACATTTAATAATAAATGAAAGTATATACTTAAAATGTAAATTATATCTTTATTTGAAACTTGACCTGTTCTCGGTATTTTAAAAAGACATTTATGTTAACTCGAATGGATATATATATATATAAATACGGGTATGTCGCCAAATGTATACGAGTGTATCATACTGAGATTCCCTCCTCTATGCGTGTATTATACCCATTTTTTTTTAAATAATGGTCAATCTGGTTTCCCTTAAGTCATCTAACATATTTTTGGATGGTTGAAAGTGATTGTCACATAGCAATAAACTCACCAGGTTGTACTGTATACAACGAAAATGTAATACAATATTAAGATACAGTTTATTCTTATTGTGATGAATATATTTTTTTTACTGTATTTTTAAATAATTAAACTAAAACTTTTTTCGGAAAAACAAGAATAAAAACTATTTGCGCTATTTGGACGTAATTAGGGGAAAAAACCGAAAAACGTATTTAGGGAAAATGATCGTTTAATTTTTTTCCTTAATTTTTTAAATAAGATCTATGGCCGTTTTACTTCTTTGTTATTTTTTTAAATTAGGTCCATGATCGTTTTACTTCTTTGTTATTTTTTTAAATTAGGTCCATGATCGTTTTACTTCTTTGTTATTTTTTTAAATTAGGTCCATGATCGTTTTACTTCTTTGTTATTTTTTTTTATTGTATCCTTGATCGCTTTACTGTTTTTTTTTAGTGTAGCGCAGTCATGTTCGTCTAACACAAAGTCCTTGAGACAAGATTGCAATCGCAAATAATGTTACAAAATACTCATGTAGGTATGTATATTCAATGTCAAAGGTCTTTGAAATGATCAAGTGGCAACAAGGACATTTATTTTGACAATGATACAAGTAATTTTGTATTTTTAGAAGAATATTCAAACAAAAATAAACAACCCACCACCTGAGAGCTTTTAATTTAACTGTCGATGCGAGCGTGTTATACGTTTAAAATATACGTAAAAGGTATACTTAAAAAAACCCAAGATTTTCCTCTGGAAATTTCAGGATCTATTGACCTTACGGGTATTCTGTAGGTTTAATTTATAGCGTTGAATAAATTATTGTTTAGTGAAATATCTTCACAATATGACGTCTAACATATGGCTGATTATTTTTTTACAAGATATCGACTATATATTATGCTTAAAATTATCGTTATTTCCGTGGCCTAGTTGGTAAAAGGCGTCTTCCGACCCTCGGGTTGCGGGTTCGATTTCCGTTGGTACTGATTTCTGCTGGTAGATTAAAAAAAAAGGCTTCCAATCGAATTTTTAAGTTAAGGCTTGTTGAAACATCGTTTTGGTTTATATGAGGAGATTGCCACATAGTTAAAACCCGCCAGGTTGTACTGTATACAACGATTGTGTAATACAATAATACAATTATTGACTTCTAATTAAGCTGAGATCCTGTTCTAAGAAGACCTATTATGCTCCCATGTTTTGTTATACACAATTACATCCATTGCATGATATTATGGATCAACGTATACCATTACCCGCGTCTTAATCAAATCAAATCCGTTCAATCAAATGTTGATGATTTTCGACCTGTTAATGGCTAAATGCTATTAACACATTTTTCCTTGCACGCGTTTTATCATATTATTTTCTAAAAATGTCTTAAATTGTACGCACATTTTGATAGAATAAAAACCAATATTACAAGACAACGGCCTTATTCTGTTGCTATATAATTAGTTACAATAGATTTAATGGGAAAACAATTCTCCTGGTTAATATTCTGTGGAAATAAAAATAAATCGTCTAATAAATATTCTTATCGTTACATCAGCTTTGAAAATATTATTTTAAGGATTAACCTGATAACTATTTTCGACGACTGAGTATACTTTGAACTGCACTTAGTAACTATAATCTCGAGTGCATCAAATAGTGTCTTGCAGTTTTCTTTATGCTTGCTTAATTCATTACTTGAAACCCTGATTTCATAAATAAGGGGCAAGAGAGAATTAAAACAAAAAGATAATATAAAATAATTGATCTAATATGTGCAGAGAATTATAAAATTATTCTACATTATGTTCCTTTTTGGTTTAGGTAGAGAGAATAGATATCCCCATGTTCTTAACTACGAGTATGTCTTCATTTCCTCTTCGTTATTCAGATACCATACTTGATCTTTTATTTATCATACTTGTCACAATTCCTTTTATTTATCATACTTTTCACCAGCGGCGGCCGGTCTAGAGGTGCACTGGTGCGCTGAACCGGAGAAATAATTCGCAATAATTAAATTATATGTTCGCAAACATGACTTCCAAAAATGTTGGTGCTTAGCGCACCAGCGCATCTCGGGACCGGCCGCCGCTGCTTATCACTATTCATTTTATTAAAAATTGTCAAACGAGTTTATTTAATTATTTTCTAAATTTCTCTTTTCTATCTCTTCATTCACGTCCAACATTTAATATTTTCAAGATCCCGAAGACCGAATTATTTCAAGATTTCTATCTTAATTCTGCTTATCGCCAGAGTATCAGATTTTTTCTTCGCTATAACATATTTCGCTTCCTCAACGTTCATCCAACTTCGGTTTCTCTGAATTCTAAGCTTTCTTTTTTTTTTTTTGCAAAATTTCATTCATTTAGCCCAACCATAATTTAGTTCCTTTATGATGCCTTTCATTCTCGTTCGTTTGTTTTGTCAGTCTTGCATCACTCATTCTTTCTACATGTCTAATGGATATGTAGGTTAGAGTTGACAATTACAAAATCAATAATTGTCCTTTTTTAGTGTAACTTGTATTGGCCATAAAATCATACTTCAATCAGCTTTCCAACGATTCGCTGTTTTATCAACATACTAACCTAACAAATACTATTAACCAGTGGTTCTTAACATCCAACTTTCGTGGCCTCCTATATAGCCTAGATTATTTTCGCGGCTTTCTATTTTTACTTACATAATAATCATTAAGATTTATTTTAAAATATTGGTTTCATTTACTCATTATAACAAAAAAATTAATAAAAACAAAAAATAACTTACCTATGATGCTCCTCAAAAAACCTTTCACGAAACCTTTTGTTAAGAATCGCTACTCTAAACCACCCCTTCTTATTCATAACTCGTAAGAAATATATTGAAATTTTGCTCTCCAATTTGGTCGAAGTATTTCATCCATCCCAACACAATTGAAAGGATTCAGAATAAATTTCTGAGACATATTGATTTTGATTTCGGCATCCCACCTGCCATGCTGGCTTCGATTTGATGTTTCTGTAAAAGGTTATTTACAATATAGTTGAAGGCCTCGATATATTGACTAAAGTTGGTTTCCACACTCCCACTAGAAACACAGGGAACCTCATACAATTCAAATGTCTCAAAAA
Source organism: Odontocerum albicorne (assembly GCA_949825065.1). Lineage (NCBI taxonomy): Eukaryota > Metazoa > Arthropoda > Insecta > Trichoptera > Odontoceridae > Odontocerum > Odontocerum albicorne. The sequence goes on along the minus strand of OX463849.1, from coordinate 12,958,681 downwards.
CAATTTCCTAACGACAGTTGCACGTTGTAATTCATCGTTCATGAGAAAACAACAATTGGGTAATTCCATGCCGGGTTCGGTGGATATTTTTAATATGGATGTTGTTGAGTTCAGAAGGATCCTACTCTGGTATTGGCTCAATCTTAGGTATTAACTGAGATACTGGGTTTTCCATTTATCTTAAGAATTTTTTTTTGTAATTGGTCCTATAATTTCGTAATCTCGTTGCCCTTTAGATTTTATTTTTTCGTACTCGCGTCTTGTTTTGTTGATTGAATTTAATCAATTGTATTTGATTTTTTTACTTAACGTGTACTTTACATTGGACTTTTCACGCATATTTTAACGATACATATATGTTATGTATCCTATATTACTAGTTTTTTTTAACATATTGATATGTTATTTTATGTTGTATAATTATCCTGGTGATACGTAAAGGACAATCAAGTGTCGAAAAATATCAATTGAAGCATGCATTTGGAACTTATGCTCATGATTAATTTAATTTGCAAATGACATAAATTTTCGTTCCGTGTGAATTAAACAAGAAAAGTAATTTAGCATGCATTTTACGGTAACCTTTGTCATTTGCATTTAAGTGATATCTCTTCAAACCGACATTTTTGACATATTTAATTTGACTGTCAAAAGAAATATAACCAACGTTAAGGTTGAATAACCGGGTTTTTATAATAGCAAATAGTAACAGGTGTCACACGTTATAATACATTTTCTTAAAATTTCAGGATTTTCCTTGTGATAAAAATACGTTTCGATCTTAGAATCAATTTACAATTGAGTATTCTTATCGGAGCTTTCCAGTTTTCGGAACTTTTTATGTTTTATTATGTTTTAACTATATTTTTGTAAGGATAATCTTTGTACATAATATATAACATATTTATTTAATTTATATTATTTTATCGTTTTGTATTTAAAATGGGCAATATTTGTATAGACGAGTATGTTAGTCGTCTTCGTTGCTAGGCTTCGAAGTCGAGGATCCCCTCGCTATTCCAACAAATTATGAAATTACTCCTCGTCTGGCATAAAACTTCTTGTGGGAGAACAGCTCAATTCCCAAGGCACATACTCTGGCCCAGATGTCACACTTGAATATTCGTGGAGCCACCCATGCTCTTCTATTTATACATACGTGTATGTATAAGATCATGGGAAAGATACGTGAACTCGAAAAATCCTCGTCGAACTCGAGGAAAACATTTATATCTTCTTGTATCATAAATTCAAGAAATGCGGTGGTCTTCTGTATGTTGATCGTTTGGCCTCTCTATTAACGTGTTCCTCGCGGGAAGCACAAACGCCTGTGATCTGATCTGTAGCATCCCTTTGTGTATTTTACGTAATGTTTAGTTTACCTCCTTTATTTAATGAGTCTCCTTAAGAGTAATGACTATTATTTATTATCAGAAAATTACTTGAATGTCATGTTTACTTGGTGGTGTAATCAAATATCAGTGGTTCTAAACAAAATACGCGTTTAAACTTAGAAATTAAAATACGCCGAAATTGTGCCGCGCACAGGATTCGTGGAATTTGATTTTAACGCGGTGTACAGGTTAAAACTCTCAAGATTGTGACGTGAATAAGAATTCCCTTGAAAGAAAAAATGTGTTTTTCCTCCGAGGAAAAACTCTCCTGTCATCCAATTATTCCACGCAATACATAATACAAACATATCATCATGCCGTGTTACTTGCAGGGTGGGCAGAGAGCAGCTCAAACTTTTCTATCCAAGCACCCAATTTTCGCTTATTCCGCATTCATACATCTCGTCATACACAATCTTCTATTATTCATACTTCTCACTTTATTTTTCAAAATCTGGTCCATTTGATCCACCCACTTTTTCCTCTGTCTATCTCTTCCACGCTCGCTTAGTCATCCACATGTTCAAACCATCTTAAAACTCCTTGCTTCATCTTACTTAAAACATCCATTTTATTCATATTTTATATCTTCATTCCACCTTATTTCATACATTGACATTCAATATTTTTTTCCTTAGTGCATCTCCACATCATTAATCTTACTTTAATCTTTCTTCTGTCAAGTTCCAGTTTCACTGTCATACGTTAAGGTAGGTACCAACACACTATAATGTGTTGTAATTCTTGCTACTGTCGATATCGCGCGGTTGTATATTGTATGAATGTGGGTTTATTGCCTGTCTTTTGCCTGTAACTGGGGACATATGAACATGAAAAATAGGTTAACAATTTTTACCGATTGTTGATTATAATTTGATTCGTTCGTTAAAAAAACCTCATTAAACTTGATAAGCTGTAAGATCGAGTTGCGAGTACGAGGGTTGCTACTTAAGTTTTGAGATATGGAAACACCAGTGTAGATACGTTAAATCTGACATCAGCATCGTAAAGTTTGACGTTTTTAATGGTATACGTGCTCAGAAAGTTTTTAGCAAGACTCGCATGTCACATACAAGTTAGCAACCCTCGTATGTAACATGTGAGTCAACCTTTAACGTACTATAGGTATAATATATAAATTTAAATAAATTTACAACCTGTCGTATAGTTTCCTCCACACACTTTAGAAATTGGCATTGCTTTAGGCATAGAAGTGTAGTACCATAAACACAATAATTTAAAATTGCACGTAGAGGCATCGTCCATTTGCAGGACAGACTGATAATTTTCCTAGGACTCTCAATAATGTTACACTATCACGTTAGCTTCCTGTATTGAAAGGAACTCGAGGAAAGCACCGTAATTAATGTATGATTGTATAATTTTTTTTCAAGTATACATTCGCATCGTAAGGGAACCCTGTTCGTTCCTTGGGACAATGTCCTAGTTGGTAATTCACCCATCTTTTAACCTGGGGGTTGATGGTTCGATCCCCGCTAGATCCCATTTTTTTTAATTATTCTATTTTGGTTTTCACTTAAGGCCCCTTTAACATCGTTCTGGTTGGTTGGAAGAAATCGCCACGTTGCAATAAGCCCGCCAGATTGTACGGTGTATAACGAAAGTGTAATACAATGCAATGCAGTGTGTAGGAATAGGAGGGACAATTGTTTATATTTTTTTATAATATGGCCTAGGTACAATGACAGTGCCTCCGTAAGCCTTCCTGTCCTGTGATGTGTAACTAGTACACATTGCTTCTAAAAACTTTAATATCTCTATAAATATTATATAATAAATACTGGGTTCAGATTTTAGGTATTCCTCCGTAATATATTTACGCGTTTAATGAAAAAAATAATATTAATAATAATTAGCACTTATCGGCCACATCAGAGATATTTTGTGAAAATCGGGAATAAATTCACCAATACAATCAAACGTGTGCCAGTGTGCGTTCATTCTAAAAAACCGCTATAGGTGAGGAAGCGACGCTATTCACGTCTCACTCTCACTCTACTTCGGTATATGGGAACGCAAGAAATAGAATCTCAGTTCGCTCGCTTCTCTCGCTTCAGTAGCTCGCAGGATTTCGTTTGAGGTGGTCGCTTCATCCGTTTTGTGAACGTCGGCCGATGTTTTTATTCATGTTTTCAGCAATTAAATTTCAACTATTATCACTTTTGACTTCAAATTTGATTAAATTAAGCGATTGGCTATGAATATTCTTATTTTTCCGATTTTAAATCGCTCATTTTTACATGTGTATTGAATACACAGCACCGGAACGCGCGGATTTTTTTTAGCACAAGAAGGAAAAGGTTAGCCTAGTTGATCGATCGAAGACTGTTGTATTCTAACATACTTGAGGATTTCAGTTTCGATTCCCGGAGGCGCTGAAAAACGGTTCCCAAGTCAGTTCAGCTTGTTATATTTTATGTGGTTGGTTGGAAAAATAAATCTCATGATAATAAAGCCGACAGATTGTGATGTACACAGTGGAAGTGTACTCAATGTACAACTGAACTTCGTAGTCGAGAATTTCCTCGCCATTCCAACGTCAATTCAGTTAGAAAACGAAGTTGTGTCGTAGAGTTTTTTTTTTCTCTCTTTGGGTAAGTCGTTGCACACCAGCAAATTCACTTGTTACAGTAATGTACTTGATCAGAAGACACATAGAATGAAGACGATCGGAGCTCACCGGCATGTTTTTTTTAGATTTGACCGTGGTCATCGGTATCCTTATACCCCTAAATAGTAGGCTGAAAAAAGTCTGTGTCATTCGAGGGGTGTACCACAGCGCGGGGTTTAAACCGACTACCTTTCCCACGGAAATTCAAAGTAATACCGCGCGATCATTTTTTTTTTTTTTTTTTTTCAAAACACGCTTAGCCCAATTACGTTAAAAAATACAAGAAATGTTAACATTAAAAAAAATTATATAAAATAAAAAATTATGTATATGCATAGATATATAATACACACAAACATACACACATACATATATATTCAAAGTCACTTAAATACGTTGATGAGTGCTATCTAACGCGCTCAATCTTAGAAGAAAATTAACTTTTGCTTTTGGTAATGTGATATGAAATATGTCAATATCCGAAGCAGTCTCGTTCAAAAGAGTTAAGGCCGCCCTTCCAACAGGCATAGCGGCTGGAAGACTCACCTCGATTGTTACAATATACTCGTAATGTGCTGGATGGTAATTATTTAAAGCTGCTTCAAAATCAACAATGAAGGTGGGTGGGGTTGTTCTCATATTTCATAGTATGAAGTCATACGAAAGAGGTTCGTTGTTCCGTGAGTTCATTCACGATGGTTTTTATGGTATGTTATAACCTTTGGAAATCCCACAGAATATCGTTTCTCTCCAACACAATCGTGCCAATTTTAATGAATACATTTGAATTTTTATTTAAACTTGTTGAAACGTAATTAATGATTGAAATCCGATACTATAACTGAAATGTACTATTGTTAATTATTACATTAGTTTATTTGAAATAATTAAATTATATTGACAATGACGAAAAGGTGATATATTTGGATTTTTCAATGTATGTGATATTTATCGTGCATCGAAATAGCCTTATAATATTGATGAATCAAATGAAATATTTTGTAACATTTTCGTTTTGTACAGGACAACGTGATGGACTTATTCCCATGTAACAATCTCTTTCAACCATCCAAAAAAAATTAAATAGGTCTTAAGTGAAAACCAGACTGGGGCCCTTTTTCAAAAATTTCAAAGGTTCAAACGAGAATCGAGCCCGACACCCCCGGATTTAAAAAAAAGGGTCTAAGAAACTAGACCACTGAAGTTGTCAATTAAACTTATTCTATTTTAAATGTATCATGTTATAATCTACGTAAATAACTCCCCTAGTTAGTGCTTTATTATTTCATATGTGCAAAATTAAAATTTCCTTTATTTTTTAAATTTACATCGTCGAGTACAAGTACATAACATTACTAAAACCCTCCATGTTGTGGATATAGAGAACCGCTTCACTAAGCAAGTCCTATGACGAAGTGGTCTCATGCTTTTATTACAAATTTCATATATTTGTATTAAATACTAAAACATTCGGTTAAAAAAATCACACTCAACATTTGCATTGTTACACACACTTTAATCTCAAGCTATCACATACACAATTCTAACCGTATCATAATCTCAACAACCACATCAAAAGCATATTCAACAACTCCTCAACACATGCATAACATTCGCATAAGTTATACACTCACATGCGTATATGGATACCTCTAAAAGCTCTCAACTCTTCGCTATCTCTTTGTATCTTTTTTCCTGACAGTTTGGAATAGTTTGTTCTTGATTGAGATATTTCATCATTAGTATCCCAACTCGCACACTGAATGACCTTATTGAATTAATTAACTAATATCGCGATATCTTCCACATTTCGATGGATACATTGAGGATTAAACTCCTTAATAAACTTAGTAGGTATAACTGAGTCACTTCACAAGAAGGCGTGAGTAAGATTCTTCCTGTTGTCATTATGCTTTATTTATAATTTAGTTCTTATCATATTTGATGTAATTCGGTTAAACCTGTATCAAATGCAAAATAAAATAATGATAATACATATATCGCATTTAATTTATTATATTACAATAAATTTCTAGTAATCTTTTCGATCAATATGAAAACAAGAGCGATGGAGCGCTCCGTAATTTTTTAGTGGTACCACTTTGACATTTTGTCATCATCATCACCATTACGCCATGTTCGCCATTAGGAATCGGTAGAGAAAACAGTTCTCCACTTCATTCTACCCTTGCGCCCATTTATCGCTTCTGTTAAGTCTATACACTTCGTCATGCATATTTTCCTAACAAAAAGGCTTTTTACTCTTCCCTTTTCAGAATTTGATTAATTTGGTCGTGCCACGTGTTTCTAGGTCATCCCAATTTTCTTGTGCCTTCTACACGAGTAAAGAATATTTTCATTATATATTTTTTCATTCACTCTTTCTACGAGACCGAACTATCTAAATACTTCTTTATTCATCTTAAACACTGCATCTTCTTTCAATCCGCATTATTTCTCAATGTCCTCATTACTTATTCTGTCATACGTAGTTAGCTTTTTCACACATTTGTCAATATTGACAATATCACCGTTCACAGCTTAAGTTTTGCAGTCACCGCATTGTGTTTTTTCATACACGCGCTGTTTTCTACGCGTGTTTTTGTACTCCAGTTTACGTCTTGACATCATTTCCGATGAGTGAATAATTGCAATTTGATTTGGTTCAATCGCCGAAATGATTTTGTCAGCCGTCACCTTGAACCGGCAGTGGCTGGCCGACCGGATTCACGGCCGGGGTCGCGTTTTGCCATCGTCAATTACTAGATATACCTAATATATTTGTACTAGCTCGAATGCGAGGTAAAGGGATGCCCTGACTAGTAAGTCAAGTAAATTTTATATACTAGACAAATATAAAATATTTAACTCTATTGCCCTTTCAATAATAAGACTATATTTTCGAATGGAATGATTAGGGGTGAATATGAATTTAAGGCTGATGTTTTAAGTAAGATGAAGAAGAGCACTCTGAAATGGTTTGGGTGTGAGGAATTAATGAATGAAGGAAGATAAACAAAATTAATTTACTATGCAAGTGTGAATGGAAGGTGTGGTAGAGGAAGATAAAGGAAAGTATGGTGTGTTTAAGGGAATGATATTTTGAAACAAGGGAACCTAAAGTTAAAAAAAATGCAGGAGTTGTATGAAAAGGTGTTTTATATAGAAAGGCGTATATGTGTATCGCGATGGGAAAATCTGGCGATCTGTCCTCTCTTTCTACCTCGACAGGAAGAATATTTGTACAGTTTTTAATATCGTCAAATGTGTTCATTTACTGTTGAAAATTAAACCACAATAAAGCGTTTTCTCTATATGGTTAACTAACTTAAAGTGATGCTATCGGTAATGTTCAATTTGGAATTTAGATATTTTAATAATACAAACGTGATCGAAAGGACGTTTCGTAGTAACATGTTCCACTAACATCCCTTAGATCACGACCCTCAGTAATGAACGACAGGGATGACGATGAAGATTATACTAGTATGCAGTGCTTTTAAAAAAAAAAAAAAGGTGCCGGAGCTCACTTCTTGTCAAGATTTTTGTAAACCGTAAAAAAGGTGATGGAGCGCCGCTCCACTGTGCTCCACCGCAAAAAATACTGACAGTGCTTTTTTTTAAAAACGAAAAAAAGGTGCCGGAGCTCACTTCTTGTCAAGCTTTTTGTATACCGTAAAAAAGGTGGTAGAGCGCCGCTCCACTGCGTTCCACCGCAAAAAAAACACTACTAGTATGTTTAAATAATGAAATACTTTTAATATACTTTACACTCAATCACTAAAAATCTACTTTTTCAAAAGTATTATAATTTTTCATGAAATATTAGATGAAAAAACCGCTTCCTAGAATTTAACTATTATTCAATATAGAATAGTGTATGAACTCGGTACTTATGAACAGGAAAAACACAAAACTTTACGACTAAATAACTTACTCTCTTATATTTAGTCCCGTTGTCTAATTCGAATTCTTATCTGGTGAGACTTATAAGGAGAGTTACATAGAATTAGGATTATATCTATTTAGTAGATGAAACTTATAAATAGAGATTAAATGAAACCAATCAATTTTCATTTTTTGTTTTAGTTTCGATGAACACTTCTATCAACAGATATTACTCAATTTTCTTTCTAATTATTTAACATCAGCCGATTATAATTATTATTATATAATAGTCGGTACAAATCAATTATGTTTCTTTCTTTTCCAGATACAAAAATCTTCAACGCTATACATTCAATTTTATAATATTACATACCTGTAGGCAGCAAAAGCAAACGGGCAATCTCTTCTGTCAGGATATTCTCCCCACGCCTGTCATATACTTATACGTTGTACTCGTAATTTATATTCCTTTTTTCGTTTACATTATCGTGCCATCAGTAGACAGCGATCCATCCACATTCCTGTTTTAATATTTTATGCCAACCACCTGGGTCAACATATTACGCATCCTTGCTTCACCCCTTTTGTAATGTGAACCCCCACTCAGTTTAAACATCGCTCAGTATATAGTAACACAATACCGCGTATTTATATTTCATATAATACAATTTTGTAATATATTGAAATAAAAAATGTTTTTTTTCTGAATCGCCACATGTTCTTCCTGGTGGTAGAATTATAACATAAATAAAGACTTTAGTACAAATTGTCGGCTTTCTGCATTCAGATGTGGTCAATTTATCGCGGGTGAGCTTTTCTATGAATCCAAGCTTTCGAATCGGAGTTTTGCTTCTATATCCCGTGACCATGTATGTAAACGATTAATAGTTTTGGATGATTATAACAGATAGAATAGGACTGCATCGCATGCTTGATGATTACCAGAACAAGCGGTAATTCCGTCGAGTTCTGGCGCCTACTCGCAACTCTTGACAATCAACAAGTCTAAGTAATGACAGCATAGCGTGAAGATTTGTATTACACAAGATTACGACGTATTTCTTCAAGTTTACCTGAATAGTCTGAATAATATATATTTATTTTTATCTACGACTGAAAAATGGTTTTATCTAAGACTGAAAAACTAACATTTTACTGTTTCTGAGATATTTCAATTTAAAAGTTTAAGTTTCTTCCAATTTATAATATACACATGTGTATCCGGGCATTTCCAATTTTTTATCGGGCATGCCTATATGTTATTTGATGATAATTACCAAAAATGTTGTTTTTCGAAACTTTGCACTTACCAAATTGTGGCAGAAACCTGACGATATTTTATAGGTGTGTAATATCAAACATTTTCTGGTGTTTGTGATTTGCATAAATTGTTCGAACTTACTACGCACAATCATAAGTATTTGTGATCAGAATAATAACTTACTCTTGGTATTTATAATATTTACGCAAGCCTTTCGTCATTTCAGTTCAAAGCCACAAGTTGCCATCATGTTGGTACAAATTTTTAAATACTTGGAAACACGTTTAAGAGACAATTACTTTTTTTTAAATACTCGTAAATACATGCGATTGATACAAAATTATATTATTTTGTATTTTATTTAGAAGCAAACATATAGTAATGCTTAGGGTAAATTGTAATAAGTGTGTTTGGTCTTCATGCTCCAGTTAAGAAAAACCTTAAAGGTTAAGAGCGTAAGCGTAGCAAGGGAATGTGTGATAAAAGTAAGGTTTTAATTAATTATCTGGGGTTAAAATTCTACTCGGATTATGTACGAGTAAATTTAATTGGAGTATGTCAATTCTTGTATAACCGAACTGCTGTAGGTCAAACATATTTCTTATCACAATTCGTCACGTAGTTTATTTGTGAAATTGGTAGTAAAATGGTGTCTTCTGTTTTTATCATTTTTATTGCAAGTATTACTTTTTGAAGCGTAACAATACATAAGATTCTAGGAATTTCTCAATAGTTATTCGTTTCAATTTCTTTTGTGCATTAGAAAGTTAGAACATATTTGAGACAAGTTTGAAAGGTAAAAGGTATTCATAATATGTTGGGTTAGGTGAATTCGGTCAATTTTAGATTTTAGTGTAATTAAAAGAGGTCGGTAGCCAACTTATATTGTTTGTTCTTCTGATTTTGTGAAGTTTGGTAGTATATTTTGTTTATCACTATTTACTTTCGTTTCCCGCAAAATAATTTTAATAATCTGATGAATGAAGCGAATGGACGAAACACTGATAGAATAAATTATATTATATGTTACTATGATATGGCGGGAATACGCTAGTGCAGTGGACAGGATAACCATACATCAGTGATAATCATAATGCTTTGTTTTCATGTATAATGTTTGTATTCTGACATGAATGCATTCGGTATTCTTTAACATATCCGCATCGCCGACGTAGACATGTTTAAGAACATACATAGCCTGGAGACAATTCTGTCTTCGGCCTTTAAAAACACTGAAGTAGGAGCACGTAACTCGCTGTCAATAGTTGTACGTATTGACAATACTGACGCATGTCGAGAGGTGGCAGTAACTTTTCAACGAACTCTTAATCAAACTAGAACTCTTTTTTGGTTGCAGCCACCTCATCAAGAATATTGCACGCATTTTTTTCTTTCTTTGACAATTACTAGGCGCGTCCAGAAAGTAAAGAATTATTGCGCACCACGCCCTGCGCCGATCCCCCACCACCGCGATTGTATGCGCGCTAGTTAGCTCCTTCCCTCGCTTCAGTGCGAGCCGAGTTTTGTTGCTGAACGGTCGTCCGTCATTGTTCTGTAACCTTTCAAAATGGCTGCGCCCATCGAAAATCCCGCCAAATGTGAAGTGCGTAGTGTCATTCGTTTTCTGAATGCACAAAATGTTCGGCCTATCGAAATTTATAGGCAACTTTAAGCACAGTACATGAATCTTTTCCACAGCTTTCACGATCGCTCCTACATGAAATAGTGACACAGCACCTTGGCCAAAAAAAATGTGTGCTCTCAACACCAGAAAAGTTATGGCAACAGTTTTTTGGGACCGAAAAGGTTTGATCCACGTGGACTCAAATCTTTGGGGGTAGAAGAGTATAACATCGGAATTGAAAAATTGGTTCCACGTTACAATAAGTGCCTTGACAGCTATGACGACTTCATTGAAAAATAGAGTAAGGTACTGTGACTTTGTAAATAAAGTTTTGTGTTGATATATTTCGTTTTTATTTAGTTATGCCAAAACGTTCTTTACTTTCTGGACGACCCACGTATGTTATTAATATTATTTCATTCAGAATCCGCCTCTGTAAAGAAGTATGTAGCTGTTGACTTGGCTAATTTGACCGCATTTTATTCACGTAACTTTATCCCAGGTATCTTCAACTTTCTTCACATAGGGGTTTCATAACTTCTATCATTGGAAGAATTATATTAAAATGAAATCCAAAAGTTGCGATAAACCGTGTACTCGAGGAAAATCACTGGGGATAATTTTCATCCAACATATGAGCTGTGTATTATAACGTATCAGTGAATTTTGTTACATGAAAAAGGTTTCACTTGACATTTTGATAGAACAATTTTGAGAAGAATGCGGGTTTTTGGCGAAAAATTCTAAAAGTTATAAAACAGTAAATTTGACATTCCCTGGCCACATTTTATTACAAGTGGCTTCTTTAGTGACCATTGGCGGTAAGTGGTAATAATTCCAAGTTTTTAAATTTTGTAATAAAAATGAAACACTGACATACTTTTCTTCCATAATATTTTTTAGCATTTCACTATGCGCATTTTATTACACATGCTATGTTTTTCTTAAGTTAATTAATTAAAATAAATAACATTACTTCTTACACTATAATTTATACTAAGTATTGTCTATGGTCTTATGGGGAATAGAGAATGAAATGGAGTTCAGTTTAATTATTATAACTCATCTAAAGAGGTTACAGTACATGTTGAAATGCGCATAGTGATATGCTAAAAAATATAGTGAATGAAAAGAAAGCGAAGTATTTTTTTTTATTCCATTCATTATGGGTTTTTACAAAGTGACGCCTGTAAATTTCAAACAAATATTTTTTAAATTTTGTTTAACGGCAATGAGGATAAACTTAACAAATAAATCTGACCATGAATTGTCGCTTTTTAAAAATAGTTTATAAGTTAGTTGACATATTAAAATAATTATTTGTAAGAATTGTTATCTAGTTATCAGTCAGTATGTAGGTGTTAAGTATTTCTAAGAAATTTAATATTAAGATTATTAAAACTAAAAATCACGTGAAGGGAATTTCAATTAAGTTCATAGTTAAAATATATAGATTAGATTAGTTCTTCATATATTATATAAATTTGTATAGATATAGCCTTTGGCAAATGTTCGTATTATAGATTGTTTTATCGAGTGAATAAATCTATTATCTACGTTTTAATGAAATTGAATTTGAACCCCTGTATTTTAGAGCCTTTCATCTTATGTACTTCATTTTTTGTGTGAAATATTGTCGTTCGTTTAGAAAGCATTCTTACTCTTTACATCATATAATATTAACGTCTCTCAGCTGATACAGATCTTTCTGTAAACCGATAATATCTGAATTATCTACATTAGTATGTCGTCTATCATCTTACTCGTTTGAATACCAATTTATTTTCATGTCTACTATTTTAAAATTGTTTTAACGGCTTCCATGACCTAATTGATAAGACGCTTATTATATTCCAACCCGGAAACTCTATTTCCGTTGATAGCCTTTTTTAAAACAGGCTTCCAGTATGATTGTATTTAAAACCTTTAAACATCTTTCGTATATAACGAAAATGTTATAATTCTTTTATTTATATGTATTATTTATCGTTAAGGCATTAACATTGTGAAGGTTTAAAGACATTTTAATTTGTTTTATCAAACACTGTTTATTCCACTTTTTGTAACGGTAAAACCCTACCGGTTTCAAGGCTTTCACCTCATCACCAGGGGAGCACAAACAATACCTTGTTTGTGCTCCCCTGATGATGAGGTGAAAACCTTGAAACCGGTAGGGTTATACCGTTACAAAAAGTGGAATAAACAGTGTTTGATAAAACAAATTACAAATCCTTTTTTTTAACGTACCTCTCGACGTTCGAGATTGACAATCAGATTGGCTATTTTAATTTTGTCTGCAGCCACTCCGAACAATGCCTCCGTACTGCAGAGAAATCGCAGTCTTAGGTTCTTCAGCCAGGAGTTTCTTCTTTTACTTACACTTCGTTTTCCTTCTATCTTCCCTTGCAATATGACTTGAATGATTCCATATTTGCTTCCTCTCATGAAATACCCTGAGTTTTCCAATCTTTCTTCTTAATGCAAGTGAGTATTTCTTTGTATTTGTTTGAGGACCTCTTCGTTGTATAACAAATGAATGTATATTTTATTGTTTCTTTTCTTTCACATATTGAAAGCAGTAGAAAAAATAAATTTACCGAAAAATATACATAGAATTTTGTTTAACCATTCACTGCGAATAAAATTTAACGTCAATATATTCCGTGCTGAAAAATTTAGCAAAGACACAAACATGTTAGATATTAACAACATAATACGCCTGGAATGTCATACGCACTGGGGGTATGTTCGTATGGACACACGAGGCGTATCCTCAGCATCGAACGTGTTAATAAATAAAACACTAACTTTGTTTTCTTCCACAATATTTTTTAAGCATACCACTATACGCGTTTTAACATATATGTTTTTCTCATGTGAGGTGATTAAACTATTACACATTACTTGCACTATCATTTATACTAAATGTTTTCTACGGTCTTATGAGTTTAACTAACTCATCTGAGGTAGGATACAGTGTATGTTAAAATGAACATAATGATAGGTTAATAAATAAAGTGGAAGATAATAAAATGTTTTATTTTTATTCGATTAATAATGGCTTTTCACAAAATTACCCCCAAACTATTTAAACAAATTTTATGTAGTATGAATTTTAAATACATACGTATCTGAAGTGAATGCTAACATTATATTTACTATTCCTGTTAAGTGCGAATGACTTTAACTTTCGTGAGTCACAGTAGTTAAGCGCACCTTTACAAAGAAACTTGAAATTCATCTGGTATAAAATATTGTGGAATGTTGTTTAATCATTCCTTATACTATAGAGCGAGTAATTATTTTTGACTGTCGATAAATGTTTTTTTTATTTATTGCTGACGCATGCACATACTTTGTTACTCCATTTATTTATTGCTGACACACACACACACACACTTTGTTACTCCATTTATTTATTGCTGACACACATACTTTGTTACTCCATTTATTTATTGCTGATGCGTACACATCTTTTGTTACTCCATTTATTTTATATTGTAAAATCGTAATACTCGTAAACACACTCTTTTTAGCTTTACTAAACGATTCTACTAACATCAAAACTACTTAAATAATAACACGCAGAATACGAAAGCAGAATATTTATTATATAAAACTATAACAGGTTGGTTGGAAGAATTTGCTGAACTGTAATAAACTCACCGGTTGTACCATGTGAAACCATAGTAAAATAATAAAAAATAAATAATTATATTCAAGGAGTTCGGGTCGGCACCCATTGACTATTGAATAACATTTTCAAAATATAACGTGACCACAATATAACTTCTAAGATCTTTCAAGCATAAATTTGCAGTATTTCAATTATTCACAAATTGATTACAAATTTTTCAGATGAAAATAGTGCAAAATAAATCTAAATGGCAAAACAAATTGTATTAAAACAACCAATTAACCAATCATAACACAATTCGGTCAAAAACTAGATTTTTTAACAACGGTGTTTCAATTAGCGAAAAGAAACCGATACTGGCTTGGATTTGTTTTGGAAAATTTTATTACACTTTTAAAATCATTCTTTAGCCGAAAGGGGTTTTAATTAATGTATGTGTATACTCCCAGTTCACTCATACGAGTGTGAGATATAGAGGCCCTTTCGTTCAAGGCCCAAAAGAGCTTCCAAGTACTAAAAAAACACGGGGAGATGCTTGCTGGACTACTTGAGAAGAGATTGCAAACGTAATGAATTGACTGTGCAAGGCATAAAGCCAGAACAAGGAGCAATCGTTAGTCGTATACTCATCGAGTATTACTCGAGAGAAACTAAAGGCCTAGAAAGTGATGTGTTAGTCACGCTGGGTGAATGATATACTCGTACGTAAAATGTAAGGCGTAACCTCAAACGGCAATGTATAGACGATTTTGGAAAACTGTGGATAGACCTATGTTCAACAGTTAATCAATCAAATTACTTTCTGAAAATATAGCGAAACCCTTGTTGACTGACAAACTTTTATTAAATGTATTCGACAATTATTAACGCTATTGTGAATTAAGATTTTTTTCGGTACAGTATTCACGAACTGAGCCGTAACGCGTGTCACCGTTCGCACACGGAACGAATGTTGAACGAATTTTTCGATATTGACATCTCTCATCTATTGGTGAATAAATTGAAAATTTAAGTAATTAATCAACTTGGTAGGAATAACTTAGCTACTTTACACGGAAGTGTGAGTATTTATTGTTCCTATTTTTTGTTTTTAGACTTATCTATTTATTTTTTTATATAAATACTCGTATGTGGTTGGGTTAATAAAACATTGAAAAGGATTATGTTAAATATGTATTTTTTTATTTCCACAAATGATCTCACCCACTCTAATGCTAGTTTTTTTTTAGTAAATGCGTATACATTCACAAAATAATCATGGTCGCTCATATATATTTTCACGATTTGTAGGTTTTTTCCGAATCATTTTAAATTCGTTGGCTGTTATTATGTTGAATAACATCCTATTTAATTTATAACCACGCCGTATTTTAGTACAGTAATAAGCTAAAATAACAACAATAACCTGAATCATGAATAAGATTTAATTACAGTCAAATTTGGCATAAAAAAATAATGTACCTTAAGCGTGACATCATTCATTAACTGGTAAATTCGTATTTTTTTGCCTATTTTTCAGTAGTAAATTCTTCTTCTTCCTGAATAATGGCCGTGAACTCCTATTGAGAGGCAATTGATTTATTTTTATTTCTTTGTTGTAGTCTATGGTAAACAAAACTGACGTTAACTGACTCGAGGAATGGTTGTTTTATTATATAATTGACACATAATTAAGTGAAAAGTGGTATTGCAATTAGACGTTTTATGTTCAGGATTTAAAAAACCATGCTATTACAGATCATTCAGCCAGAAGAGTCATTTTGCAATAGTGTGAGTAACAGTGCATTTACAAAAACTTGACACTTTATTTTTTAATGAAGTGAAAAAGCAAAAGAATATAAAAATAATATATTTTATTCAAACATTGAAATGAACACACACGTTTTGTAAATTAAAAATGCTGTCAGCTTAAATTGTAATAATCATAAAAATAAAATTAAAGTAAGTTTATTTCACATATTAATTGTTTAGGCATAGCTGATTCTGGGAAACATCAAATAACAATAATGATTTTTTTCAGGATTAAAAATAAATATAAGTACAAGTATTATAAAGTAAAAATGTTCGTCAGATTTAATTAGATTGCGCATAAAAATAAAATGAATGTAAGATTATTTAACATATTTATGTATCATAATTACAATGCCAAATAATGAAATTTTAAAATAATAGTGGATGGAGTGATACTAAATTCTAGGAAACTTTAAGTTATAACAAAGTACATTCTAAGCTTTCGAAAATTTTTGAATTATACATTACGTTAGACAAAAATCGCACTCCTAATTTCGACATGGTAGTGTTTTTCTAATCACCGAGTATTTTAACAACAATACAAACGTGCGCTCTACGCGAAACAATCGTGTGGCATTCTAAAACCAATACCACTACATAAGTTGTGTAATAAAGAGAGTGTTACTCACACTGTTGCAAAATGACTCTTCTAGCTGAATGATCTATACCCGTGTGTTGGTCATCGTTACTTCAATACTTTTGTTTCAATTTATAGTTCAGGTCCAGATAAGAGTACAATGCATTTTTAATTGTTTTACTGCGCAAGAGATGAACACTGGTAAGCTGCACGTTAATACTTTGTGCTCTATATATCATACTTCCTTGTAAAGTTTATTTTTACTCATCTGCATTCAATTCTTGGTTTTTGCTGTACAGCACTTTTGAAGCAGTTCACCCTGGTGAGTTTTGTGTCCTATTTATAATTCAATGTATGTATATCGAATTATAACTACTCGTATTTCAATAAGACGCATGGAGTTGATTTTTTATTTGATTTAATGCGACTGCGTTAAGATTGTTAAACTCTAAAGATATTAATATTTTAGAAATCAGAAACACTAATATAAATTCTATTGACTTAATTAAACTGTTGAGAGACGACGATTATATTTTGTCCAGTTGTCAATGGCCTAAGAAACCAGAACGGTCATCCTGAGGATTTAACATCGAGTCGTAAATCTTGATTATATGCCAGGAAGTAGTGGAATTCTACATAAGGATATCATTATCGTATAAATAAGATGGGGATTATTTAGAATTGAAACAAGTTTTTATATCACCTGTGACTTGTATTTGCAGTTGGGATCTACCAGTTTAAATATGTTTACAGCTTTACATATGTGTAACTTCTCTCTTGTCATATTGTGAGTGAAATGAAACAAGCGAAGAAATTAAAACAATAGTTATTCACGATAATTATAGCTACTTTCGAATGCAGAAGTGATTAAATATATAAATGTAACCAGGAAAATAAAAACTATAATTTATAAGACGTTTATGATATAAGATCTTTGTTTAATATACATGTCCAAAATGTACTGTGATGACCAAAGACGAGAGCGACTTTTGTGTCTCCGAAAGATTTTTTTGAAGCTGGCAACCTTCGTAGCTTAGTTGGTAAGACACCTGTCTTCCAATCCACTAGAACCCAGTTATTTTTTAAATAATTCTAATCTGGTTTTCACTTAAGGCTTCTTTAACATCTTTCTGGTTGGTTGGAAGAGATTGCCACACGGCAATACGCCCGCCAGGCTGTTCCGTATACAACGAAATTATTATATTATACATTACAATGATAGTGGAGTTTGACTCAGACGCTACAATGATGAGGTGTACGAGTTCTACAGGGAACCCGGAGTTTCCAAATGTGTTATTTATAGTGAAGGAGGTGGAGGTTTAAATACATTTTAATTAATTTACTACTATACATAATTAATTTACTACTTTACATGTCGATTTTTGTGTTGAAATAAATGGTTTTCTGTGTTTTTCAGAATTTGATATGGAATATTGCCTCATAATTAGTTAAATTTCTGATAATAATATAATAATAAGGGAAAATGTATACATCTTTTTTCAAAATTTGTTGAAGAGAATGAAAAAATGTTTGATTGCTGAGATAATGTTTCTGGAGGCTTCGCAATAACACGGGCGATGTTTTCTTCAGAAAGGACGGTATTTGATCTTCACGGATGGTGAGATTTTAAAATAAGGTTAAGTCATAAGTATGAATAATAGAGGATTATGCATAACAAGATGTATGAATATGGATGAGGCGAAAGTTGTGTGTTTGGACAGAAAAGTTTGTAGATATGTTCTCTCTGCCTACCCCACGGGTGACACGGCGTGATTTGTGAACGGTGAGAGTCTGAGGTTGAAATCGATTTGCTAAAGCATAAATTGTTTTCTTACCAGGCACTAGTTGATTACGACGTATTCGTTGATATTCTTGTTAAATTAGCATAACAATTTTTTTAACAAAAATACTCACAATTTCTGCACGTTGTTATGGTATATATCAATTCGTGATTAATTTTGCGATTTTCAAATTTACGATTAAAATAATTCGTCAAAAAAATTACATTAAAAAAATCCGTAACAAAATACAGTAAAAAAATTACATCTCTGGAATACTACGGAAGTTAATTTTGTCTCTCTTTATAAACATAAGAATGTATTCAGTTTGTTTAGCTCTCGCGCAACAAGTGACGAATGCGATTGTTTATTTTTCGTATCGAGTGATGTGTCATCCAACTAACGGATCTTTTGTGTGTATTCCAGAGTTTAATAATTTCTCAAACGTTTGAAAAACATTTATTGCAACTGTGGTAAATGTTTTCCTGGAATGTTATTGAAGATTTTGAATCAACTCATTTGCATAAAAAATCTGTGTGAAATACACACAATAGATTGAGGTTGTCCTGGAAAAGACAGATTCGTAATTTATTGACGATGGAAGCGATCTCATGAATACATATTGCATGCAAATAATACAAATAATGTTTGACTTAATTAAACTCCCAAAGTCATCTATTTTGTTGATTCACGGTGCCACACTGGATTTAGTTTAGCCGATTAATTAGTACTTAGTTCAAAATTACTTGAATAATAATTTTCTGTCAATAAAACCTGGATAAGAGCGCCCTTAAGGAGTATCTGCTCTCTAAACGGCGCTATATAAATTGTCATTTTATGATTATTATTAAAGTATTGACTCAAATATTTAGCATCCAAATTATTCTTTAATTCAGTTTTTTTTTCTTCAAATTTTAAAACATCGATTACCTTAGTGGTTTATTTGGTAGAACCCTTGACTTCCACACCTGGTTTCAGGTTAGATTTCTGGTGTAAATCTAAAAATAATATATAAGGTCTTTTAACATATTTCTCACTGGATGGAAGAAATTACCACGTGACAATAAATTCCCCAGTTTGGTTTCCCAAATACAATAGAGTTTGAAATTTAACTTTTACCATACAAATTTTCGAAATATTTATATTTATTTTTATAATAACACGTGATAACAATATTTTATAGACTACGGATCTACGTGATTAGAGATGAATGTGAACTTAAGGTTGATGTATAAAGTAAGAGGAAGAAGAGCACGCTGAAATGGTTTGGGCATGTGGAACGAATTAATGAAGAAAGACTAACAAAAGAGATATAGTGCAAATGTGAGTGGAAGGCATGTGAGAGGAAGACGAAGGAACGTATGGTTGGATCAAGTGAATGATATATTGAAAGAAGGAAATGTCGATTGTCAGAAAAATCGTATGAGTTGTATAAGAAGAAGCCTGGATGTAAACTAGATGAAAATGGGTGTCGTGATAGAAAATTCTGACACTGTCCTCTCTGCCTACCCCGACAGCGATAGGACATGATGGTATGTGTAATATGTTAGAAAAGTTTTCATGATCAATGCTCTCTTTTTTCAATATGAATAATACTTTTCTTTATTTGAATTTACAATCCACAATAATTACGTTCAGTAGTAAGATATGTTTTAACTCAATGTTTACCTTATATTTGTGATTTGAAAATATCGGGTTGTCCCGAAATTAATTTCGTGATTTTTAAGTTAAATTCTTCGAACGCAATATGGCACCAAATGCTCGTGGACAGTGGTTTTCGGTATTTTTTCAGTATCTCTGCAATCTCTCGTATCGAACACTGGTTTTTCTCGCTCAAAACCTTAATTTAGTCGTCATCAGTGGTAATTGGTCTTCCAGAGCTGACATCATCTTCGAGTTTCGTAGCACCATTATGATTTTTAAACCATATTTGACACACACGGTTGCTTACTGCATAGACGCCGCATTGTACATAACTTTTTTTTTGGCATGTGTCGCATTTTTTCATTTGCATTAGTAAAAACGTATGTGTTTATGGATTTCGTGGGGATGGATAGTCATTTGAATGATTTATGCAACCATGTTACTTGCTTCATTTACTTTTGTCTGGTTGGTTGGAAGAGATTGCCGCCTAGCAATAAGTCCACCAGATTGTATTTGCTATAAAAGTGTTAAATAAATAAATAAAAATACATTAAATACCGGAAAAACAACTTGTCTTCAAAATTACTACTCAAGCTATTTGGGTAAACAATGGTCGGTGAAGTAGTACATTTAATAATAATATACATTCGGCATGTTTGAAATAAAGTTAGAAACAAAAAATCCTTATAACCTCTCTTTAAGAAATACGTAACTACTTCCTGGACAATTTAATATATTCAAGTGAGTTTGTGATAGTATGAAATATAAAGGCTCCGGATATACGAGTATGTCAATGCAAAAGAAAAACGATGTATTCTTAGCACCTTCTTTTCCCCCTAGTTTACACAATATTAAACGTGTACTTGTTTCTGGGTGTTATAAACGGCGTGTCTTTTAGCTGGTATGTTCTGTGATATCTTGAGTCACAAAAATGCAACTTTCATTTAACCCTTATCTTGGCAAAGTTCAATTTATCCAAATATTAACGTTTTTCTTTGGTGATTCCTTGTTATATGGTAAGTTATGAAGGAAAATTAAGGAAAAAAAATCACAACTTTTCCTTATAATTTTTTTTATATATAACACCCACGTTACATTGCCAAAATATCAATTTTTATAAAACACAAAAAGGGCTATACAATGATTCTATAATCTAAAACAAGAACAACATTTACATAGCTGAATTATCAACAAATAAAATGGTTTGAATAATTTTTCTCTACATGTAGTGATTAATAAGATATTTAGATTATTTACCCCAATTTTCAAAACGCACCCACGCTGTCCAGACATGTTGACCCGATGTCGTTTGAAAGCTTGTAGCGTTGTCAATATTTATCACCAGATGATACCACTGCACACAATAGTGCATGTAACATATAGTATTTGAATGTGTTGCCATATTTGAAATTACGTTACAGTTTATGGATTTTTTTTTAAATCCCTAAATTAGTGTAACACCTGTGTTACAATGCCATGATAAGGGTTAAGAATCCTCTTTAATATAAATAATTTGCGCTTCCTAGGATAAATTCTGTTTGTGTTTACACAAGAAATTTAATATCATATCCAATATAATGCAAGATAAAAATTTGCAATAAAAAATATTGACCTTGGAAAATACACAGAACGCAAAACAATTCGATTGTTTTGATGTTAATTCTGTTTCATCATATTTATACGTAGCTACATCCTCCTTAATTAAATTTATCACACAGCTCAGGTTTTTACAGAGGAAACAGTTAAAAAAATACCTGTCCATAGATAACAGGCTGCAGTATTCTAACAAAGGGTATGAGACACGAGGGAGTCAACTATCCATGAAATTTATTCAGCAGTTCAACTTCACAAGTGAACAAGTGCGCGAAAGAATAATGCAAATGTCTATTGTGTCATTTTTATAAGCATCTCGTGATTCAATCATCGTAAGGACGATTCAAATTCGACTATGAAATGTAGTTTCATCGCACGATAACTGTTATTTTAAAAATACTATCTGTTTTGATTCCAAGTCATTTATTTCGCATCTCTTGATTCTGAATTCGTTCCTCAATTAAAACGGTGCTTTTTGAGATGTGGTATAAGATTTTATTTTATTATTTATTGAAAATATATAAGATACATGAATGTCTTTTAAAAATAATAGCAACATTCGCTAAATAAAATATCAACAACTTAATAAAATTCCCACAATTTACAATATGTACGACGCATGAAATCGCCAATGTATAATTAAATACAATAACACTGATAGAAAAAAAATACTCGAATACAATCAACGAAATACAAAATTAATTAAATCACAATTAAGACAAAACGAAAATGGAATTACCAGTCTCCTAGTCAAGCCTTACGGGTTGAGGAAATACAGAAGTACCTTCCTAAACTCAAAATATGTAACATCTAATATATTCTAATAAAGTCGTAAAAAAATATTTGGATACGCTCAAATGGGATGTTTTACCGCACCCGCCGTATTCCCCGGACAATACTTTAATTGATCTGTTCATTCATTTTGTTTAGATATAAATGCATTTTTGAACACAAAAAAACGGACCGAACTAATTTGAACACCTAATACATTCAAAATATCGACCAAACCAGACATTAAGTTTTGACTAAAGATTAACTTTAACTGAATTATCACTAAATAAAATGTTTCATTTCAACATTGAAAACAACAGAACCATCTCTTGAATCTTAGAAAATACGTTTCTTTCACTTTGTGGCGTCATGTTGATGAATTTTTAATAAAATAAATAAAACACATTTTTTATTTTGTATTCATCACTGTTTTATTTGAGTTCACTACTGGTTTTAAAGATCTCCGTCTTCCTCGTCAGGTGAAGATGAACTAAAGTATGTCTAAAACATTTTTTTTTGTAATAGGTACATGAGAGAGGGAGTGGAGTAGTGGCTAATAAGGACAGGAGAGTAGGTATGCTTCAAAAGGGTGGCTTTTGAACGAGAAACATATTTGGCAGAGGATTATCATTCAAATTAACGTGGTTGTTTGTAATTTTGAGAGTAAATTTAAGGCATTTTTAATCTCGAGAATTTCGAAGTTATCCATCTGCAATCCTCCCTGCTCGTGTAGATTGCAGGAAGAAGGAGGTCTTTAAAACCAATAGTGAACTCTAATAAAACAGTGGTGAATAAAAAATTAAGTGTTTTATTTATTTTATTAAGAATATAACCATCACCTGAGATTATTATCCGGCCACCGGAAATTATTATCAATTTATAAATTCCATCTGGATGCCCTTCTCCTATATTTTGCCATTTGACGTACGAAAGAAATTTAGCGTTTTTTTTCTGTTTTTTTTTTTAATTGCTGATTTTATTGTGAGATAAAACAATAAGAAAATAACTTGACTGGTAAAAAGAGTTTCTACGCATCCTTTAAACATCGAATTGTCATTTTAGAAATAAGCTGAGTGTTGTTCGCTAAAATTTAGCACGATCATAGTAATAGTCCATAAATAGGCTTTAGTAAACGTCTTGTTAAAATTGCTTTCATACATGAATAGATACAGTATGTTCGCTGCGGAGTAATAGAAAGTGTAACACATCTCTATTATTGATGCTGTGTGGTGCGGTGATGCATGCCAGGTCAAGTGCATGTTGAAACTACAGTATTTCCATGGACACGATGTGTAGTTTCGTACCTAGTGAATACCAGAAATGCATACATAGGCCTGAATGAAACAAATCTGTCACTTTTTTTACATTTAAGTGTTGAATCATTCTGTTTAAAATGAGAGTTCTATAATATAAATACCAAATAAATTAATAACCAAATAACGTACTTTAAAACACGATTAAGGCGCATATTTATGTCCTTAAAAAATTACCACGGTACATATTTATGAACGTCCTTTAAAAATTATACCGTGCATATTTATGAATGTGTTTTAAAAATTTGCTACGGTACATATTTATGAATGTCCTTAAGAAATTACTACGGTGCATATTTATGAATATACTTCAAAGTTTTACTGTGGTGCATATTTATGAATGTACTTGAAAAAAATACGACGGGGAATATAACATTAATGTCAACCTATTCAAGGTAACTTTGTTTGATAATCCCCCATGTAGAAAACATTTCTAATATGGTTGTTAATCGATAGCTTAATAAAGTTATTTATTTACTTGTTTACTATTGTATTATATAAAAGTTTTTCAATTTGCTCATAGGAATGAGCTCCGCGTCTTTCTTTCCACACATACATCCTTTTCCACACCTGTTCATCTCGCAATACTAGTTTTTTAGTTACTCATACTTCTTATATTTTCATCACAGTTAAACTTTCTCTAACTCTTTCCTTCCAATCTTTCCTCAGTCTACCTCTTCTTCGCGATACATTAAATTCTTTCGTAAGTCTTACACAACCCATTCTCCCAGTGAGACCAAACCACCTATTTCAACATTCCTCTCTTAATTCTACCTATAAAATTCTTCTCTAACAAACAGTTATCTTGTATCCAATTATTCCTTTTTAGTAATTCACTTTTACAATTTTATATATTTTCAAATCACAAAAATGTATTTATTTCTTATCATTGAAATAACCAAAAAAACCTTTTTAGAATATTTATGAAATTTTTGTCATTGAAAACTTAGGGGTGTGTATATTTAAAAATAATTCTTTCATCGAAAATTATAATTGAAATTACTTTCAACCCAATGAATATAAATAAATATATTTTCAATTTCAAAGCCTGTCCTTTATAATATTTTAAAAGGTTTCACTGGGATTTTAATTTAATTTACGTTAAACTCGAGAATAATATATTTTTAACAAATGTTTAATATATTTAGGTCTTCTGTATTAATTCCAGTCTGTTGGTTATAACCACGTCATCATATTCTCGGAAGGGTCTTTTATCTCTAATCTTGAAACTGTAAACATCGAGCACGAGATTTAAACATCCATACTCTGGTAAACGCAATGCGCGAATATATAATCCTCCTAGTTGATACTAAAAGCATTTGGATTTTCATAGATAATATACTTAAAAATAGAATGAGGTTTTACGTATTTGAAGAACGAGATGTGATATTAGAAAATAAATTTGTTTGTACGTCAGTCTGGTAACACTACTCCGCAAATTCTCTTTTGTGTTTTGAATTCTTACTTAAAACAGCCTTTGTCATCAGTAAATTGTATTATTTATAAAATATTTACTTGTCAATTTCAATTCTTCTATTTCCATCACAAGCTCTCGGATTGAACTAGCTCTTGAAGTCATATTACCGTTTAATTTCAAATTTTGCATTCCATAGTCTACATTAACCGTTAACACGAAAATATTAAAACGGTTTGAAATCAAACCGATAAAATCTTCCCATACTCCTTAAATGTCGCAAAGCGTGTTGATACCCCATATCACGACTTTTCCTTTAAACAAGTGGCTGAAGCTTAATATTCTTCGCTTAGCAGATAAATATAACATCTTTCTGGTTGGTTGAAAGACATTGCTACAAGGCTACACTAGCTAGGCTGCACTATACACAACGCAAGTGTATTAATACACTTTCGTTGTATACAGTACAACCAGGCGGGTTAATAGCCATATGGCAATTTCTTGCAACCAACGAGAATAATGTTAGAGATCTTAAGTGAAAACTAGACAGAAACCTAATTTAAAATAAATTAGTTTCTGATGGGAATCGTTCGTTTGTTGCCGGGCCTCGTAGTCGAGGATCCCCTCGCCATTCCAACATCAAAATAGTTGGAAAGCGAAGCTGTCATGTGCAGTTTGTCTTAAGTAAGTAAGCCGCTGCACACCAGCAAACTCACCGGCCACACTGATGTACTGGATCCGATGGCACACTAAAATGAGACGATCGGAGTACACCGGCATGTTTTTTTAAAGAATAGATATGACCAAGATCATATATATCATTATACCTCCGAATACTAGCCGTAAAAAAATGTCTGCGTTATTCGAGGTGAGTATCACAGCGCGGGGTTCGAACCGGCGACATTCCGCACGGAAGTCCAGTATGCTACCGCACTGCGATGCACCTCACAAAATCGACTCCATAGCTACCCGCCTTGCTAATTAGGTCACGTTACTCGTTGAGTTCTTTAGACACATGTCGTTATAATTACGATAAAAGGATTCTTTGGTTCAATCTCAAATGATATTCTAAGACAATCCACATTACTTTTCTTTTCATAGTACTCCTGTAAAGAAGTGAAATGTTGCCTGCCACTGTCATTGTTCTAGGATGTGGTCCGACACGTAGGAACATAAGTGACATTATGCCCCGCTATTTGTAAAGGACTCCGCGCAGCTAAATTGCATCTCCTTTTGATGCCTCATTGACGGCCGTGCCGCTGGCTGGTGTTTTGATAGGTGAGCCCGGCTACTCCACAAATACCGTCACGGGTCACAATGCTGGTCATCGGTCACCGCTTGTCTAAGCCAGCGATCCTTGTTCAGATAATCCGTGCTATTTTTTTCTTGACAGGGTATGTCGACGGGTTATTCCTCCATGAAATATAGACGTTATATATCTGTTACATGTAATTCGAATCTGCTAGGATCCACAACAGTATTTTAGTACCAAATTGAATGTATGGGAATGAAACGTGGACGTAGAATAGACTGAAAGAAGAATACACGGGGTGACAATTTATGACAGAATACGTTATGAAGTGATTAGGGATGAGTGTGCACTTAAGGCTGGCGTTTTGAGCAAGATGAAGAGCACTCTTTGATGGCGTGGGCACTTGGAATGAATGAATGAAGAAAAACTGACAAAACAAATATTAAATGTAAATGTGAGTGGAAGATGTGGTAGAGTAAGACCAAGGAAAGTATGGTTGGATCAAGTGTATGATATTTTGAAAGAAGGAAATGTTCAAGTCAAAGAAATCGTAGGAGTTGTATGAGAAGATGCCTGGATGTAAACTAGGTGAAAATGGGTGTCGTGATGGGAAATTCTGACACTGTCCTCTCTGCCTACCCCAACAGCGAAAAGGCGTGATGGTATGTAACATATAATATATTAGAAAAGTTTTCATGATCAATGCTCTCTTTTTTCAATATGAATAATACTTTTCTTTATTTGAATTTACAATCCACAATAATAACGTTCAGTGGTAGGATATGTTTTAACTCAATGTTTACCTTATATTTGTGATTTGAAAATATTGGTTTGTCCGGAAATTAATTTCGTGTTTTTAAGTTAAATTCTTCAAACGCAATATGGCACCAAATGCTCGTGGACAGTGGTTTTCAGAATTTTTTTAATATCTCTGCAATCTCTCGTATCGAACACTGGTTTTTCTCGCTCAAAGTCTTAATTTAGATATACAATAGTATGAAAAGTTTTATGGATGCAGAAGAGGCGAAAGATGTGTATCACGACATGAAAGTCTGGCGCTCTCTCCTTTTTGCCTACTCCGATAGGGAGACGACGTGATACTATGTATGTATGTATGTAACAAGTTTCGTTGTGGGACTTTATTATTGGAATTTTTTGAACGTTGAAGAAGTCACAACTATCCTTTTGATGATTTTTCCGTTCTAAAACCTGAAGATCTTTATAGGAATGGGACATATAAATTAACTAATAAACAAAAGGCCCAATAATGAAAATTACGGAAATGATTAAACATTATTTCTTCTAAAATATTAGTTTTTTTTATTAAAAACTTGAATTATTTTCACATTAACCCAAAACGAGTGTAGATAATATAACTGGCGTAATTTTTTATCGACTACGTTTTATTTTCAAGAACTAATGAACGAGGTATAGCACTTAATTTAGTATCGTTATTTTAAATGCAAACTTACTTTACAGTTTTTATGAAACGACAAAATTTCCTCGACATGTTTTATCGATAAAACGGTTCTCTGAAAATAATAAATGAATTTTTTTAAATAATTTATACCGTGAAAATATAAATTGTTTACCTTAATTTTTGTTGTATGTTAGCTTATATTTTTTTCATAAATCTCACTGTAAATTTAAATATTATTTGGCCGCTTTGTTCCTCCTCACATTTAACTCCATATCAATTAACAAATCGACATTGATTGTCAAGAAAGTTTTGAATATTTAGCAACAAAGTAGTTTTTGTCCACGTTTTTTTTATCGGTGGCACATAAATATCTGTAAGGAAGAGACTAATTAAAAAAAATGCAGCGCTTGCATTTCCGGTTTACTAGATTGTTGATTTTGGCTTCAGGTACAGTTGACAAAAGTGTATTATATTTATTTTGAATTAATCTTTCAGAGAATATTAAAAAAAAATCCGATAAACAACTTCATTTTGTGCCTAATAATCTTTTATGATTTATCTATTCATATGCTAGATACTCTGCAACATATCTACATATTGGTTCAGATATGTTGAAGAGCAAGGCCAAGCATTGTCTTCGGTCAAATTAATCGTGCCTTCGTGTTAATAACCATTTGAGTAAGCACATGAGTTGTGCTTCATAGTCGTACGTATTGGTAATATTACCCCACACGAAGAGGTAACCCGACACCTCCGGGTGCAATACAAACTAGTCGCGGAAGTTGCTAATGTCCTGGGATTCTTTTTTTTTTTTTTTAAAGAATGGATATGACTTAAGTCATAGGTATCCTTATACCCTCGAACACTAGGGGGAAGAAGTGCCTGTGTCGTTCGAGGGGAATAGCACAGCGTGGGGTTCGAACCGACGACCTTCCGCACGGAAGTCCAGTGCGTTACCGCGCGGCCATGCACCTCATAATTACTAATAAATTTTTTATTTTTATTAAAAAAGACGTTTTCCAAATTAATTTAATTACCTCTATATTATTCTTTCGTTGTGTACTATACAGAACAACCGAGATTATTGTCATGTAGCAATATCTTCAAGAGATTATAAAGATAAAGTAGCCGATTATGATGTGGTATATGCTGAAAGTTTTGTAACATCTAGAAAGATAAGATTGGAGTTGTTTTGTAATATCTAGATTGGATGGGAATTCAATTGACGAATTTGTCGTTCACTATAATAGTTGTCGATTTCAACGCACCACTTAGACCACCACTGTAAGGGAATTTCAAGACTGGAAAAAAAGTATTTTTCCACATTTACGTTTCATTTTTATGTAACTAAGTTGGTACTAGAATATTTAAATACCTTATATGTATTTGTATTAAATAAGTGTGTAACATTGACTAGAATTTTTAGAATGATACACGAAATAGTTTCGTATTTTGATAGTAAAATTTATAATGATGATGTCGAATCGGTTCATCGTCACCTAGGTCTACTCGTTCCACGTTTCATACTACACTAAGGTTGTTTTTTTTTAATTATTTTAAATTTAACATTTTTTCAAAAGAAAGAGTTAAATTTGTAAATTTTTTTTAATACCTAAAAACAGGATTTATATTATCATTTTATTCATATACGTGAAATGGATATGTATAAAATTTGAGCCTCAACAGTAAATGAAATTCAGAAAAGTTTACTTTGTGTCTAAATAAAGGTTTTACACTGTGAAGTCCGGTAATATCCGGCTATCGCGGGTGACAACTGGTTGCTGGTATTAAATTATAACAAAAGGTAAACATTAGTAAGTTTTAGTTGATGGTAAACATCGTATTGACCTCACGTGAGGTGCGGTACATCATAAACATTCATTTTATGAAAGTGCTTTATGATGTTTTAAAATTCAATTCATCAAATAATTTTTAATAAAATGATTTAAACACTTTTTCCCTTTTGTTTTTACTACTATTTTTGTGAGTTCCCTGCCGGTTTCAATGACCTCCGTCTTCCTCGCCAGGTTAAGACGAACTTCACCTGGCGAGGAAGACAGAGGTTTTTGAAACCGCTAGAGAACTCACAAAAATAAAGCAGTGATGAAGACAAGAAAAAAAAAGTGTTTTATTTATTTTATTAAAAATTAATAACCATGACACTACACAGTGAAACAAACGTATTTTCTAAGTTCAAGATAATTTATTAATTGATTTGGTGCTTATGTTGTAGAACTCCATTTTAATTAAAGTGAAAGGCCATTTCACTTTACAAAACCGTTAAAAAGTTGGTGGTTTCCAACATGTCAGGATAGTCGGCTCCTATTTTGTTCTTATGTTAGTTTTAATCCATAAATCGTAAAATATCATACTAATCGTATATAAAATATCATACTAATCGTATATAAAATATCATACTAATCGTATATAAAATATCATACTAATCGTATATAAAATATCATACTAATCGTATATAAAATATTATACTAATCGTATATAAAATATCATACTAATCGTATATAAACTTGGCAAGTAAATAAACGTATATAAACTTGGCTTTTGTAAAGTGAAACAGACTTGTTACTTTAATTTAAGTTTATTGTGTGGATTTATTTTCACATGTAAGTGTTAAATAATTTTTTCTAAAATATATATACCGAATCAATTAATTCATTATTTATTTTCATCAACGGTTCGATATATCTTATACCGACATTTAAAAACGTGCAAGTAGTGAGTGATTTATTCATTACAAATAAAAATAATTCTAAAATAAAAAATATATATAACAATTACAATAAATCCAAATTAAAAGATACATTTTACAGTAAAACAAATCGAATAACACATATACAAGTACACAAGTCAAAATGATTTCTAACATAAAAATTTACCAATATACTACACGGTTATAAATGCGATACGGGACCGTCTCAAGACGTGTCACCCGCACCTCCCCACACTGAGCGTTACTCTTGACATTCATGCGGCAAGTACCGTACAAATTCAACATTTTATAAACTCTGCAACAGTCTTCTTTTATAACTAAACAAACTGCGGTATATACACTTGCATCAACAATCTCAGCAAATTGATTTCCCAAAAGATGCATTTTATATACCATAGGGGATTTATTTATCAAAATAAATCCCCTATCTATGTATAGGGGATTTATTTTATAATGAAAAACAGCCATATAGCAAGTATGTACTCGTACTTTTTATGTTCTAAACTGCATCATTATTATTGTTTACATCGTATAAAAGGTCTCACGATATAAATATTATACTTCCTTTTAATGACTGGGCAAATCTAAAAAGTTTGAGAAATCGTAATATGAGGTGGGATGTAGAAGAATGAAGGATGTGTGTCGAGATAGGAAATTCTACCGCTCTGTCCTTTTTGCCTACCCAGAAACGGAAATGTCGTGGCGGTAATTATGTACTCGTATGTAATCTTCATAAGTTTTAAAATATTGATTGGATTTAATAATATTTTTGCTAACAACTGTACTGTAGTTAATCACACGATGGGTTCAATTGTTAAACAATAATTTTTCAACATCAGCAATATAAGTGATATTTACATACAACTGCAAGATATATATATATTTATTTTCATTTACTTATCATTTACCTATAACCATACAATCCTGAAGAATTTCAGGCTTTTCATTCTCGACGTTGTTGTGCCTTTTGCCTTCATTCTCCGTGAACTCCTTGCCATTGAAACTATACATGTACA
Organism: Odontocerum albicorne; assembly: GCA_949825065.1. Lineage (NCBI taxonomy): Eukaryota > Metazoa > Arthropoda > Insecta > Trichoptera > Odontoceridae > Odontocerum > Odontocerum albicorne. Next base: position 12,926,948 of record OX463849.1, on the reverse strand, counting down.
CACATACGTATTTTTTTTGTCCGTATTTTGTCAATAATTATGTATACAGTTCAAACCTTTTTCTTTATTCTCGACACGTCAGTACTTAGTTAATATCCATTCCAAATAACTTCAATCTGTGTTATTTCGTAAATTGATATACCACATATCAACAGCATACAGCCATTCGCATCGTTCTTGTTCGATATTTTATGCCTTTGTTGTGAATTCAACACATTAGTCTGTATACTCGTAAATGTTGAATATTTGGGGTGATATAACACACCCTTGCCTCATCCCTTTTATAATATTAAATCACTCAGTCAAATCACTGTTCAGCATGTAACGACACGACACAATACCACATATTTACAAATTCAATAATATCCACCTCTGTGAACTAGTTAGCAAGACGTCTGTTTTATGCCTCAGAGATTTAGAACACGTTGATTAGAAGAGATTGCCACATGGCAATAAACCCGCCAGATTGTACAATGTATATTGTATATCATACAATGAAACTATAATACTATAAAACAATATTACTTCTAAAAGTTTATTCTCGCTACGCCACATCATGCTTTTATAAATCTACAAACACAAACTGAAATTATGTTTTACCCAGTGATTAACTTTATGTGAAACCATGAATCTAAAAATATATAATCATATCACTTATCATACATCCCTCAACTGGTAAATGTGAGAAACTGTCGAAATAATCACGTCTAACATACTTCTACATAACGTCTTTAACTGCCCCGCCGCCCGCTCAATTTCCCCGAAAATGTTCAACGACTTTCCGATCACGGATTCGCGTTGCAATCCAGCAGGTCTTGCCTTTTGGCTTTTCGAGTTTACCGCTCTTCATTTTTCATATCGTATTTTACTGTCCATGTTGTAAGTCTCTGGTACCAGTCAACAGATAATAAACTCGTATAAGACTTACACCATGGTTAACATACTTCAAAAATCGATTGTATAATCATTACATCTCTCTTCAGTAATACAGCATTTTCCCCCTGATTTTACATCATCTTTTTTTCCTATCTCTCTTTTCTTTTGGTCATCGATGACCTTTTTAAATTTGTATTTATTTTATTGTTGGTGTTTGTTATTTTAGTTTATTTCTGTTACTTTAGTATTCCATAGTTTATTTTACTTATTCAAAAAATTTAATCTTTCACCCAAAACTTTGTAAAATAATTGTATCGTTGATTGGAAGAAATTGCTACTAGGCAATAAACTCGCCACATTGTACACTGTACAATAAATTTTAAATAAATAAATAAATTTGTTTATACAATTCATCTTTCATTTTTCCTCTTTTCACTAAAAGAAATATGTTCCCATGAGTATATATAACATGAGAATATATAACATATATAAGTACTTGACAAAAATGCATGATATGATCCCATGAGTATATACATATGTAGGTACTTAACAAAAATACATGATATAATCCCATGAGTATATATGGTATGTAGGTTCTTGACAAAAGCTCCTTCTGTTGAGGACTGAAGATGTCTTGGAGAATATTAACTTCATGTTTTATTATATTTTACCTTTGCTTTAAAAAACATGACATAAGATCATGAGTAATTTCTTGACAAATATTATTTCTATTGATGACTGAAAAATATAGGTACCTGACAAACGCTTATTCTGTCGATGACTGCAGATTTCTTCGAGAATATCAACTCCCTGTTTTATTATAATTTACATGACATGATCTCACGAGTCCATATTTAGGTACTTGACAAACGCTTATTCTGTTGATGACTGCAGATCTCTTTGAGAATTTCACCTCCCTGTTTTATTATAATTTATATTATTATTATTATTTAATACTTTTATTGCAAATACAATCTGGCGGGCTTATTGCCAGGCGGCAATCTCTTCCTACCAACCAGACAAAAGTAAATGAAGCAAGTTACGCGGTCGCATAAATCATTCAAATGACTATCCATCCCCACGAAATCCATAAACATACACGTGAGCACATGCCCACGAACCCCACAAAGACGGACAATCACCTGAACATTCTTGTTCATATAAAGTGAGATACTCGTATCATCAATCAAAAGGAAAGGAAGGGATGGTGTAGAGGAAAGGAAAAGAAAAATCAGGAATGAAACACGTTATTTTACTGACTAGAAATTAAGAGTTTTTTCAGTCGCTTCTTAAAGCATGCCTTATATTGGTTTGTAACTGATTCCAGAGTTTCACTGCATGGACAGTAAAGGACGTCGTAAAGAAAGAGGAGCGGTGAACTGGAAAGGCCAATAAACAATCTCTGTTTATAAGTTGTCTTAAAAGTTGAAACTCTCTTTTTTCACAGTATTTTCATTCATAGCTGACAAACTTCAATATTCGCTGACAAACGTTCCATACTTGAGTGTCGTCAACCTTCAAAACTAAAATTATACACAAAACTTTATTTTAGTAATCAGTTAATATTACAAACTACATTAAAATTACCATTAATTCTGAATGCTATTCTTTTCAATATTTCTGGGGCAATGTCACCACATATTGTTGACTACTCAATGTCCATTTATTGTTCAGAAACATACTAAACGCTGGTCTCATGGTTCTCAGACTCATTGTTACCGCGGCTGTCTCTTGTCAAACCGCAATGCAATGGTGCTCCCCTGAATGGTCGCGTCATGCGCATTCTTCGCAATTTGTTCCATTCTCAATTATCTAATGTACCGTTTGGTCTTAGATGTACATAGGTATGTGATTCGTCACTATTTACCGTTTTCTATATTATCTTTAGACTGTTTGATTAAGTATTTGGTCATTTTCTGTGTGCTATCAAACGATAAAATAAAAAAATGTTTTTTTGTTAATAAATTCATGCCTTTTTAAGTACTTTATTTATTGATGCTGGTTTTCAAAGCTCTTTTTTCATTCGTATAACTTTCTTGATTATTGAAATGCTCCGAGTTGAGATGCGTATTATGTATGTGATGCGTGCAAGAAGAATCTTATAATAAAAAATACTTGAACATACGAGTATATCACGGAGGAAGGACAACAGCTTTGATATGTTGATTCTGGGGGAAGTGTGAATGGCAAAAAAATAACAGAGGCCTAGTACCCATCCGATGAAGTAACGAAGTGAAAAAACAACAAGTTACTCATTTCAGAAGGCGCTGTATATGGCAAGACATCGCTTGTACTGTAGATGGATGGTTGATGACCATAGTAATCGCATTGAGAAAACGACCAAAAAGAAAGCATGGTATTCCTCTACATATTCCATTGCATTAACATATTATATATGGACAATAGACAAGAGTGTGTCTGGGAGACAATATTGTCTTTAGTCGCAGTAATTAAAACTTCAGGTTTAAAACCACTAGAGTGGGCACGTGACTCACAGTTTGCCATAGCACGCGCTGGAAATACAACCACACATGGACAGTACGAGTATCACTCCCATACACGTGCGAGTGCGAGAATTATTACCAAACGAACTCTTTAACTAGACTAGTACCCGTTTTTATTGATTTTATTAGGTGACATCAGAAGTCGAACTGGAAATCCCCGGGTAGAAATTAAGCGTCTTACAGACCACGGAAGTCGTTCAAAGCTGTAATTTAAATTTTACCTATTTTTCCACGTCGAAAAAGTGTAATACGTGTCAATTACTGAAAAAATGGCCGGTGTGTTTGATGGTGTGCAGCGGCTCCCTCACAAAGAAACAATACTCCACGGCACAGCTTCGCTTTCCAACTGAATTGAAGATAGAATAGCGAAGATTTATGTTCCTATTTTTGTTAATTTTCCATCACTTTAATGTATTGGAATGTTTAGTTTTGTGTTTTAAGGAGTTAATTAACTTGATGTCAGACTTATATTTTCTGACCCGAGGGTTGCGGGTTTGATTCCTGTGTGTACTCAATTATTTTAAACATAATTCTTGTCTGGTTATCATTTAAGGCTGTTTTAAAATATCCATCACCTTCAACATAACGACATCTGTGGCTTAGTTGGTTTTCATTTAAGGCCTTCTTACATCTTCCTGGTCGGTTGAAAGAGATTGCCACATGGCAATAAATCTGCCAGATTGTACGCTATAGCAGAAAGTGTAATATAATACAGTAACACAATGCATCTTTCTAGTTGGCTGGAAGAAATTGTCACTTGGCAATTTGCCCGCCTACATTATACAACAAAAGTATAATACAATTTTTGTGTACTGGGTTTGATCATCATACTATTGGATCATTGTACAAAACCATAGTTTCAACCCCCGTGACATTCAAATTTTAACTGTCACATTGCCTGACCATGATGTGGTCATGGCCGGCATGGCATACAAGCTTTAATTTGTTTAGGCTGGAAACTTTTATGTGAATGTGTATATGTCTATATATGTATATACTACACTCCACCTAAAGCCGAATATGTTAAAAGTACATAACGGAAGATCTACAAAGGTTTTTGGGTAGTTTATCTTCCCTTCTAATTTGTTTTACCAAATATGATTTTATAAATATATGCAGATGACGACCTCCGTGGACTAGTTGGTAAGACGCTTGGCTCCCAACCCGGAGGTTGCCGGTTCGAACCGCGTTAGAACCCTTGATTTTTTACAAAAGGCTTCCAGTGAGGTTTTCACTTAAGGCCTCTTTAACACCTTTCTGGTTGGATGGGAGATATCTCGCATGGCAAGAAGCCTGTAAGTTGTACAGTATACGACTAAAGTGTAATACAGTGAAGACGTGGGGAAGTTCATAATCTAATGGTCCCACAGCCACCACTTTTGTACCTTAGTGGTGTGTTTAGGGTGCAGTGTAACAACTTTATTGTATATTTATAGAATTTAAACGAACTTCTCGCGAGAATACTCATAGACTTACCGGCAATCGCTTGATTGCGCTTCTATGATTCCAAGACAAAAATAAATGCGTTTCTTATATGGGTACAACTATATAGCTGAACTCGCAAATGTCCCATTTGAACAGTTTAAACGCTTACGACGTGCCAAGAGCTATATAAGCTGTTTATATTAAGTATATAAGCTGTTTATATTAAGTTTAACTCTTTTATGTTCATAAAGAAAAATGCAAAAGATAAGCAAAGAAAAATAATAAAATGTATAAGCAAACGAAACAAAACACCACTAAAACAGTAGGGTTTGTGTGTAGGAACTTGTCCAGAAGGCTTTTAAACTGATTCATTGTCACAGCACTCACTGCATTATTGGGCAATTTGTTCAAATATTCCACTACTCTGTTAGCAAAACAATGTTTTCTTGGATTATTTCGGAATTTAGTTTTGGAAAGTTTTAACCGGTATTCTCACTTCTTTGTTTTTTATTTAAAATAAAATTGTTCTGTTCTTATTGCTCAGTTCTGAGCAATAATAATGACTGCTCAAGATCAATCAATAATGACTGCTAAAGACACTCGTTCGTCTCCATGATTTCGTCTTTCTTATAGAAATGATTAATTATTTAAACACGGCTTCTATTAGAGAAATTAGTCTCAATTGATATTGTATATTTTTCTTGTATTAATTTATATTTTAAAGGTTACAGGTCATCATTTTGAATTAAAGAGGATGTTAAAAAAAACATTTTTTTTGTTTTCTTTCTTGATTCTGTGATCACAGTCAAAATATAGAAATATTTAAAAAAAAAATGGTTCATAGTGTACTTCGTTTGAAGATGAGTAAATTAATTCTTGAAATACATATTTGAGGATTTTTAATTAAGTTAATTTTTGTTGAATTAATTTTTAAGAAAGGATTTTTGTTGATTAAAGTAAAACAACTTTTTATCTTATTTTTTTCCTAAAATAAATTAATTATTTTCCATTTTACTTTTAATTTAAATTTATTCTGTCATTTTTACGGTTTTGTTTTTATTTGTTTAAACAATTTTTCTTTCTTATTTTTCTTGTGCCGTTCACCCATCAAACGTGTTTTTCGGTATTACTCGTATACAGCCATACATAAATGTAACAAAAAGAATATTAGAAATTTAAACGCTTATAAATAATAAATATTTAATTATTTCCACGTATTGCATACAATGATGAAAATTTTACATTAAACATATATACATTAAGGGATTAAATTAAATTTCAAGTATAACTCATTCAATATAAAAACAAATGTAACTAAACTATTACAATAAAATATATTGTATCTTAGAAAAATATATAGTTATAAATTTAGATTGTGTTGGTGAGTAACCAAAAAAAATGTGTAACCTCTCAGCTAGCGATTGAAATATGATCCAAATTATGGTTCACTTTCCAGTTTGTCGAGTAACAATACATTTCTGATTGTTTCAGTTGACACATAAGCCCTTAAGCGAAAAGCACACTAGAAACTTTTAAAAATAAATTGGGTTCCAACGGGAATCGAACCCGTAATCCCCGAGCTGAAAAACAGGCGTCTTATAAACTAGGCTACGGAATTCTTCCTTTAAATAGTTAAATTGACGAATAATAAAGATAAACGATAAGCCAAACTGGAGATCTGATAGTTAAATAAGGTTTTTAAATAGCTCAGTTGCTATTTTTATTCAACTATTGAATCAAAACCGCATACATTTAATTACAGTGTGACAATTATTTTTATGACTAATTTTATACTTAACTATCTGTGTGGTTTGTTTGTTTGGTCGAGATAAATGGATTTTGTGACTTTTAATTTCTACATGTTCACTACTGGGTTTTCCAATTCACTGAGCGTTTTGGCACATAGTAGTACACATTCCGATTTCTCATCGACACACATTTCAGTGAAACTGCTTTTATACAATATTTTGATTCAGTGGTTCTTTTTTGGATTCGTGATGTAATTTATTAATATTTATCGTTTTTTCTGAACTCCACAAATAACGAGATCATATTGAAAGTATAATTTTATTTACGCGTTGCGTAATTATATTCTTGATTTGCGTGCATATTTTTTTGCTCTGTGCCCGCGACTGTAGCGATATTTGCAATTTTCCGGACGAGGCTCTATAGTCCCGCCAAGGTCGGTTGATCAAATCAAGAACTAGGCTCCGTCAGAGCGAATGGAGATAGTCCGGTGTCAGTCGACGTTGTGGCGTGGGTCGAGCCATGCCTTCCGCTCTGGAAACTCCGTTTCGTCGCGTCCACAATAGCTCTTCATTCATCATACAACCGAAACAACTTCCACCGAGAAAACCTGTGGAGCAACTACTACATTTTTATTTTGAATAAGTGCCTAAGGCATTCATGAGCTGTTGGGGAATTCTATTTTGTGAACATTTTCTTTGATTAATGAACAATACTCTATTTTGAAAACATTAATAAATTGATATTTGACCGACTTGAGATCTGTCGCGCAACTTTCGACAGTAAAATTGCGGGAAATTGTTTGACGTTTATCAACAAATAATGTATACAATGGAAATTATTATCAATCTCCATTTTTTACTCTTGTGAAGACCAAAGACATAAAATTAAGGAATAATAGAAAAGTTTTTAAAAAGCAAGAGAAAACACATCTAGGAGATTAATTGACAAGTAGCTGTTATCTGTCTGCCGCATTGCTTCAGAAAGTTTCGGAACTGTGTTCTGGTTTGAGAAGCGATTTACGTTTGACCATCTCCAGGACTACAGTGATTCCTCACAGTCGGGTAATGAGCTTCGCGAGAATCTACAGCTTTTCCGCAGATAATAAATGTTCCACAATTTTCCCATTAGTTTGATAAGTGTTCAGTCCCGTTAGGCCGTTTGATGTTCGCGCTCTGAGCAAACGGTTTTAAGTGGTGCTCCTGTAATCTGATGCCAATTTTTCTTATTGTGCCGTCGTGATCCCGTGAGTGTTTCAGTGCTGGTAATCGAGTTATGTATTTTTATTAGTGTCTTGTATTCAAGCTGAACTATTGTGCCAAAATTGTGCTATGCCGTGCATGGATATCAAACCGTTCGTAAGTAAATATTCAATATTTTTTTATAATATATTTACAATAACTCTTAAAATATTAATTGTTAAGATGCCTGATTTCATTGCAAGTTGAATGAGTTATATGTTTTCTTTTACTATTAAAAAAATATTGAGTTTATGAAAGTTTTTAAGAAATCACGATAATAATAAAAGTTGCCCAAAATATGGCTCTAATGGGCTTATTTTTTTATGAATGAAAGACGTTAATGACAAATTATTATCACGTTTTTATGACAGAAAATAAGATTTTAATCTTTGAGTCAACCTGTTGAGATGCTTTTATGATCTCGCTCACGAGATAAGTTGAAAAATGGTGAATGTTATTTTGTTTGAAGAATCTCTGTGTTAAATATGCTTTTATAAAATATCATAAATCATTAAAGGCTACCAAGAATTACGAGTTTATAACTGTGACCATATTAAACGAGTCCAATCTTGAAAATACTCTTGATGACGGGTGGAGGAATTAGATTGAAGTGGACAATTGCTGACACACTGATGCTTCGTGTGATCAAAGATTCGCGAAGAATTAATGCATTCTCTATTCATTTTTTGAAAGAAAACAATAAAATTGTGTTGTATTTTAATCTTTCGTGATAGACAATTTGATTTAAGTTGATACGAATGTGTCGATTCGATTTGGTATCTGTAACGGGGATGTTTTGTTTCAGTACCATTGATTGCACGTGTCGGCTTCAGCAGCGGGCACAAGAATGGACAACTTCGGGTACAAGGAGCCGGGGGTGACGAGCAAACCCTCCCGGCGGGCGCGCGCCAAGAGGGCGGTCAGCGTGTATGCGGGTGCGGGCGAAGAGCTACCGCTGGCCAGCAAGTTTAAGACCAACACCGTGGCCAGTGTGCGCTGGCGCGGTGACCCCGAGGTCGCGCTGGATCAAGACATGCCTTCGGACGACTTCGAGTACATGGTAGTGGGGCCATCCCCTCCCGCCGAGAGCGCCCCCAACATGTACGACAGCTTCGAGGAGCCGGCTGCGGAGCTTAGCGTGCAAGTCTGCGCAGATTCCATAAGGCAGGCTCTACTCGAGCAAGCGCGTCAACTCGTCGTTCGCACATCCCTTATGGACGAAATCGAGTCCGCGGCCTTCTCCCCGGAAGCCGCATATGCAGCTCTCGAACCCGCCCCCAAGGCGGAAAAGAACATTTGTTTTCTTTGGGCAGTGTTCAATAAACGTCGTGATCTCTTGGATGTGATTCTTCGCGCTGGAGCCGATCTTCACTTTTATGATTCCGGAGGAATGTCAGCGATCCATCTCAGCTCATTTTCCGGTTGCTTGGCGTGTACCGGATTTTTGATCTCCAAAGGTGCGGATGTTAATGGACAACCAAAATGCTTTAGCCCTTTGCATTGTGCCGCTTTCGGCAATCATCCCGAAACGGCAAAAATGCTTATAAATAACGGCGCTTTAGTTACTTTGGCTACGAAGAAAACAAACTGCGAAGAGAATGTTTTACACTGCGCAGTCAGAGCCAATGCCATCGAATGTTTACAGCTGTTTGTAACCGAAGGGGTTGATGTCAACTCGATCGAACCTAGCGGGATGAATCCCATTCATCTTGCTGCAGATTTAGGAATGACCCAGTGCTTAGAATTGTTGTTGAACAGTCCAGGAGCTGATGTTAATTCTAGAACAAGAATCAGAGACAAAGAGTCCACTGCCTTACATCTTGCTGCTGACGAAGGAAATGCGGATTGTGTAGAGCTTTTATTGAGTAAAGGTGCCGATGCCAGATTGAAAAACCATCGTGGATTTACTGCTCTACATTTGGCTGCGCGTTCTTCGAGTTTAGAGTGCGTCGAATCTCTTTTAAGGAATGGTAATGCAGATCCGAATGCCGAAGATTACGACAAACGCACTCCTCTTCATGCGGCCATAGGAAAATCGGAAAGTGCGTTTGATATTATCGAAACGCTTATCAGTTGGGGAGCAAATGTTAATCAAAAAGATGAATACGGATTTACTCCTCTGCATTTAGCGTCGTTGGACGGGTTGTCGCATTGCGTCGAAACGCTCATTTTCCACGGAGCTGACGTAACAACTAAGTCTAAAAAAGGAAATTCGGCTCTTAATGTGATAACAAGAAAAACACCCGCCTCTATGGCGATGATAACACAAAAACTGGACTGCGCTATCACTTTACACAATTCGCAAGACTCGAGTAATCGAGAGGTCGAGTTGGAATTGGACTTTAGGAATATATTGCAACATTGTCATCCCAGAGAAATAAGTTACCTTAACACATTCGTAGACGAAGGTCAAAAAGAAATATTGCTACATCCTCTTTGTTCCGCATTTTTACATATCAAATGGGAGAAAATACGAAAATATTACATCGCGAGATTGTTCTTTTGCTTTGTGTTTGTGTTATTTTTAACATTATACGTCTTAACGGCACTAGCGCATAATTGCTATAATGGTAGCAAAGATAAAGAAGAAACCATACAAGAACAAGAATTGTGTCAAAAACAGTCCATCCTCGGGGAGCTATTGCGTAAAAATCCATTCGTCATAGAAATGCAATGGTGGGTTTTAGCGGCTATAACAATTTTCGAAATATTCCGAAAAGTGTACGGTATAGCTGGATACTCGACAGTTCGACAATACTTGACACAGCCAGAGAACATAATAGAGTGGTTTGTGATCGTGAGTGTGTTTCTGATATCCTACATCTATACTAATAGCACATACACTTGGCAGAATCACGTGGGGGCCTTCGCCGTGCTGGCCGGCTGGACCAATCTCATGCTTATGATAGGACAATTGCCCGTTTTCGGATCGTACGTAGCCATGTATCAGAAAGTTCAAAAGGAATTCGCCAAGCTTTTCATGGCTTATTCATGCATCTTGATTGGCTTTACGATCAGTTTTTGCGTCATATTTCCCGACTCGTCGTCATTTGCCAATCCTTTCATGGGCTTTATCACTGTTTTGACTATGATGATCGGGGAATTAGATTTGGGGTTGCTTTTGAACGATCCTGACGGAAACGATCCGCCGTTTCTTTTGGAAATATCCGCTCAAATTACTTACGTACTCTTCTTGATGTTTGTCACTGTAGTTTTAATGAATTTGTTGGTCGGTATCGCGGTTCACGATATTCAAGGTCTAAGAAAAACCGCCGGTTTATCGAAATTAGTCCGTCAAACTAAATTGATATCTTACATGGAATTGGCTCTATTTAACGCGTATCTGCCTAAATTCTTATTGCGAGTTCTTCATTGGTCAGCTCTCGTGTCGCCTCAGGCTTACCGGGTGGTGTTGAGTGTCAAGCCCTTAAATCCCGGAGAAAAGAGGCTACCTCGTGATATAATGATGTCAGCTTATGACATCGCCAAGTCGAGAAAACACTACGGTCATACAATATCTTCGAAAGGTTCTTCAGCGACTTATCATTCTTTCAAAAGATACGACAATAATAACGAGACCGGGGTATCTGAATATTCGTATGATTCTGGATTATGCGCATTACAAATGAAAGTCGACGAGGGATCTGAGAAACTTGAAGTTTTGACAAACGAAATAAAAGAGTTGAAAGAATTGATTAAAAATCAAAACAACGTTATCCAAAAAGTTCTTACCTTGCCTCGTGACAATGTAGATCACAATGCTTCTAACTGCTGACATTTGTGTTATAGAGTAGCTATTTTAAATTTAATGCAGTTAAATAAATAGCGCTTTACTCATATTGTACAATAAAGAAAATCTTTTTACATATTTTGGACATTTGATTTTTGTAAATAACTCTCAATGTCATCAAACAGCTTTAGTGGTGCTGTGTCTTTTTGTGCTAAGTTAATTGATGTCCAGTGATGACGTTGTTTTTATTTGGTATACACTAGCTAGTCAATGTTTTTAGTTTTAATATTTTCAGATTCGTCCATACACAAAAATACATCAGTAATTAATCTCACACATTTTTTTATGAATTGTCAAATTTATTCAAGATAATTTTGCTATGTATCAAATATTTTTAATTTTAATTGTTTTAAAATTAAATTTACACTAATGACGCCTATTTATAATTTTGTGATTTATAAATTGATTTTCACTAATTCAAGATATTTTATTAAGTATTTTATTTTTATTTTCAAATAGAAATTATTGTTTCTACATTTATACTTAAGAATACTTGTAGATTTATGAAAGGTTGGTGATAATTGTGCTGTGTTATGACAATTATATGTTTTTATGTATTCTAAATTCAGCTAGAATATCGTATAATTTTGTAAATATAATGTATTTGGTTGAATAATATTTTCTAGTTTGTATGATTACATACACACGTATTAATTTGAATTGTGACGTGTTTTATCAATTTGTTTTACATATTCACCTGTCTCTTCTCGGCCTCTGAAGGTGTTAAATGCAGCTATCAAATGTTTCGTTAGAAAACAATTAGTTTAATGAAAGTCATAATAAATTGAAACTGGCAGAATGATAAATAAAAATATTGTATATTAAATGAAAGTCATAATTAATTGAAACGGGTAGAATACAGTTAAATGTTATACATTGTCTGGAAATAATTTCGTATTTTTAGATTAAATTCAAACGCAAAATTGCACGGAATGTTCGTGACGGTTTAGTTTTCGATATTTTCAGTATCTCAGCAATCTCTCGTGTCGTACAACTCTGGTTATTCTCGATTAAAACCTTGATTTGGTCGTCATCAGTGGATATCGGCCTTCGAGAACGGACACCATCTTCGAGTGTCGTATCACCATAACGTTTTTTTTTAAATTACATTTGACACACACGATCGCTTATTGCATCGTCGCCACACACTACATATCTTTTTTTTTTGTTTTCGTCTATTTTTTCCTTAGCGGTAGTAAAAAAGCATTAAGTACAGAAAAAACAACTTATTTTGTTAAATCTTCAAAAACCGGTCGAGCATTTTGGGTAAACAAGAGTTGAAAATGCGATAAATTATTGTTCATAATAATATACATTCAGCACGTTTGGAATGAAATTAGCAACGAAATTTTCCTAACGACATCTATCCGAGAAATACAAAATTACTTTCAGTTCAACCCAATATATCCAAGTGAGTTTGTGGTAGTAAAAAATGTAGACTCCTGATATATGTCAGTGCAACAGGAACATAATTGATTCTTAGCACCTTCTTGTCCCCTTAGATTTCACAATATCAAATCTATACTTGTTTATGAGTGTTATAAATACGGTATGTTTAGTTGTTATGTTCTGTGATACCTTGAGTCACAAAAATGTAAATTTCATTAAAGAATCGTCTTTAATATAAATAATTTGCACTTTCCTGAAAAAAATCTGGTTGATTGGGATTACTGAAGAAATTTCGCATCCCATTCAAAGAATGGAAATATTATACAGTAAAAATAAAAAGTATTTTATTGTTGCTTTAATACACATATCAGTTTTATTATTACAAATACATTCCATTTTGTAATGTGTCATCTTTTATTATTTAAAAAAAAATTACATATTTTATTGATATGGTTCCCGGCAATGATTTTAGATTTTCACCATCAGATGTAAAAAAACCTTGATTGCTCAATTATCAAACTTTTTGATTCCTCAATAAAACCTTTTTGATTCCTCAATTAAACCATGTTGATTTCTCAATTATCAACCTTGTTGATTCCTCAATAAAACCTTGTTGATTCCTCAATTAAACCTTGTTGTTTCCTCAATTAGGGTATTTTTCTTTTAACAATGTAACTGTGATTTATTTAATACATGACAAAAATTATAACTAAAGCTTTCCTTTCTTACACACCTGAATTAACATTCTTTAATTAAAAATAAAAGTAAACTTTTGGAACTGTTTCAGTAATGTTACTTTATTTAATGTAACCTTACAAACCATTTAATGTAACCTTACAAACCATTTAATATAACCATACAAACCATTTAATGTAACCTGACAAACGAACCTGATATGATTTTTATTATTTAAGTTTTATATGAAATAGATTGCTTATACTCTTTAAATGAAATCAAATATGAGTATATTAGTTTTTTATTCCTTCTTTTTTTTAATTCAGCGGTTTATATTTTAAAAGTTTGGTTTAATTTTTATATGTATTTGATATGTATATATTTATAATATTGTAGTTATTGCTTATTTTCATAAACATTAGATAAAAATATTAATTCATCTACAAATTTTACATTTTTTGCTATAACTTGAAACAAATTGTATGTAAGCTGGTGTTTTTAATGTAAAAATAAATTGATGATAGCGCTAGAATTAAAAATGTGTCATACATTGATAGTATTTTTCTTGTTAAAGTTATTTATATTCCAGGCCATGAAAATGTTACCCATTTTCTCATTTGTAAATAGTATTTTTCTTAATATTTTTTTATGAAATAAATCTATGTTCATCTTTCAACTGTGTGTTGTTTTTGAACATTCAAATACCCAATTATGAAACCTTTGAGATATTCCAATAAATATATTCTATTTGGATTGACCTTGTTTTTTTTATTTTCCTCGATTTTTTTCTTAATGTGTTCAAATGGTTGCTATATAATCGGTTACTATCATATAATCATGGGAGTGCTGCAATCCTCATAACATATGTGGATTTTCTAAAAAGGTCTTTATTATGTTTTTATAAAAAAAATATCTTTATTATGTTTTTATCAAGTTAGGTTCTATGTTTATCTATAGTGTTATAAATAAGATACGCTGATACTTAAATTGTTGAAGTATTTATTAAATAATCCTAATGAGAAGGATGAACCTGATGTACTGCCACCAATTTATTAATGTTTTGCAGTTTGTTATTTGCAATAAAATTTCAGCAAAAAATTTATGCAATTATGAGAGTAATTTTTTTATTTCAAAAAGGTATTATGGAAATAAAACAATTTGGAAAAGAAATTATAAAGGTATTTACTAAAATAAGTAAGTAGCCCCCCTACTTCCCCCAGGGCCAGCATGGCCCCCTCAGTTCCCTCCAGTAGCCCCAGGGGGGCTGATGGGCCCACTTTAGGAACCTATGATATAACAAAAGGACCTGAGGATTCATAGTTTTATTATTGATGAAAAACACTGTTCAATTTGTAGTTCTTCCAGAAATTACGAATTTGTCCTGCGTTCTGTTCTGTCATCTAACATGCGTCTCCTCCACCACATATCCAAATCGTCGATCTTCTTGTGTTCCTAGTCTCTTAATGTCCATGTTTTGGTATCATACAGAAAATTTGGGATAATCAATGTTCTTAAAAATTTTCACTTTGATAAATCTTATATGTTCATGTCTATCCACAAGTTTTTCAGCTTATCCATAGTTGGCCGTGTGATGACGCTTTTCCTTTTTATTTCACCCATAATGTTGTTTTGGTGGTCAACAATTGATAAAGACAAAAGATGAAAAAACAAAGACCAAAAAACTGTGATGTCAGTAAATTTTAAATGAACCAATTTAGGCAGAGAGATTGATACAGAGATATTTATTTGAAATTATGTCATTCTGCTGTCCATCGAGATGTATTGGAAATTTCTTGATGCTAGGAAAGAATGAAGATCTCGCCTGCATACCCTAAAAGGGACATGACGTGATGGTGTATAAGATACTCAATTTACATTTTGACCAATCAAAGTTTATTTAACATTTTTTTGTGCATACTCCCTCCAGGTCCAAAATCTTCTTCAAATATTTAATGGCAGTTCTCAATTAAATTGCTATTTTTTAAAATCGTCAATCGATATTGCATCAAATGCTGCAAAGGCGGGAAAATCATTATGGACATTCCAATGATCCTTTTAAACTTCCCTTAAATCCATACAAATAATCTTTTTTAAGTAATTCCTAATTCCTACTTTCCCAATGAGTCGTAGTGGTTTGTTGAATAATTATTTTTTTATAAAATTAACTATCACAATATTGTATTTATGCGCTAAGCTATATTATTCTTTTAATTATCATTAACCCTTTTAACCCCACGGGATCCGATCATCGGCCCCAACTGGTTTATTGGAAAAATCCCATGGGGCCGACCATCGGCCTCAAAGTTTTCATAGATGTTGAATATATATTTTTTTAAACTTTGTGAATCATTCACTTTTAAAAGAATGCAGTTAAAATTACATATTAACTGAGATAAAAAAATAAAATATCAACTACTGTTTTTTCGCCAAAATATGCTGGGATCAAAAGGGTTAATCAAAAAAAACTCTAACTGTTTATTAAGATAGTTTATCTGTCGGATAAGGCAGATAAGACTGATTGTGAAACACGTCTTTTGCATCCACCACATCTATTCAACTTCTCTTTACTTATACTGATATTTACTTCTTTCAATTCCTTGGTCTTCCACGTACTTGTACCATAAATTTGTTTATTCATTCCTTTTACACACCCAAACCATATACATTTTTCATCTTACTTAATATACTAGACTTAAGTTTAAATTCATTCTTAATCACTTTATTCTGTGTTAAGATAAAATAAAAAATAAAAGTTTATTATTTATATTAATAAAAATTTACAAAAAAAAAAACAATTATATATTGCTTTAAAAAACTACGTAAAAATCATTATATCTCATCAATTACACAATGTGTAGTTTCCAATTCGACATTATATTTTTCTTTCCCTATATTTCTTATTTTCAAGCTGTTGGTGATATTAGAATATAATGTTTTGAATACTTTTTTTTCATTTCTTTGTCTTTTTTTTAATTTGTAATTTTTTGTCTTTTTTATGCTTTTTATTTCTGTTTGTATGTAACCCAAAAACTTTATATCCTCTCAACCAGCAATTGGCATTACATGCATAACTCTTATTTGGTTGGTATGAAGTGACTACCATAGGGCAATAAAAGCAACAATTGCACTTTGTGCAATGATTTGCCAAATAAATTAATAACGACATATTTAAAAGCTTTATTTTCACCATATTGTTTTAAAATCTTGATAGTAAAATTTAGATCACTCCATATTACATTTTTTTTTCAGATTTTATTCCCTCTTCTTTTTACCAATATGAATAAATCTGTGGATGTGGAGTGTCATGTCGAAGGAGGAGGACCTTCTGGCCAGTCTGGAGCTCTTCGGTGGGGAATCGCTTGGACACTAAGAAGCTTTGTGGATAAGGAAATTGTAGAAGAAATGCGTCTTGGTAAGAATTCATTTTTCTTTGATTTCTAAGATTTCATAAACTTAAATCAACTGATCAAAAATGATTATACATTTTTATCAATTGTTCAATATTTACCATATATAGATTCATATTTGAAAGAACTATAGAGGTCAATTGGTGGCATACAATTGTCGAATGGAAACGTAAATGGATTACTTGCAGATGATATGGTAATGTTGGCGGAGAGTGAAGATGAATTGTAAACTAAAGTGTATGAGAGATGCGAAGTATGAGATCTGAGAATGAGTGTTGCAAAATCCAAAGTAATTGTGAACTAAAAGTGTGAAAAGGAAAGTAAATGCAATACCATATATGGGTGAATAATAAAAGATTAGAGCAAGTTGAGTAATTCTGCTATTTGGGTAGTTTTTTCTCAGATGATGGGAGAGTAAAGAGGGATTTCAAATGGCATGTAGCGATAGAAAACAAAGTAAATGGGGCACTAAAACATATATATTCAAACCGGACAGTATCAAAATCTGCTAAGATGATGATAGTAACTTGCTTCATTTACTTTTGTCTGGTTGGTTGGAAGAGATTGCCACCTGGCAATAAGCCCGCCAGATTGTCTTGCAATAAAAGTGTTAAATAAATAAATAGTCCACAATAGTATTTCGATGTCAACTTTAATTTTGGGAATGAAACATGGACATGTAAAAATATTGATGGGAGCCTGTAGAAATGCTGTAGAAATGCATGCATTGAAAAGAATACATGGAGTGACAATGTATGATAGAATACGGAATGAAGTGATACGTGATGAATGTGAATTTCAGGCTGATGTGTTAAATAAGATGAAGAATAGTATGTACACTGAGATGGTTTGGACATGTGGAACGAACGAATGAAGAAAGATTTACAAAGCAAATGTGGCTTGTGAAAGGAAGACCAAGGAAATTATGTTTGGTTCAAGTGAATAATATTCTGAAAAAATGAAATGTAGAAAGTCAGAATCGTTGATGTTGTGTGGATGTGGAAGAAGCAAAGGATGTGTGTTGAGATAGGAAAGTCTGGTGCTCTGTCTTCGCTGCCTACCCCGACAGGGAGATGGTATTTATAGTTATGTGTATCAATTGTTCTAAATATTTGCAGTAATCTCTGCAGTACATTCAAATTATGATTTTTAGAGGAGAAAAGTGACAAACTGGATTTTGCCATAGATCTTCAAAATGCCTTATTCAACAATATACTTTAAATTCCTACATATCAAACTGCATTTTTTTTTCGCCATTTTGGAAAATGATGGCTGAGAATTACTATTTTGCATTTTTCTTAATAACTTATATTTACAGGAAAACATTCCAGTACAATAATATTCTTTCACTGTTTTCACTGTTTGGATACACAATATTTTCACACTTTGGCTTAAAAATGATGTTTGTTTTATATTATTTTTTTTGCGAAAAAAATCACCATTGATTTCAATAATTAATGTACAAAAAAATATAATTGAATGGTTGAATTAAAATAGGCACTAAGTACCAAAAAAAAAAAACAAAAAAAACTAAGTATGCAGTTTCGTTCTATATGTCATATAGAATTAAACTGCATACATAGTTTTTTTTTTTTTTTTTTTGGTACTTAGTGCCTATTTTAATTCAACCATTTAATTATACTAGGAGTTTTAGTTTTAATTACGAATATTAACCTAAAATGTATTAGTGGTTCTCTCATATTCATATTTGAAAAGAAAACAGGTATAAAATAAAATTGTAATACAGGAAATAAAATAAACATTAGTTACTTAAGAATTGTTTCAGACTGTACTAAGAATATATATTTACTTTGTAATTTGTTTAGTCAACACTGTTTATTCCACTTTGTATTATATTTCCACTTTAAAGTGGAATAAACAGTGTTTGACTACACAAATAACAATGTCTTTAAACCTCCACAGTGTTAATGCCTTAACTATAAATAATATATTTATTTTGCTTTTTTCATTGCTTTTTCTTTCTTTTTTTCCCCTTATGCAATGAGGGTCGAAAACCCTTAACCTGGATGTGGTGCAGTTATAAATTCCTCCTGCATTCCCTCTAGAACCTGTACTCCTTTCAGATGCATCCTTTCCCTGCAATGATCTTCCACCTGCTTCCTCCAGCCCTTTCTCGTTTTTCAACTAGACACATTTCATCTCATTCAGCCTAGAGCGTATATTTGGGCAGCCTTTGTGGCCACTGCCTATGAACATGTTCCAGCCAATTCAACTGAGATTTCTAAATATAAAGGACAAGGGTTTGAACCCAGAGTTACTCTCTTTGTATGTCATTTCTCACTTGGTCTCTCAGAGATCACTACAACTCGTCAAAGGTACGAGGGTAGTCCCAAAAGTACCCGACCTAACAAAGAAAACACAAAAAATTTGGGAAAAAATATTTTTATTTCTCAACATAGTCTCCTTTCAGCTCGACACACTTTTCCCAGCGATGTTCAATAGCTTTGATACCCTGTTTATAGTGAGAACCGTCGAGCGCCTCAAAATAGCCATCAACCGCAGATTTCACCTCTTCAATGTTGGCAATCTTTTACCACCGAGCCATTTTTTCAAGTTTGGAAAAAGAAAATAATCCGAGGGGGCTAAATCTGGCGAATAGGGTGGCCACCGCGATAACGGATATGTGAACTGGTGCATTGTCTTGATGAAACAACACTTTCTTTTTCGCCAAATGCGGCCGTTTTTTCTTGATTTCATCACTCAAACGCTGCAATAAGTTCGCATAATACGCGCCGTTGATTGTTTTTCCTTTTTGAAGATAATCAATGAAAATTATCCCACGCGCATCCCAAAAAACTGACGCCATGACCTTGCCTGCAGATGGAAATGTCTTCGCCTTTTTTGGAGCCGATTCTTCCCTTTCAGTCCATTGTTTTGACTGTTCCTTCGTCTCAGGTGTGAAGTGATGGACCCATGTTTCATCAATGGTTATGAATCTACGCAAAAACTCGGCTTTATTGCTGTGAAACATCGCCAAACACTCGATTGAAACATCCTCACGATGCTGTTTTTGTTCCATTGTGAGCAAACGCGGCACCCATCTTGCGCACAGCTTTCTCATGTCCAAATTTTCAGTCAATATGCGATGTACAGCACTTTTTGAAATGCCTACCATGTCTGCTAGCTCGCACACTTTCAATCGACGGTCATCCAATACCATTTTGTGGATTTTCTTTACCATTTCTGGCGTGGTCACCTCATTTGGTCGACCACTGCGATGTTGTCTTGGCAGCTCGTACGGCCTCGTTTAAACTCTGCCACCCGATATTTTACTGTTGTAAACGAAGGAGCAGACTCCCCCAGAGTAGAATCTAGTTCGGCTTTGATATTGGTTGGACTTAGACCTTTCAAATTAAAGCATTGTATCACATAACGATGACCAATTTTTTCCATGTTTACAAATTCACTGAGAGCGTTCACTATTGATGGCTGCCAAACAAATACTAAACAACGTAGCGTCTTAAAACTTGAAACTTAAGCTTTATAAGTTTAGTACTTTCTACCATAGTAATTTTTTAAAGCAACAACCGCCATCTATACGTCAGGTCGGGTACTTCTGGGACCACCCTCGTACGAATTTCATTTCCACTTATTTGGCCCATTCAGTCTTTTTCCATGTAGACGTGGAAAAACACTAAAAGGACCCGAATAAATGCTGTAGAAGAATACATGGGGTGACAATGTATGACATGTGGAATGAATGTGAACTTAAGGCTGATGTGTAAACTGCAGAAAGGCACTCTCAGATGATTTGAACATTTAGAATGAATAAATGAAGAAAGACTAACTAAATAAATATAATGCAAATTATTTATCAAGGAAAGTATAGTTGAATCAAGTGAATGATATTTTGAAAGAAGGAAACGTAGTCAAAGAAATTGTAAGAGTTGTATGAGAAGGTGTATGAATCTGGAAAAGTCTCTTTCTGCCTGTCCCATTAGAGAAATGGTGAGATGATATGTACATATATATTTGTTTTAAATTTAATTCTCGTACTGGTCCCTGAACCTGGAATGGGACATAGATAACAAGATTATGTTTTGAATTCTATATGTGTTGTATCAGGTCTCCCAAATATTGGTGACCACTATAGCTAACCACTGACTGGAGGCGGCGTTCCTTAAAAATTGCCTTCAGGCTCATTGGAATGAGTGATGAATATCTGAAGAAGCAGTTTAATAATAATTTTTATGTCCATGGATGGGGTTGGTATAGGTAAAACAAATTAGGCCCATCAGAATTATCAAGATACATCCCTATTATGTCGTAATAGTTTAGATATCTGTAAAACATCAGAGGCAGCACGAGTGCTAATTTTCTGGCGAATTGTCTTATTTTTCATTACTGGCATCTTGGTTTTAACTATTAGGTCATTAGTTTTTCAAAGTGGATGGTTTTCTTATTTTGATCTGTCTGTATCCGTCAATTGAGAATATGCTGAGATCTCATGTGAATCAAGTGTAATTTTTTATATAACAGAGCTACTCAAATGGTTTATTATGATAAAAAAGTCAAGAAGTTTTTTATAGTAAAAAATGTGAATGAAACTCAATTTTTTTTTGTTTCAGCTGGCTTATTGACCAGAGATAATCGGCGAAGGGAAAGGAAGAAGCCTGGACAGCCCGGTGCCCGGAGAATGCCCACATGGAAGAGACGTTAACATATTGTCATATGTTTTATTATTAGCATTATTTCTGTTCGTATAAATGGCGATTATTGAAGGTAGTCAAATAAATGAAGCATTTATTAGTTAATAAAATGTTTTTTATATCATATTATCCATTCATATTTATACAATATATAATACATAGATTTTATAGGATGTGAAAATGTGGGTAGGCAAAGAAAATAAAGGTGGATCAGTGGATCAACTGCTCGAGGAGACAAACTGAAGAGGAAGCAGCCAAGACTTCCTAGTAGGCTAGCTCAGTGGTTGGAAAGCTGATTATGATAATATTTAAAATAGATTGGTGAACATAAATACATGACAAATTTTTTGTCAAATTTGGACACTGAATTTTTTTAAAAAGCTCAATAATTCAACACATTTGAAAAACGGCTGAAATAAATTAACTGCAGGCTCCCAAGTTTTTGCTCTGCTTTCCAAGTCAATTTATTCTATAGCACACCCCATCCATGGACATAAGATTTATCATGCTACTTATTTAGGTATTCATCACTCATTCTGTATGTAAATTTTGACTATGATATTTTCATTAAATGGACAATGATATTATTTTTGTTTATTTTTTAAGTGGATTTGGAAAGGTCTCATTAATAAGTATTGTTCCCAAAAAGAAAAAAACAAAAATATTTTACAACAGAGAATACCCATGCAATAGAAAATATTATCTGTGTAACAATTACATATAAAGCACAAAATAATACTTCCTTAGGATACCATCATGCTTAATTTTGTAATTTTTTATTGCAACATTTTTTTTTATGCATTGGCACGGATTTCTCCTGTTACATAAACAGGGTTAGAATATTGTTGCGTGATATTTAATGAATTTATAATCTTTATTTTTGTTTGATGTTTGTTTTCTTGAGTAATATTTCAATTAAATCAATTTCTTATTATCTTTGTTTGATGTTTGTTTTCTTGAGTAATATTTCAATTAAATCAATTTCTTATTTTTGTGAAATGTTCTATATAACCTAAATTAGATAGTTTAATTAATTATACATGATAAAATATAAATCATAATGTTATTTCATTTAACATTTTGTACACCTCAAAGTATTGGAGAAATAGGTAAAGTGTGCAGCTTCAGAAATCCCTTGAAGACCACCCTTTTTAGGAAGTTTTATCACAATTTTGGTTGAATATTAACACTACACTCTAAAGCACAACTAAAGCTGAATGTGTTACTATCACATATCGGAAGACCTACATAGATTTCTTTGTAGTTCGTCTTCCCTTAATAAGTTTTTTTACCTATTATGTTTTTCCAAACATATTCAGATGCAGGGAAGTTCCTAATCTAATGGCCACAGCTACCACATTCCTATCCTAACACTCAACCTATTTCATTTTTTTGTTTCATTTTTTATCTGTCAATAATAGTGGGTTTGAATCTCGAGTTAGAGCTTCCTTGAGGAGAGTCTGCTCTATAAATGGTGCTATACAAATTGTCCTTTTATTATTATTATTTACAGAACAAAGCAAAGTTGGCTGCTAATCATGCAATATTGGTCTCAACATTAGAATATGTAAGCATAATTTGGACGTGGTAAAAAGTGAGAATACTAGAGACTTAACTAGATGAATTTTGGTTCTTCTAAGTATAGACCGGTAAAATACTCAGTATTTAAAAAAAACATGATCATTCATGCGTAATGAATTATATTGGTGATGGTAAAGTAATGCACTCATTTCAGTAAAGAAAAATATAAAAATCATTACGGACAATGCGACTTAATCATTGTCATCTTGTAGTATTAACATTTAGCTGTCAGTGTGTCAAGTGTCAATCAATTACTGTCATTTGTTTTCATTTGGCAAAATGTAATTTTGCAAAATTTGTAAAATTCAACAAACATTAGTGATTAAGTACCTACAAAAAGAGGTTGATGCCGAATCAGGTCTATAAGACATTGGGATCATCATGACCATCTTACATGGGTCGGAAGATCATTGAAGATGACCATCATGGTGGAAGGCCTTCAATGTTTACCACTTTCAAAAGAGTGTTTAATTGGCTATAAAGCGGATCCTCAAGATTTTTTTAATATATTTGGATTAAAATGGGTGAAGCCTAGGTTCACTACAATACACCAGAATTAAAAAAAATAGTTGAAACAATGGAAACACCCTGGATCTCCGACCCCATAGAAGGCTAAACTAAGGTGACTCATCAGCTAGTGAATTAATGATTTTGTTTTTTTTTTATGTAAAAGAGGTTATCATGATACATTACCTAGCAAAAGGTGGAATATTAAATATTGAATATTACATTGACCTACGAAGTCAATTGCAAAAATAAATTAATAGAAATGGCTGGGTATACTCTCAGTGTTCATACATCGACACAATCAATGGATGAAATTCACAAATCTGCTTTCAACAAATGAAGAGGTTCAATCTGCTGTTAATGCCTATATTGATGTTGGAGTGGTCCTTCAAATTAAAAGCAGTATAGGGATATAATTGATAGAGCCCTTTCCTGTACCCTTGTTTGCTTGACCTGTATAGAACTAATTTAAGAAGGGATATTGACCTATATACATAGAACTGACATTTTTGATTTGTTTCCATTATAGCTCTATACTCTTAATTTAAAGGAATCAGTCTATGACGGATTGAAAAATGACGTCACATTTCTGTTACCCTGTGATTCTTCCCATACTCAAAAAGGAAAACTGTTATTGGTATGTAGAAAGTTTAGAAAATGAATCAATTTAATGAAGTCTTGGTAGAAAACTGGAACATATAAAAATAAGCCAAAACCTTTCGCAAAATGGAACGTACAATTTGATTAAAACTTGTCTGTGTGCTTAAGAAAAAAACTAAATATATGGTTCTCTGTCCCATTCGACACCAGTCACAGAGTTAGCTCTCAAGAACATGTATTTTGTGCAGATAAATAGCAATTGAACAATATCCTAACACATAATAACACAGGCCTGCAAAATTAAGGTTCATAAAAAACTTATGGAAATTCATACTAAACTTATATTTATTTAGCGTGCTGTATAACATTTAATTTTTCCACAATCTGCATTGGCATTTTTAGCTAGTTGAATTTAGCGGTTTTGAAAATAATAATAATAAAAGAATAATTTACATAGAATCCTTTAGAGCATAGACTCTCCTCAAGAACCCTAACTTGGGATTCAACCCCACCATTATTGACAGATTAAAAATATTACAAAATATATAAGTTAAGTGTAAGCATAGGAAGGTGGTGGCTGCAGTCCGGGATCACCATGGTCCAAAAAAGCCAAGGTGACACAAGCCCAAAAAAAGATTGACAATTTTTTCAGAATTGTCAGGGAATTCTACTAATCGAATCAAAGAAAAGGAAAACTACAGTTACTGGCGAGTATTATACGTCATTAATGTACAAATGCCACAAAGGATGCCATAAAAACAAAATGCCGAGGATAGATGTCACGAGATACGAGTTTATTGCACGATAATGTGTCAGTGCACATTTATGTTGCTGCAAAGGCTGCCATTCAACACTGGTTTTCAAGAATTGAATCATCCACCCTACGATTCCAACTAAGCCCCTAATGATTATTTTTTTTATTTTCAAAACTGAAATCTGATAAAGGCAGGATGCAAGACAAAGATGTGGAGTACCCTCATGTTGTAATAGGTGCTACGGGTACTACCTATCCTGACGGACAACTCATCCTTGGCACCTTCATACTTAAATTTATCACCTATATTTGATGCACAAGGGGTGTCCTTACCAAGGAATGAGCCACTACAAATCGGATTTATCTTTCCTGAATATATGAGGTCAAGACAAAGAGTTCGCCGATAAGTTTTGTACCACATGCTGTAAATCGTCTACAGAGGCTCCCAATAACATAGAATATGCATATTCAAGATTACGCAGCTTCTCTACATTTTCATTAGTTGCCAACATAGCATTGGGAAGGTCCTCCCTCCTTAAGTAGAGTCCATAAGGATGATAAAAATTTAGAGAATCAAGACATACCCTGATGGACTCTAGTAGTGATCTGAAGTATTCAGATGAAATACTTTATATGGCATTCGGAGTCTCAGTAAAGGATCATGGCTACAATCTCAGAATGTACATTGTAGGCGAGGAGCACCTCCCATGCTGAAGATTTGTGGAGACTTAAAGGCTTTTTCACAGTCAATGAAGTTCTTGTGTTTGTTGTAGCAAATGCTTAAAATACCAGTAACAGAACCGATGAAGATGAAATTAATATTTCTTGAGTTTTAGCATTAACACTGGAAATTCATGTTTATTCAAATATATTTAAAAATTGAAACACCGTTTACTCCACTTGAATATATATACTAACCCGAATAGTTTCAAGTCATAATAGACTCATCTTCAGAGGTTTTCCAAACTAACTTAATTTGAAAATGAGGACAATACCACAAATAAACTTTAGGAGTTGGTCTTGACAAAATTTAGAAAAACGATGGGGAAAAAATGGCTATTTGTGAGTAAAAATTCCACATATTGTTGCTTTCTTTATTAGAGTCATTGATTTATTTATTTTGTTTGTGTCGAAGGCAAGCTAATGCTTTTTTTAATTTACTGACAATTTTATGACAATGGATATCAAATTTAGAAATTATACATACTCAGATACAATGCATTTAAATTGATATATCATCATTGGTTTTTATCCCTTAATTTGCAAAAGATTATTTTTTTTGTCCGACACCATAAACTGGAAAATGAAAAACATAGAGATTTTCTAAAATATTTTTAATTATCTACATTTGATTCAGTGGTTTGACACCTAATATCTCTAAACTCTTTTTTATAACTAACCTAGCACTGTGGAAAAGTAAAAGTCTCTGTTCTGCCAAATCTTTTCCTTGACCTTTAACTTGTAGAACTTTAAAGGCTCTATTTACAGTTTTGCTAAGTTGGAAAAGGTAAAACACTAATATGGAAGCTTCCATTTCATCTCTAGCTCTTTCGACAACATCGTCAAATCTTGCAAGCTCACTAACCAATATTATGGCTTCTGGTTCTTTCAGAAATTCTGGTTGACATAGAGATGGTATACCCACTCCGCAATTTTGTTCTAAACTCCATAAACGGCAGTGAAGATATTGTAGTCTTATTCCAGAATCACCTTGACTTTGAAGCGCGTTTTCCCATGAAAATTCATAATCTTTTTTTCTTTTCTGTTTTAAATCATTTATTATTACTGCACTTGCACCCAAGATGTCTTGTATTGTTTCATCTTCTGTGTTGACTTTGGTGTCTGAAAATAAATAACTTGAATTTGTACATTGGATAAATTCATCAAAAAAGGATTCTTTTTCTCTTACGTTCTTAAGAGAGATTAATAAATTTAAAAAAATTCAACTTAATAGGTTTTTCATTAAATAAATCACAGAAAATCTGAAATTAAACAGCAAAAAATATTTTTTTCGCATTATACGAGCAGATACAAAATGAAGTTGAAATATCAAAGTTGTTAAAAAGCACACCACAAGTAGTTATCAGGTGTGCGTCATAACTACTTATATGTTTAAGAGAGAATTTAATAAATATTGCATTACTCAGAATATCATTTTATCCTAATTTTCATTTATTTCCCTTCTTTAACCTCAAATTTCTTTCCTCTACTTGAAATTTAACAGATATTTTTTGTAAAATCTGTCATGGATTAAAAGACTTCTTATTAAAATGTATCCAAGACTAGCTTATTACTAGGGAAAAATATAACAATAAGCCCACCAGATGTACCATGTATATAATAATCATGTGCACAAAATAATGGAAATAAATAAAAATATAAGGCTGGATTCCCATTTGACTATGGTTCCTGAATCCCTGATAACTTCACTTTGATCAATCAATAGCAAGTAACCTAAAAATCTGACTTGGTTCACCATCATTATTATATCCAAGCCCTGCCGTCTCATGGATATGTTATATATAGTTAGATCTCGACTGACCCAAAGAAAACTCACTAGCAGTTTGTGGTGTGACCGCAAAAACACTCCACAGGCTGATCTAGTGGTCATCGTAATTTCTTACAATGCAATATTCTTTACGATTCCTTATATATTTTATAATCTAAATTTCATTAGTTGGTTGCTTACAAAATTTTTATAATATTTTTAAAATGGCATAACAGATATGTACTCGAAAATATTGGTAAAAAGGCATTCTATTTTTGGATCTTATCAAGAAGCCCCCTTCCAGTAATTTCAAGAAGAAAACAAATCTAACTGCTAACGAGAGGCAGGGACAGTAAAAACAACTTTTTTGCAGCCTTAAAGGACTTCATTTAAAATAAAATACTGTATTATTTGTATGATTCTTGGGTACTTGACAAGCAAATATATTGTCAAAAATTATATGGTAAGACATCTTTCTCCCCACCCGGGGGTTATGGGTTCAATTCCTGTTCGAATCTAATTTATTTCGAAAAAGTGTTCCTATATGTTTTTCACTTAATACCTCTGACATTTTTCTGGTTGATTGGAAGAGATTGGTACTGTATACAATGAAAGTGTTATACCATATCTCCACAGCATAAGCTACATTTTTTTTATGTTTAAGCAGGTAAGTTGTGGTTTGTACTTCAATCTGTTAAATATTTAAAAAAAAATGTTATAAACTTACTTATAGATTCAATTTGCTGCTTTCTCATTTTTTCTTTGGCTTCATCTAATATATCTTTAAGAAAAACTATATTTCCTTTCCTTGTGCTCATTCCTCTGACCCGACCAAATTTGATGTGTTTGCATTTATCTTTAAAGGGTACATTCATTTGATTCAATATTTCAAAAAGTGATGAAAAATGATCTGTTTGAGCATTATCAACAACATATAACATTTCATCAAAGGAATATTTTTTGTGTCGATCTAGAACAGCTGCAATATCTCTTGTTAGATATAGCGTGGAACCATCGCTTTTAATTACCGTGATATCTTTATCATTAATTTTGGCATATTTTCTACCAACGTCGTCAGAATATAATATCTCTTTTGTTTCTAGTTCTTTTATAACAGATTCTATTTCTTTGAATCCATACATTGATTCCCAATGATATTCGTCAAAAGTAATTCCCAATCTTTTATAAACCCCTTTCAATTCTTCAACTGTAAAGTCCTTGTACATTTGCCACTTACTTATATCTTCATTTTTTCCACTTTCCAACTGACTAAAAACTTGTTTTGCCTTTGTACTTATTGCATCATCAGTCTGGGCAAGATTGTTTGCTTGCACATAAGCGTTATATAACAATTGTATGGGGTTCTTTTTTATTTCGTCGTCTGAATAATTAGATAAATCTATTCCAACTTTTAACAATCCAAATTGTGTTCCCCAATCACCTAGATAATTTATTCTGACTACTTTTTCATTTAAATATTCATTGATATTGGCTATAAAGTTTCCGATGATTGTTGAACGTAAGTGGCCAATGTGAAATGGCTTTGCTATATTTGGTGAACTAAAGTCAATGACAATTTTCTTCGGTGTCTTTGGTTTTACACTCATTGGTTGAACCACCTCTTCAATAATGTTTTGAAGGAAAAAGTTTTCATCTATTTTAAGGTTTATACCTTTGAATCCATTTTTATTGATTTCCGTTATGTTCACTATGAAGCTATTACTTGAATTTGCAATAATTTTTTTGTATTCATTTAGAATGTCTAAATTATCAGTGGGTAAGTGGACAGTACAAGGATTTTGTTTGTATGATAAAATTTTACAGTCAAAAACTTCCGAGTTTTGTTTATATTTGGTATTTTTTAAATGATGACATATCTAAAAAGAAGGCTAAATATTTTATAATAAACAATAGGAACTAAATTAAATTGCAAAAAAAATATGTAAACAAAGATATACATGTATATAAAAAAATCTTCATATGCATCACTCCAAGTATTGGCGACACCTGTGGTCTAGTAGGTAACAACCTGTTTTCTAGTCTGGGAGTTATGGTTTCGATTCCATTAGAAAACAATTAATTTTTAAAAAAATTTCACTAAAAGTTTTTTTAATGGAATGGCAATAAACTCATTATGTTGTATTGTATAGTAAAAATGTAACACAACACATAAAACTACAGATAAATAACTATTTTCAGTCACTAAGTAACATATTAAGGTGATGATATTTATTACCACCTAACATTTAAAATCATACTTTTTTTACAATACTAGGTTATATTATTAAAGTTTTTTGAGAAACATAACAAATGCCATTTGTATTATATTCATGATAGAAAACATTATTTATTTACATGATTTTGGAAAAAACAGTGGGAAAATATGGAGCATTGCTAAATTTGGAAAGGTTTATAGATTTAATTTCTTTTTTAATAATGGAAGTGCTCTAGTTGGTCACTGTTACTGTAAAACATCAGTTTTATACATATAACTGAAGAATAACTTTTACGTTAAAAATAGGATGGTGAAACGTTTAGACTTAATTCCCGCATGATCGCAGTAGTACTACAAACTGGTTTCCGGTTGACCATTAACTGATTTTAGCATGATGACAGATTTAGCACTGTTTTTTTTAAGTATGTTTAGTCGATTGTGAAATTACCAAGTTCCAACTTTTTTTTAACTATTGATTTATCAATAAGTTCATGGTATGATTGTGGTCAAGTAGGCATTCACTTTAAATGCTCTTAAATGTAATATTTTGACAGGTTCAATGTATAATGCATAATCTGAAAATTCACAAGTTTATAGGAAAGCATTTTAAAAATAATTAAAAACTATTCACATTTGTAGATATAGATAATGTTAATTGTTCTATAAGTAATATTTGTATTCTTGATTATTATTATTAAGCTGAGATGGCTGGATGGTGTGATAGAGAACTGCCGCACACAGGATTTAGCCAATTAGAGAAGGAATGCTGCTGAGAGAGTGCAGCAGCTGAAAGAGGTGCTAGAGAATCCTGCAGGCAGCCAAGACTCATCATGGGTTGTAGGACTGATGATGATGACCGTACATTACCTCAAACTTTTGAAAATGCAGATGATATTATGTAAACATTACTGTATGGCAATAAGCCTGCCAAGTTGTTTTATAATCTACATAAGATATTTATAATAAAATATGTAGAGCAATAGTTTGCGTTAGAAATAATATGCTAGTTTAGTTGAGTTATCCCCACGAATGCAAAAGAAATCGTTTCATTGTTCTCAAATATGTCCATTATTATATGTTTTACAAGGGCATAAGGTTTGGCAATTACATTATATCCTGAGCATAAAACAAATGTGTATCAACTTTTATAATGAATAATTCTTGTATACATTGATGGTGTTCATTACGATTTATTAATTTAAAAATAAAATAAGGATATTTATTTTGAGACGATAGAATTGTGCGATTCTAAGTAAGAAATATTTTCAATTATCAAGTAAGTAGGTACCCATTTTAGATGTTTATGACTACGAAATATTACATTCAAGAGCTGTAATGAAATGTATTTATTTACATGTGATAATTGTGGTTATGGATAATTAACAAATATTTATCTGAATATTAAAATAAATATTTATATTACCTGTGAATAAACGTAACTTTTTATTCTTCTCGACATTTCTTTTTCTTAGAATCGAACGTATACAGAAAACGATTTTTTCGAACACAAATTTATTTGAGGCACACCCACCTCTTAAGTTGGTAAAAAATATTTTGAAAAACTTTTTATGGAAAATTAAACAATTTTGACATTTCCAAAATTAATACTACGTAATCAAGTGTACGAATAACTCTGATACTTTTTAACACCACTCATTGACAAAATAATACAGTTGCTATTTTGAACTACTTTTAGGGCTTCCACATGTCTTAAATATGTGGATCAATGCTTTAAAATATACACTGTTCAAACTCGGTCGATTATAGTTCCACTGCTAACAAATTATATATCACAAACTTCTATATTCATATTTTGAAATACCAAAATATTGTAAATTTTATAATCATTCGATATCTAATCCAATTTAATTTTTTTGTATCAACTAGTAATTTTACATTTTACTGTTAAATGTTCAATATTTATATATTTATATCACATATTGTAAATCATATATCAGTATGTGCGATGTAAGGGTTAACTTAGAGGAACTGAAGAAGGTTGATTAGTTCTGTTATCTGTATAATATGTTTACGTGTGATGGGAAAGTTGAAAGGATCAACGAAAAAAGCGTATAAACGGAACACTTATTGTAACCCACAACAACCACGTTATATAAGAAAATAGAAAAAATATAATACACAATAGTGTGTTGGTACCCACTCTGATGTATGGAAGTGAAACCTGGACTTGATAAAAGAAGGATAAAAGTAAGACTAATGCTGGGGAGATGCGTGCTTAAAAAAACATTTGTTGTGTGCCAATGTATGAAAGAAGGTGGAATCAAGATAACAGAAACGAATGACTGGATGTTTTATGATGGTTTAGATATGTAGATAAATTAAATAACGAAAGAATAACTAAGTGGGTATACAAGTCAACAGTGCAAAGTGTGCGTAAAAGAGATAGATCGAGGAAAAGTGGCTAAATCAAGTTAACAAGATTAAGTGAAAAGTGTGAATAATGGAAGATTGTATATGGTGAGATTTATGAATGTGGAGGAAACGAAAGATGTGTGCTTGCATAGAAAAGTTTGGAGATCTATTTTCTCTACCCACCCCACAAGAGACACGTTGTGATGATAACATATATATGTATTGTATGTATACCACATATATTTATCTAATTGAATATACTCTTGAAAACTTGAAACGTTCGTCATAATTTCGTTTTACTGTCGATGTATTTTATCAGTGAATTGAAGTTTGTGGCTTTATTTTAATATTTTTTTTCGGAATAACCTTCAATGGTCTGTTCACAGCCTGACATTACTTCTATAGTTGCAGGGTAATTTCATTTAAGGTAAACATGAATCAAAATGTGCGTAAGTTAGACGTCATAAATAACCTTGCATTCTTGAAACAATTTAATGCTACTAATAAATTAAGGATTAAAAGGGAGAGTTTTAGAATCATAATATAATTATTATTGTGGCGGTATCATGAACATTTTCTTTCTGTATTTTTTGATTTATTTAAAAAAATTAAGACCACAGTCTTGATTTATTATTTATTCTCTACATATGATTTTTTCCCCAATTAACATGTTTAATCAAATCGTTTGCATAAATGTATTGATTAAACGTTTGTTTTATTCGATAGTTTTATTATTTTTATTTTCGATGAATAAATAAATGAAGCAACACATTTTTAGAAACAATAAATATACCTCAAGGTAAAAAAAACCTGTGTTTCAATCTATAGAAGTTCAAAATATTACAAATAATTTTATTCAACTTACTATTCATAAAGTATCAAAATATTATACATAAATTTGATTGGAAAAGACAAATTCAATAATGCTTGAAAAACTAATAGCTCAATTTAAAAATTAACGCAAACCTAATTTATAAAAAAATATTTAGCCTAATTCAAAAATGATACTAGTAAATTTGGAACTGAATGATCATTAGATTTCGTTTGGAAATGAATGTGAAGCTATCCCGTAGATATGAGAACATTTGGCAGCCCTAGCTACATCTGACGTCAAGAAAGTGCGCAAGACCGCCATCTTACATTTAGTTCGGCGCTAGTATCACAGCTGAGCTGTCATTGTCGAGTTTTTCGCGAGTGGTGATTGTGCTGTGGCAAACATTGTGATAAAGGGGTCCCTGCACCCCGATTAGTGTAAATAGTGGATTAGTGTATGTAAAGAATTAGTGTTAAAAATGGCAGGCCAGACTATAAATGACAGATTGTTGGCGGCGAGACACAGCATAGCCGGCCAGGGACTGGCCAAATCAGTATGCAAAGCTACCACAGAGGAAATGATAGGACCCAAGAAGAAACATTTAGATTGTAAGTTATTCATATTTTGATAATATTTCAGGATTTCTAATAAAATTGCACCCTTTTATTCTTTAATGTTACGAAGGGGACATCCTTGACCTCGTCATGTCTCGATAAAAGTAGTGTTGTTACTTTCCTCACCTGTGCTTAAAATCATAGGTGTATTAGTGATGGGATGTCTAGCTATCTATATCTTAACTGACCTGTTTTTAAAAATTGATTAGTTCGTAGAACTAATTTAATTAAACTTTTTAAGGCTTTAATTTTTTATTCTACTAACATGAATATGTATTATTTTCTCTTATTTTTTATGATATCCTTTGCTTTACGTCAAATAATGCATTTTTAAGATAAAAAATGATCAAAAAGAACGACCATTAAATAAGAATTCTTTCATTTTCTAATAAAAATGTTAACATACGTGTATATAATCTAGAATCATCTCGACTAGAAATAAAAAAATAATTCTAATGCTTATCCTCGAAGCAAATTCAGAATATTTTCATTTTGAATTACGCTTAATTGATCTCTATTTGATCTCTATTATGTACGTGTGGCGTTTAAAATATCGATTTTTCTTCACAGGATGTTCTCAATAAACGTTGATACTGCATTATATATTTTGACGTACCAGTACAGAAAACACTTGTACAAATTTGTTTGGAAGGTGACATTACTGGACACGTTTTTGCAATCATATTCAACACTGATAAAATACTTTTGTCGTAATATATCTACCCACTTATTTAATATCTTTAAAATTTAAATGAATTATTGGGTGTGACAATAATTTTTTTTTCTTTACTTTAATACCCTTTGAGTACTTAAATAATTCATGTAAAATCAATTGAA
Organism: Odontocerum albicorne; assembly: GCA_949825065.1. Lineage (NCBI taxonomy): Eukaryota > Metazoa > Arthropoda > Insecta > Trichoptera > Odontoceridae > Odontocerum > Odontocerum albicorne. The sequence goes on along the minus strand of OX463849.1, from coordinate 12,892,442 downwards.
TTACATAAAACCGAATATGGCTAAGACAATAGAAATTTACAAAGCTAAAATCGACAGATTGCATAAATGCTGATGCCTCAAATTTTGTATTAATAATACTTGTCGTTTTTTATATCAAGTTATCACTTTTGAAGTCATCCATTTGCTCCAATGATGAATACATATTAGTGGCGAATTATGCTTTATTCTAGTTATTTTAATAATAAAATAACTGAACTTACAATATGGATTTTTAATCCATCCAAATAAGTAGCGTGATTTCGAAGTAATGAGTTTTATAACTATTGTATTTTGTTCAATTTCCAACAAAAAACTAGTGCCCAATGTAGGGCTTATATTTTCGCATAATCTACTGTCATATTGCATAAAAACATTATTCAAAGAACTATGAGTATATTGTAGCTACATTTTATTGATTAACCCATACAAGGGATTCCAAATTAGTGAAAACTATTTCATAAAATTACTCTATAAGTTAATACCTCAGAGTAATAGAAATACTAGTCCGCTTTCAAATTCTTCACTGAGCGGTCCTCCAAATTAAGAGTAGTGTAGAGATATAATTGAAAGAGATAAAAAATGTTTATACAATGACCACGCCCCTTCTCTCATACATGTATATAAGGGGCAGGGCAATGGCTTTCTCTATCTCGTTTAAATATAGCTCTATACTACTTTAATTTGGGGGACCACTCCGTGATGATTTTTAAGTGACATTTGTTATTTTGTAGTTTAAACTGCTAACCTTAACAATATGAATTAAGAGAACCTAGCAGTGTTAAATTTTATATTACGAAAATGAGTAATATATTTTAATATTTCACAAATAGTTAAATTATGCAACTTTCTGTATTGATGCAACGGTAAATCACGACTAGATGTCATTAGGCAATTCATTTAAGATTTGTTAACCGTGAGAACTCAACTAAGCCTTGTGCGAACGTTAAGAAACGCCTAAAGGTCAACGCGCGAGTGCGATATATTCCCTATGGGTTGATGTAACACCTTCACTATAAAAAAATATTAATGTGATTTATTAGTTCGTCTGACTGATAGGAGCCGAATAAATTCTTTGAAAATGCGTGCGCTGAGAAGAATATATTGGATGGCAATCTATGATAGAATACGGAATGATGTTATTAGGGATGAATTTGAATTTGAAATTAATGAATGAAGAAATAAAACAAATATACAGTGCACATGTGAGTGGAAGGCGTGGTAGAGGAAGACCGAGGAAAGTATGGTTGGCTCAAGTGAATTATATTTTGAAAGATAGAAATGTAAAATGTCACATAAATTGTAGGGGTTGCATGTAAACTGCCTACCCCGACAGGGAGACGGCGTGATGGTATGCATTTAAGTTCGTGTTTATTGGAATAAAAACTGGATTTAAACAGTGGTTCTATGTTATGACCACTATTTTTCTACTTGTCACTATTTTAAAACTAATAGAAATAATAATAAAAGGACTATACCATATATACTCGTAAGCTTCGGATAATTAGTAATGGTACGACCTCTGGGTGCAAGAGTCAAGTCCGCTAGACTAGATGCAATTTTTTTCGCACAAATTTGACAGCTTTAGTTTGATTGGTTGACTGTATACAAAAACTGTATGACAATATATCGATAAAACAAAGAAATAATAGCGTGTGCTTAAAAATTATGTAATTTGGCAAATTGCGTTCGGTCTTTGGATCGTATCCAGCAGATTTAAGAGATGAGAGGTGCTGAAAATATGCTGAAGAATGTTCAATTTATTTTTTTATCACCTTATATTCCACCAGTAACATAGAATTGCCACACAGGTCGGCCCAAACCCCGGCACTTATCATCCATCGAAATCCTTGCCGAACCATCTCCGAGCCGATGTATGGCTATTGTAATCGTATTTCTATTAAAATATCTTAAAAAAATACTTCTAGTTAGGTGGTTTTATCTACAATAAATTCAGTTTTCATCCAAAAGACGACGACCTCCGAAGCCTTATTGGCAAGACGTATGCGAGTGTTGCATCTTTACATGTTGGGTAGTACTGTTTACACGTGTGATGACGAATCGCGTGTTCTGTGCCTACTCCGGTAGTTCTAAACCCGAAGGCTCGATTAACGAGACCGAGACAATGTTGTTTCTCGGCTTCGTTCTTAAATATGTCCGAATCACCAGTTCGGATATATTGAAGGGTATACGAATACGAATAAAAAGAATCCAATGGGCGAAGAAATTCGAGAGCAATTGCCCTAACAGCACATTATCACAACCAGATCACCTCAATTCAAGGCTCCAATTTCAGAGAATGTTAATTGTTAAACATAAAAAATTGATACTCTGAATCTCTAGGGAAAAAATAGATAAAACAATTTTGTGATGAGCATAATACGAGTGTATCGTTTTTTTTTATCAGCAGCAGACATAATTGTCAGTAATATTTTTGGTATCCAACATTTGGATACAAAATTACTTGAATTTTTTTTAACAAAAACAAAGCTTACACTGAGAATGCCAGTGTTAATTTAGAAGAGATATAATATGATAATGGCTAATTTTATTACTTTTGTATGGCATCCTTCAACATATCTAAATTGGTGATTCCGGGAGACTATTGTCTTCGGTTTCAGTATTCGTTCAGAACCACTGAAGTAGCACGGAACTATCCGTTTGTCATTGCACATGTTGGCTATAATACCGCACGTGATAACAACCAGAGTTGTGGAGTCGGCAAAAAAATCTAACTCCAACTTCGACTCCAGAAATTTTAAATGTTTGACTTAGACTCCAGACACGGTACATATATTGCTAACCATATGTTATACTTAATCACGCGGTGTAACTACTTAAATGTATATTTTTTGGAAATAATGTCGACGTGGATTCCTAATCATAATACACGCTATTTGCACTAGATGGAACATGGTTCATGATTCCATATTGTAATTTATGTACCCAATGAGTTTTAAAAAATTGGAAGTTTGAGTCGAATTTAGAATAGCATCTCTCGACTCCGACCACATAAAAAATCAACCGACTCCACGACTCCCGATTTTTGATCCTGACTTCGATTTTACAGCCTTGGTAACAACATAAGCGAAAGTACTAGGCTCGTGCAAATATTGCGACCAGACGAAGATTGGGACGTACCTATGTGATTATCTATTAACAATGTTTTTATGTATGTGTTGTGGATAGCTGATTATCTATTAACAATGTTTTTATATATGTGTTGTTGATAGCTGATTATCTATTAACAATGTTTTTATATATGTATTGTTGATAGCTGATTATCAATTAACAATGTTTTTATGTACGAGTACGTGTTATAAATTAAATTTATTGATCAATATTTTCATTTATTAAAATTTCAAAGGAATACTATAAACCAATACACCTATAGTTATGTACCCTGTACTTGTGTTGGATATTGAGCCAGGTACTTTTGAAGAATTCAGCTCGAATTGAATTAGTAGACGAGCCAAAAAAATTCAACAAACGTGAAAAACACGTTGGCATATAAACATCTTGAATGTAGAAATCGAAGAGGCCACAATCATACAAATTTTATTAGAAATTTACAAAATAAGTGTAGGTATCATACAATTCTGGAAAATATAGGTTAATTTAAAAAAAAATTGTGAATAAATCAAGGCTGTAGTCGGAGTCATGAAGCCGGTTGGTTTTTTTTTGTGGAGGAGTCGTGGAGTCTGTTGGTTTTTTGTGGAGGAGTCGTGGAGTCGGCTGGTTTTTTGTGGAGCTGGAGTCGGGAGATTTTATTCTAAAATCGACCCCGACTTCAAAACTTATCGGCTACATATGGTATATAACATTATGAAATTGTGAACTATGTGCCATCTAGTACAAATAGCGTGTACTATGATGATAATACTATTCTCCGTAGACATTATTTCCAAAAGAACCTACTAGTACATTTAAGTAGTTACGCCACGTAATTAAGAATGTATAACATATGGTTGGCAGTATGTGTATGTACTATAATTGGATTCAGAGTCAAACATAAAAAAAATCGGATTTTTTGCGGACTCCACAACAGTGGGATAAATGACAACTAAAAAATTATAAATATGACTGAAAAGTGATTTCGAACTGGCGCGGGCGGTCCGTATCTGATTTTTACACATCGAGGTTTTTATAGTATACACCCAAACATTTCACGTCATTACAGATTTCATCACGGTATGACTGATTAAATAATGAACTTTCACACTAATGTGTGAAATATGGATATAGAATATCAAAACTATCATGACCTAAAAGAGTTTTACTTTGTTTGGTGCCGATTGGGTTATTTGACTAAGGGAACTTCAAATCAATGGGGAAATTTGAATGTGTTTTCTCAAATGAAAAATAAAGAAGTTCGGGATTTTTCTTTGAAACAGGTGACAGTATCAATGATCGAAGTGGCTACTTCAGATAGAAAATTTCATTTATTCATTCGTATGGTAATCCTTCAACATATTGATGATTTGGACATATTGAACAGCGTAACCGGGAGACAACATTGTCTTCGGTCCCGTTAATCAAGCTTTTAGAACTACTGGCATACGCACGAAACTCGCGGTTTATTGTCGTACCTCTTTGGAATATTACGCCGCATGTAAAGAGGCAATACTCCTTACTCAGGTCTAGCACGTGTGAGCATTGTTCCAGATTAGTCACCTATTGTTTTAAAAAAAGGTGTCGTTGAGAATTTAACTCGAAGCCCTCCGGTGCAAGTCAAGCGTTTTACCAACCAGATCAGACCTGGTCTAACTATGTCCCGCGGGCGGCATGCGGCTCGTAATCGCCGCAATATCTCACGAGACAGACGCTGACCACCTTATTTTCGATACTCTTAACGTCACGGTAGCTGGTGCGCGGTGGCTTTAATATTGTATGCGCGTGCTGCACAGGCGTAATTGCAAAAGTTAAAAAAAAATACAAAACAAATATAAACGATCCCGTTTCCATACTTTTATCAGGTGTTTTTATGCAACTATCTTTTTTGTAATACTATTATTACGAGGTAATGGAGAAAAAAATCCTCCTTTATTATGTATATGAGGATTAGATCAAGTACTGTTGCCTACCGTTTAGATTCATACATATGTGGCCCGCCAGCTGAAAGTTGCCCAGGCCTGAACTAGACCTTAGAGGTCGCCATAATATAAATTGAAAGAAAATATCATAAATTGAAGGTATTCTGGGATAGAAATAAAAAAAACTACCTTAATATTTTACTTGAACATATGAGTTGACTGGTTTCGGTTCACGAAGTTTAGATCTGGTTACATAATCAATGTTTTTAAAACGGTACATTGTATTGTTTGTATTGTATTCTTAATTTGTTTAATGTTTCATCCTTCCCGGAACCGAAATAAATTTTTATTTGAAACAAAAGCAAAACCGGTAGGTGGTGAGTCAAAACTAAACATAACATATTTAAAACGCCGAGTTTGTGAGCATATCTATGAAGAACGTTTTGTTCCATGGTCCGGCTTTCAGCTGTGATATTTTTCTGTGACAAAAAAAACTTGTCTCAGACAGTCACTTTTCTCGTTCTTGAAACTTTTTTAACGCTTGAAATTGGCCTTTTGGTACTTTGCACGAATGTTTAGTGGTAATTTAAAGAAAAAAAATAATCGTCGTTCTCAACGTAATTTTAATATGGAACTTAAAAAACTAATCGATGAAATATGTAGTTTACCATCAATCGTGTTTAAGCAAGCAGTTTGCAAATATTTCCTTAGCTTAGTTGATTAATAGACAGATTCCATGCATAGAACAATAATCAAGTCTGTGAAATAAATACTCGGTTGTATCAAATAATTAATCAAATTGTACAATTTTGAAAACTTAAATTCCGTGCCCTAAAGAAGATTGAAAATAGATTTTTCATTTATTTTATGTGACCTTTTGCTATTTTTTTTAAAGGTTTTTGTTTTTATAAAACAATAATTTGAACACTCGTAATTCCTACCAATGTTGATAACAGATATTTATCAGGAGAAATTGAACAGGAAGCCTCGCGATTTTCTGATAAATTATATTAACTACTGTTATAAGGGAACAGACTCTATTATATTCCCGTGTATACAATTTTTATTTTATAAGGATTTTTGTATCCATTGATTTGCTCAACTCTGCTGTTCACGCCTCGAATATCAGGTTTCCACTGGTTGGGCAGTCAAGTGTGGTAGACGAAGCTATTAGCCGGCCAGGGGAGGGAAAAGGACACCAGCATTGAATAAACACCAAAGCGATATTATTTTGTATTTGTAATATACCGCTCGAAGCGAATAATGTATTTTGGGTTTACGCATGGTTCGACAAAGATGGAGTATACAGGAATTTGTGTGAAAGAAAGAGCTATCTGCGGAAATACTCTATGGTAAAGATTTGAATTAATTCTTTACATTCCTTTCCCCGAGGGAACAGGTGATTTTTTTTAATAAAGTGTTTTTTTCGTACCTGAATGTTTTTTTGAGTGTTCCGATTCAAATGTGTTTTGTAAAGTGTTCAATCGAATGTATACTTCTCTTCGTATATTTTGTTTCGTAAAGTGTTCAATCGAATGTATACTTCGTCTCTTCATTTTAGCAAAATGATGGCGACGCCTTTACTTAATATATGATATATATAATTTTTATCTGTTTATAAATGTATATTTGAGAATTTTGTCAATAAATAATGGCGCATAATTGATGTTTTGTCGTAACTAAAAATTATTTGAAAATGTTTTCAAAGCATTATTAAGTATACCATTAAGTTTTTATTTTACTTACTTTTATTATAGATATAAATATTGGAAGCAAATTAGATTAAACCGGAATAAATTGAAGCTTTTCGTCTGTTGTCAGAGCTTTTAAAAAACTATGATTTGCTACGAAAACATTTCACAAGGGATTATATTATTAAATATGTTGTTTTTATCAATATCACTGTATTTTTTCATTTGTGAAACTGTTCCATTGATTAAATATACTATTTTTCGTTTAATATATTATAGAAATATTTTCATATTTTCTGAACAAAAAAAAATAGTATGCAGGATGCGCGAATTGTAGCGAAATTTTTGAATTTATTAGTTCATCTTGATACTAAGAACCAATGTTTATTCTGATGTCATATTAAATTGTTTCAGTGATTAGGTATTAAAATATTCATGACTTCACTTCAGATTTTTCAGATTAAAGCTATTTTGATCCAATCGATTTTATTTCAACATTCCTTTGATCCTGGAGATCAAAGCTTTGATTTTTGCGTCCTTCGCCTTTTCTACCATGATAGGATTTATGCTAAGTTAGCTTTCCTTTTGTCTTGTTACGCTCGGTTGATCTTAGGTTCGCATTCCAGAATTGCCCTGAAGGTTCAGTTCCAGTACTCTTTAAATTTAGATAATCTATTTATTTAATATTTTGTTTGGGGTGTTGATGTCTCAAACAGGTCAAGAATCAAAGATTCAGATCTTAAGTTTAAACCCATGATTTGAGAAATAATACGTCTTCGGGTGTGAGAATGCCTTAACTTTATTTTATGAGCGTTTCAACTTAATCACTGCTTGCAAGAGTCAACATTTTTGTTGAGTTGTATTAAACGAGTTAAAAAAGTATCGACCTATTTTTTCACATTCCTTTGTCCTCAGTAAGATACAGGGAAAAAATAAGTTTACTAGGGGCACGACAAACGCCAGGAAATAAACTCAGACACATAATTGAAAAGTGTCAACTTTAAATTATTTGTTTTTGTCTATTTAGTAAATTTTCTTCTCTCGTGACATCGAACCTTAAGCTCGGCGTCGCTACTATTCTTTTGACACAGGTATGTCGCCACTGGAAGAAGAGTCCTTTTGACACAGGTATGTCGCGACTGGAATAAGAGTCCTTTTGACACAGGTATTTCGCCACTGGAAGAAGAGTCTTTTTTGGGAATTTCCTTCTTTGTCATTACGTGACGTCGTGCTCATAAAAATATAAAGAAGATTTAGATCTTCTAGTGTAGATCGCGCTAGATGGGGACTTATTTTGTTTCCTATAACAGTGTGAGTGGATGTGGGATAGCCGCATCACCCAAGCTGTTTTTGTTTATCTTGTTTTTTTTACATAACATATTGTATATACCATACTTGTCATGTAAGGTAAGTAAATAAATAAAAGTTTTGAAATCATTATATTATTATTAACATATAACATACTGCGAATGCAGATGAGAAAGCTTCGTTAAATTTTCAAAAAATTATAAATACTTAATATCTATTTGAATTATTATTGCATTCAGCCTTCTTCATTACAGTGTTGGACGCCTCTTCTTGTGACATTGGTCTTATCCTGCCCCAAACGTCTCCAATGAGGCCCCGCATGTCATTTGAAAAACTCATTTTTGGTCTGCATATGTTTTTGTGTTAAGTTCTCTGGGTATGTGAAAATAGACGTGACAGTCGATTAAAACTTAAATTAAAATGACAATACATATCATACACATTTTTCATAATTCAAATTGTTTTTGTTAAAAAAAACTTAACTCCTACATCATTTCCGTCCTTAGCGGATCATGATTTGATTCTTATAGATAATTATTAAAAACATGCAAGGAAGGTCTTAGCGGTCTCCAATACATTATGTGATAAATGTGATGACACGCGAGTTAAAAAATACAACGCCCACTCTGAGTTGAATGTTCTCTCTCTACGTGTATTTAGTTAGTCTGACCTCCAGAGATGATGAACAGCTGTAAATGACCGGTGGGGTCAGGTGAAGGCACACCCTTTTAATTATCCTGATCGCAGAGGACGATTAGCTATATATACTATCATCATCATCATCATCATCATCAATGGCACTACAGCCCATTGTGGGCCCCGGCCTCCTCCAGCAGTCGTTGCCATTCCCCCCTATCCTGGGCTGCACTCCTCCAGCCCCTGATGCCAATCACGTTTGCATCATTCTGCACCCCATCCATCCACCTAAGCTTTGGTCTGCCCACGCTACGTCTTCCTTGGGGCTTGGAAAAGAGTACTTTGTTAGGCATTTCCTCTTCTCCCATTCTTGCTACATGCCCCGCCCAACGTAGCCTCCCAATTTTGATGTATTTTATAATGTTGGGCTCTTTGTATATGCTGTATAACTCCTCATTATATCTCACTCTCCAAGATCCATTTTCCTGTATGGGTCCGAATATTTTTCTGAGTATTTTTCTTTCAAATATTAGAAGGGAAGATTCGTTCTTCTTACTCAATACCCAGCATTCAGACCCATATGTGAGGACAGGTCGTAGCAGTGTCTTATAAATGGTAAGTTTTGTCCTTCTGGACAACAACCGAGATATAAGGTGTTTTCTCAGACCAAAGAAGCATCTATTTGCCATGAATATTCGACGTTTAATCTCGATAGATGCATCATTAACACTTGTCACTATGGATCCCAGGTAGGTGAAGGTGTTTACACGTTCTATTGTATGAGAACTTATATTAATCGTGGTAGGTGTCTGGTTATTACGGGGTGCTTTAGTGGCCATCATATATTTGGTCTTATCGGAGTTGATGCGAAGTCCCATTCTGTTTGCGGCCCTCTCCAACTGAACAAATGTCTCCATCATTGCTTGTGGGGATCTACCAATAATGTCAATATCATCCGCGTAGCCCAGTATTTGGCTTGATTTGTAGAAAATTGACCCATTTGTCTGTACTCCGGATTCTCTTACACACTTCTCTAGAACCATATTAAAAAGTAGACAAGCTAGTGCGTCTCCTTGACGCAGTCCATTCATTGTGTAAAATGGTTCTGAGATATCATTCTGAATCCGGACTCTACATTGTGATTGGTTCATAGTGAGTCTAACCATCCTTATGAGCTTGTTAGGAATACCCAAGTCCTTCATGGCCGCATAGAGTTGAGAGCGGTTAATGCTGTCATATGCAGCTTTGAAATCGATAAAGAGGTGGTGTGTATCGACATTATACTCTAGGGTTTTTTCCAATATTTGACGGAGAGTGAACATCTGATCTATAGTGGATCTCCCCGGACGAAATCCGCTTTGATATTGGCCTACCAGGTTTTCAGCGTACGGCAGCAATCTGGAGAACAGGACACCGGCAAAGACCTTATATGATGCATTCAGTAGGGTAATTCCTCGATAGTTGGCACATTGCATTGTATCACCCTTTTTGTGGAGTGGGCATATGATTCCAGTCCTCCAATCGTCTGGTACAGTTTCTGAGTCCCATGTTTTCTCCACGATGGTATTTAATTATTTTGAATTTTCGTCTAATTTTAGAAGATTGTGGGATTTTTACAATTAACAATAATCTAATAAAAAGGTAGTTCTGTTATTTTCTATTTCAAAGTTCATTACTTCATATAATTCTACACTTTAACTTATCTGTATTAGTTATTGAAGAGCATGGCCTAGATACAACAACGTAAAATAACAAATTATCTTCGGCGTCTGCAATCGAGTCTTTATGTTTAGAGCCACGTAATTCGCCGACATAATACTATACTACCGCACGTCGAAATATAACAATAAACCTCATGGACGAACTCTTAATCAGACCGACATTTTCTTATTCTTTGGGTATCATCGGGAATGAAACTCAAAACCCTTGGGTGGAAGCCAAGCATCTTATTAACTAAGCTATGAATATCGTCATTTCAATGTGACACTTTTACCCGCTTTTCAGTTTTTGAAGTCTATCAACAGTCAAATTGAAAGATTACGATATTATATGAATAGGAAAGAAAAAATATGATATTATATAAATGGTTATTAAGCGTTTATCATTTAATCAAAGTCCACGAGGAACATTAAAAAAATTACAAAAAATGGCGTATAATTTATGTTTTTGTCGTCAGCATAACAAACATCAATCAAATATCTTTTCATATTGAATCGATTTTATAAAGAGTTTTCATGATAAATTGGTAAAACAATTATGTCTATTGAACTTCGCCGTATATACTCGTATATACAAGGGTTGCAGTCTGGTTTTATAATAACTTAAGGCCTCTTAAACATATATCTAGTTGGTTGTAAGATATTGCTATTTGGCAACAAACCCGCCTAGTTGTACTGTTAACAACGAAATTGTAATACGAGGCATATCCAGAAAGTAAGTGTACTGAATTTTTGTAGGTTACAATTTTTTTTATTTAAACAAAAAAATTACGTGGTTACCGTAGTACATACTATATGTAAGCTATTTTTCGACATAGTTGCCATTCCTCTCAATGCAGGTGGTGAAGCGGGGTATCAACTTTTTGATGCCTTCCTCGAAGTAGTTTCCTGCCAACCCCTACTTTCTGGATATGCCTCGTACATCACGTTAATTTCCGAAATCGGAAATATAAAAAAAATCTAGATTTCAATGAAAATGCGTGAAATGCCGCGTTGCTTGTGTATGTATGTATACTCAGTATAAAAAGTATGAGAAATTTGGTATGTTCTATAAAAACGTGACACGACCAAATAAATTAAATTATGTAAGAGGGGAGAGTAAAAATCGTGGCAGAAGCGAAATTGATGTGTCAGGATAGAATGAAATAAAGATAATTTATCTCTGTCTACTCAAATACTACATAGTGGGATGGTGATAAACTGATACTAAATTGTAATCGTACAAATTCGAAACATCCAAAATATTTATTGAGACCGTAATGGAAATATAAACCGCGATGAACCACTTCAATAAAGTGCTACACAACATCGTCCTACAAACATAATCGTTTGTCAAGTCCTATATAACATATATCTGAGTCGGAGACAAAATTTTACTCGAATCACTTCAATTAAGTCCTACACATCATCTTTCCTACAAACATCTCCGTCATTCAAATCCTATATATCTGAGTCGGAGACAATTTTTACTCACTGCAGAGGTTATTTTAATGTAATTTTTTTTATCAAACTACTCGTAAATTAAAGGGCAGCATTTTAATATTGCCAATTTTTTGTAACCTTACAAGTTTTTTTTCAATTGCATTTGGTCCGTCGGGGGTGTAGGGGTGTAATGACACTGATAATAAGAAACCCTTCTTTCGGTCGATGCCGACGCATGCGCCCAAGATCATCCTCGAGATTTGTGGATTGGAGTGAATCTCTTTGCCGTTTTATTCTTCGAGGAATATCACGCCACTACAAACAAATGTAAAATTCGTGGAATATTTGTTTCTGTAGCATTGGTTCGATGGTGAAACCTGCTTACGAATTCTCAATTGAATATTTAATAAAATAATTAATTCAAGTAATTTCGGCGACATTGATTGCTTTTTATTTCAATCGCTTTTTGATAATGATTTCAACAGTCACATTTAGTGTATTATTTGATAGCAATAATTAGCGTGAAATGGCAGGTACGAGTATAATTTTATAATAAGGCAGTGCAGTAGGTCGTTAAAGGTCAAGTTCTTAAAACGTTAGTATATTGTCTCCTTTAAAACTCCTCGTTCCGTTTGTTACGTAACTTAGAGGAATTTGGTCAGTCTAAACCAGGGGTGGGAAACCTGCGGCCTTGTATGCCATTAAGTGTGGTCTTTTGAATGAATCCAAATTTAGGAGAACAAATGCTTTTATTTTTACTAGCATGTTTTTGTTCGTATTTTATTATTTAAATTTTTTTATCTTAACCCTTTGAAGTCCTTTGTCCACACGTATTGGACATCTGTTTTTTACTGGCAGGTCCTATGTCCATTACATCTGGGTATTTTTTTCAAGTCATTGTAAAAATATTTTAAAGCTGTTTTAATATTTTTTTAACTGTGGAATCAAGCAAATGTTGTTCTCGATATTTTAGAACCATTAGGTATATTTCAATTGAAAAAAAATATTCCATTTGGCACGATTGGAAGAATGTCACCGGTGTTGAATTTAGAGCATTTTTGGGGGTCATTATAAATATGAGAATTATCAATGTTCCAGATATGAAAGGCATTTTATTCTCGTAGAGCATTTTTTTGCGAAAATATTTCCCCGCAAACGATTTTTTCAAATTTTCTGGACACTACATCTAGAATCCATAACAAATCCTAGTCAAGATTTGAGGACGCGGACAAAAAGAGTTAGTAATTTTCTTGACTACCTCAACAATAGATTTTTTGGACAATTATGTCCCTGATCAAAACCTTGCTGTTGATGAGTCTACAGTAGGATTTAAAGGCAAGATTGGTTTTATAGCATATCATCCTAAAAAACCACTAAATGGGGTCTTAGGATTTACGTCCTATCAGATTCGTGTACTAGTTACATACTATGGAAATATTACGACACAAGGGCAAGGGCTTATCAGACCTGATTTGTCTTTTACAAGCAGAATAGTTTTACACTTATTCAATAATCTGTAACAGGTGACTCCTGATTATTTTATTGCGATACTTTCGAGAGAGAGCCCGACCTTCATCCTGATGATTGCTTAAAAAAAATTAAAAGTTAATTTTTGTAAATAATAATTTAACATGTTAATCATATCATTTGTAATAAATCCATACTTTTTTTATTTATTATACCTTGTTTTATTTTTTTTACCATAAACTATATTATTTAATAAATTCACTGAAAATGGCTTGGACTTGGTGCAACACTTTTTGTAAAACCTTTGGACTGCAAAGGGTTAAATTAACATATTTTAAATACCAAAACGTAAAAGAAGATTCAATAAAATAATCATCACCTAGTAACGGCCACAAATAAAACATTAAGTCATGGCTATTTTGACACCTGCTATGCTCGTGATTTAGTTCTAATATAACATGATATACAATATTTCTAATGCATATTTTTGTAACGTGGAAAAAAATAATTACGAAATTAAATCTTCGAAACGTAGACAATAAAAGTAATTTGTATATTTATTAGTCTTAAACCCGATTGTATCACATAAAAATAAAACATTTTTTAAGTTACTACACAGTAGTTAAATTTTTACAAGAAAATGTACATTTTGAAGTGTATCTAATTGAAGGTTCTTGAATACGGCCTTATTAGTTCTTACCCGCATTTTTACAGTAACTTAATACGGTGGAAATGTTCCATACGCTTGGTCTAAACAATCAATGTAGAAGAGATATTTTAATATTAGATATTTTGTCATTATTGTATTGTATTCCACTTTCGTTACATACAGTACAACTTGGCGAACTTATTGTCATGTAGCAATTTGTTACTATCGACTAGAAATACCTTAAAGAGGCCTTAAGTGAAAACCAAACTGAAATTCTTTGAAAAATATCTGGGTTTCAGCGGTAGTCGAACGATTAACCCCTGGTTTAGAGTACAGGTGTCTTACCAACCAGGACACGAAGGTTGTAGTATTATTGGATATTGTTTATGATTTACCAAGACAATGGTACATCAGGCGAAAAGATAGCTCGAGCGTTAATACAAAAAATTGTCTCATATTTTTCTGTTTCTATTAATTAAACACAAACTTAAGCGAGTGTTGTTTTTCGCGATGACGTTAGAATGATTTTTGACCATTGAATAAAAAAAAAACATCGTTTACTCGGTTTTCAATGAATCGCGTGATTGAAACTTGTAGCATCAGAATTTTGATTCCTGTCATTTTTAAATGAACATTTTTTTACTTTTATCTGATTTCGTTACCTAATTTACGATAAGTTGATTAGAATTCACTAAAAACATTTAAAATTATCTTTCATCCCTTAATAAAAAAAATAGTATTTTATGGCGAATTTCATTATCCATGTATAGTGTTACATTATGTTGCCGCGGTAGATCAAAAAGGGTTTAGATTTCGATACGGAATACTTGCCCAAGAATTTTCTGTGTTATGTAAATAAGGTCAGGAATAAATTTCGAGAGAATCGAGATTGGGTCTAGTGAGAAAAGTGTAAATTTATTTCTTGGCTGGCATTTTTTTTTGAGAGAAATAATGAAATGAGGTCGAAGTTCTATTTTCTTTGAATGTCTTCGTTTACATACATTATTCTGAATTTGTATAATGTCGATGCGATTGATGAACCAAAATTAATTTCCATGATTTTTTCCAAGATGTGTATTAGAATTATGATTAATTTTTTTACCGAAAAAAAATAGGACATTTTAGTGTCATTTTACAAAAATATACGACATTTAAGTGTCTTTTACAATAGTATAGGACATTTAAGTGTATTTTACAAACCGCCGTAGATTTAATAAATAAAATATAAAATATCAACTTTAAAATATCATCCCAATTCAGAACACGTACGGCGCATAAAATTACTCGTATATGGTATATAGTAGGTATAACATTAAAAAAATGAGGAACGTACATTCAATCAAAGAAAATACTTATTAATTAAATAATAGTTACAAAATACAAAGTAAAATGCAATAACTAATATCCCCGTTAACACCTAATATTGAGTAAATGCCGCAGAATAATCCTCCAGAACTCAACAACATCTGCATTTAAAAAAATATCCACCTAACCATACATGGCATTACCAGATCCTTCTCACGATTGATGTGCAACTGTTAGCAAATTCTTATTGATACATTTGAATTGTAAAAGGTTCCGCGTGTTTCTAGCAGGAGTGTGGATACTAATTTTAGCCTATATATCGGGTCTATCAACGATATTGTGACTAACCTTTCAAAGAAACAAATCGAATATTATTTTTTATCCGAGTTTAAGAAGTCAGGTGTAATTCAATAAGAGATGGAAGTTAAGCTGTCAAATGGGATGCCGAGACGTGAATTAATGTCGCAGTAATTTATTTTGTTTGTTAAAACCTGTTGCATTGACGACAATCTGAGGTTCGAGGGCTTGTACGAGGGTTGCTACTTAAGTTTTGAGATATGGCAACACCAGTACAAGCCGTCAAATCTGACATCAGCATCGTAAAGTTTGACGTTTTTAATGGTATACGTGCTCAGAAAGTTTTGTCATACGAGTGCTATTTGTGTTGTTTACAGTGACTTGAAAAAACATGCGTTTTGAACGCATCAACCGCTTCTTCAGGCGTCGAAAAACGTTGACCTCGCAATTTATTTTTGATGTTGGAGAATAAAAAGAAGTCATTGGGTGCCAAATCAGGGTCGTGGTGGAGAATGATCCGTCTTCGGCGGTTGGTTTTCCTCATTTCTCCGAATACTTTTGGCAATCAAATGGTGGTGTACCATTCAGAATT
The DNA here is from genome assembly GCA_949825065.1 of Odontocerum albicorne. Taxonomy (NCBI): domain Eukaryota; kingdom Metazoa; phylum Arthropoda; class Insecta; order Trichoptera; family Odontoceridae; genus Odontocerum; species Odontocerum albicorne. Next base: position 12,876,327 of record OX463849.1, on the reverse strand, counting down.
GAACGTACGACGTTCCACTAAAGGCACTGTTGCGACATGGCCACTTATACCGAAGAAACAAGCCACCATTTGCTTCGAAGTGATTCGTGCGCGAACAACTTTTGTTGGATTTGGCTCGTCTTGAAAGACCCATACAGTCGACTGCTGTTTAGTTTCTGGTAGTATGTGCATAGATCCATGATTTGTCGCCTGTCACGATCTTATAGACGTCTTTTGAAGCACCGCGATCGATTTTTTTCAACATTTATTTGGACCAATCGACACGAGCCTTTTTTGAGCGATTGTCAAATTATGCGGTATCCAACGCGAACAAATCTTTTTGACGGCCAAATGTTCATGCAATATTGAATGTATGCGAGTTGAACTAATGCCCAAACATTCCTTAATCTCACGATAAGTCACATGGCGATCTTGCAACTCACGCACAGCATCGATGTTTTCTGGCACAACAACCGATTTTGGACGACCTTCACGAAATTCGTCCTGGAGCGAACTACGACCACGATTGAATTCGGAAAACCAACGAAACACAGTGGCCCGGGATGGTGCTTCATCACCAAAAATCGAAGCGAGTTGATCGGCACACTGTTGTTGAGTTAGTCCACGTCGAAAATCATAAAAAAATCATCGCACGAAAATGTTCACGATTTAATTCCATTTTTGGCCGAGATGAATTTTTAAGTCACTGTAAACAGCACAAATAGCACTCGTATGACAAAACTTTCTGAGCACGTATACCATTAAAAACGTCAAACTTTACGATGCTGATGTCAGATTTGACGTATCTACACTGGTGTTGCCATATCTCAAAACTTAAGTAGCAACCCTAGTACTGGCGAAGTATGGTTTAGTACAAAAGGAAATGAAGATATCGTAGGGAGGCTTTAATTGAGCAGTGAACAGACAGCGACTTAAGGTTATGATTATAAAATCGTTTGAAGTTTTATGTTCTTTCTAAGGTCTTTAACCTTCTACTTTCTTTTTTAAAATGTGTCCTAAGATTTCCTTCAAATTTGTTTATGGCTGTAAGCATATAAAACAGTAGTCCTAGTAGATTCTGAACTTCTTCTATGTACCATACTCGGTATGTGAAATAATGAGCTTATCTAAATATTTTATTTTATCTTATCCATTTCCTGCGTAGTTGGGTCTGAATATCACGATTTTATTCAAATGTGTGTGTTGCGTTTGTTTTATTCGTATAATAACGGAGCTTTGAACGAAGCAATCGTTTGACCTTGTCCTTTTTAGAATAATATCCCGCATTAGGTGTTAATATTCAGCCGAAAACCAAGTTAGGACATACTCGTAGAAGGGTAGAAGTATAATAAAAAATATTGTATTATTGTCTCTAGTTTTAAAAATATCTGTATACTCGTTAACTAAATTTTATTAGTCAACTCTCAATTCACATAGTACTCGTTATATGTATGATTCATGATTGTATTATTCAGTTGTTTTACTAGTCAACTCTCAATTCACGTAGTATTCGTTATATGTGTGATTCATGATTTTATTATTCAGTTGTTTTACTAGTCAACTCTCAATTCATATAGTACTCGTTATATGTATGATTCATGATTTTATTATTCAGTTGTTTTACTAGTCAACTCTCAATTCACATAGTACTCGTTATATGTATGATTCATGATTTTATTATTCAGTTGTTTTACTAGTCAACTCTCAATTCATATAGTACTCGTTATATGTATGATTCATGATTTTATTATTTAGTTGTTCAAAAACATAGAGTGCATCGAGTTTAACTAATATGTACATCTTTTAGATACAGATTGTTAAAAGCAAAATTAATCTCTGGATTCTATAACACTCGCTACATTGTTTTATTTAATTACAAGAGGAAGCTAACATCATTAAAATAACCTATTAGAATAAACCTATTAACAATAAATTACTTGGCTTTTCCACTTATGACTGGAATATTGGTAATCAGTAGAATAACAAATTAATTTATTGTTAAATATTCTAATATGGAGTTCCACAAAGTTGAAACCTAAACCTGAAACCTTTGATAAAAAAAAACAAATTTATTTTATTCCGATTACTTTTTGAACATTTACGGTTTGAGTGGATGTATGAGCATCGACGGAATTAATGGAACCATTCTTATGATGGTTCTGTTCATTAATAGAAACCGGTTAATTATAAAAAAATGAGTAGAATATAAAAATATTTTTTAGTTTAATTCTGTCCCAAAGACTTGCACCACATAATAATGCCAGTTGGGAAATTATTAGTGATGTAGAATGTTAATTAGAATTTTCATTTTAATTACCAAAACGTCACTGTTGACCGATTAACGATTTTTATAAATATATTTTTTAATTTTTACCATGAAATATACAAAGTACTCCCATGCCTAACTAGGCGTATGTCCGTTCTAAGGTATTGTATTACACTTTCGTTGTATATCATACAGTAAACCTGGCGGGATTATTGCCGTGTGCCAATATCTTCCAACCAACCAGAAATGTGTTAGTGAAAACCAGATAGGAATTCATTTTTGAAAAAATTGGGTTTCAACGGGAATCAAACTCGCAACCTTCGGGTTGGGAGTCAAGCGTCTTACCAACTAGGCCGCGGAGGTCGTCGTAAAGTAGATTGATTTTATAAAACAAAAAAAAACGTTAGAACGCAAAATTAAATCCATATATAGATCAATCATATAAGTATAAAAAATTCCACCATTATCACATTACACTAAAAAGAGTACACCCGTCTCTCGATTTATGCGGGTTTGTACGCGGTTTTCCAAAATGGATTTTTTAAAGGGTGTTTTTTTCTAAAATTTAAATAGATAATTGAAGAAGATAGTCGTAAATTAATATTATATATAGTTGAAACACTAGGCCGTGGTGCCAAAGTCAAGACGAATCAACGGAACAATTATTATTGTTATTATTACCAAATTTATTGACTGCTTTGAATGTGAGCGAATTAATTCAATCTGGCAGAAAAAAGGAAAATATGGTAATAAATATTGATTCCAATATTGAAAGAGCTTTAAAAATTCAACGAGAGGTAAAACGTATTCATATGTAATATGAAGAAATTCATAAAATGACTAAAAATTAAAAAAAAAACAAATGTTAGTTACAGATTTTCTAACAACTGTAACCAGAGAGCGTTTTTCTCCAAAAGAATTGGACATTTTAGATATTTCTACTGATGATAGTGACTTTGAACCAACAATTGTGAAGAGGAAAAATACAGTTGCTTTAGAAGACAGCAGCAAAAATTCTGAATAAAATAATCTCGTTTCTTTTTTTATATGTTCATGTGTGTGAACATATTATGTACATTTATAATTCCTTCGCTACTTTTACTATGTCAATAAAAAATATGTTGTATGTGTGTGTGCATTTAAATAAAATAATATTGTCATAGCGAAATTATATTTTATTTCTTTGTACAATCATACACTTTTTACGCGGTTTTTTATATCCTGGAGGAACCTATCTCACGATTTTGTATGAACTCTATGTCTTTTGTATGCGGTTTTCGTTTACATAGTTTTTCGCGGAACGTATCTACCGCGTAAATCGAGGGACGGGTGTATTTCAATTAGACACATTTTACAAAAGATCATTCACTGATTTAAAGACACAAAATTACCTTCATAAATTCACAAAAATCAAGGAAAAGGGATCTGCAAATGAAATACTTCTCCATTGCATGATTGTAAAAGTTCATGAGCAATCCATGTGCACTATCAATGACTATTCTATGTTGTAGTAGTTTATGATCAATTGTAGTGCGCTATTAATTATTATTCTATGTTGTGGTTCATGATCAATTCATGTGCACTATCAATTACTATTCTATGTAGTAGTAGTAGTAGTTCATGATTAATTTATGTACACTATCAATGACTATTCTATGTTATAGTAGTTTATTATCAATTCATATGCACTATCAATGACTATTCTATACTATAGTAGTTCATGATCAATTCATGTGCACCATTAATAATTATTCTATGTTGTAGCGGTTCTCATGTAAAACTTTTACCATCAGACTGAAGATCTATCTGAATGTGTTGCATTTCCAGAATTGGGGACAAAAATGAGTTGGCTATCTATCTCCTCATATCTGCCCGTCGGGAACGTTTCCGCCCCCCGAGAGTATCCGACCAACCACTCTTTTTGATAACGACATATCAATGTTTAATATAAATGTTTGTAGATATTGTTAACATTCGAGTTGGTCTGCTCTATTTCAGAGGGTCATTAACAAACTCTTGGAACAATTTGATGAATATTTATGTTTTTCTGTGTTGCGTTTGCCTCACTGATCTGACTCAGCACTAAGAAAAGACGATGAGAATTTCCTGCAACGATTGTGGATTTCAGACGTTTGGTAAAAGGGGCGAAATTATTGTATTGATTTATACTTTCGTTGTATACAGTACAACCTGGTGGGTTTATTGCCATTTGGCAATCTCTTCCAACCAACCAGAAAAATGTTTAAGATACCTTAACTGAAAACCAGAATGGAACCTTGTTTAAAATAAATTGGGTTCCAACGGGAATCGAATCCGTAACCACTAGACTGAAAGTCAGGTCTTACCAACTAGGCCACGAATGTCTTATTGTATCCTGTCAATGTTTTTTGACACGAATATTAAAACGCCACGTTTACGTGTATAAATTATTCGTTAATTACGTATTCTGTACTTTCTTGTATAATTCAAATAAACATTAGTTTTTACTAAGAATTTAAAATTTTATTTATAAAATTACGTAATTCATGAAAAATAAAGCGTTTCAATTTATGCTGTTTTTGATGAATCATTCAATAAACTGTTTATAAATTGTCATTTTTGAATTCTAATTCCGGTCTGTTTATGCTCTTTAAAGGTTAAACAAAAGTCCAGACTGTTAAATATTAGGAGTTTTTATTTGTTTATGAATAACATGATATTTATGTTTTGTTTCGTTTTTACTGGGATTTCATTATGTTATGTGCATACATATTAACATGCCGTGTCTCCCTGCAGAGAGTAGGCAGATCAATTTCAAGCTACACTTCCACACCATTTTTTTCCATTTTTTGCGGTTGTATATTACATAAAGTACTCCGTTTACCTTTGTTCTCTTATGCTACCCTTATTTCAATGCCCCTTTCAACTCTCCCACCACACGTCAACATACTGCCCAGATAACACAACTCATCTACTTGTTCCAGTTTCTCTGAGTTGACCCATACATCTCAAACACTTGATCACATGTCTTTTTATAACCATTACCTTCGATTTCGCTACACTAATTTTCAAACCTTTTGCTACGCATGTCTCATTCATCTCACTCTTATCGTATCCCTCAAATCGCTTTTATTTTCAGCAAGCATAAAAATATCATCTCTATACAGAAGTCCACATATAGTACAGTGGTACCTCGGGTTACGAACTTAATTCATTCTTTGATTCCGTTCGCGAGCTGAAATGTTCGCAAACCGAAATTCATTTTATTGGGAGCCATAATGAGGGTTCATTTAATGCAAAATATATTTTATATATACTGTATATTATATATATATAAAAAGCAAAAAAAAATGTATCAAGAACAACGAACGCAACGACAAACAATGTTCACAACGCGCGCACCTGAGAACAACTAATGCGTAATTGCGTAATGCGCCGTTACAACTAATTCGTGAGCCGAGGCATTGCACGCAGGTCGAGTCAAAATTTGTTCAGAAATTGTGTTCGTAAGCCGATTTATTCGTGACTAGAGGCGTTCGTGACCTGAGGTTTGACTGTACATTTATTTCATTCTTTCTTACACCTATTAAATCACGCACACATGAATCTATATATAAATTGAACAACCAATTTTCTTATGTGGAAATTTCAACTTTTGTTCTCTATGCTCGAATTAAGTAAAAATGAACGTACTCGTATGCTGTCGTCAGTTTATAATATGTAATTGTGCTCGTGTTTGTTGGACGTTTAACCCGCACTAAAAGCCTCGGTAATTGATTCTCGCCATCGGTGATTCACTCTCGGAACCTGGGCGGGCTCGTCTTGGAAAATGTCGTTGCTGGGGAATACTGAGCACCGTTCGCTTTGCATGATGGCGTCATGCTTTCCTGGAAGAGGTCTCCCCACCGTGTACGAACAACGTTCACTGAATTGATCAAGCGAGCTGCTCGAACATGTGAAATACCAAGTTTATTGTGTGTGATAAGGATTGTGACGGTTAGTGATTTTTTCTCGATAAGCAACATTTTCTTTTCTTTTACTCCGATCGGAGTTTTAACATACTTTTATTTATTCTTTTTGTCTTGTACGCAACACTGCATTGCACAACGACACTAAACTGTCGTTAATCCAACATTTTATTGCTTTACTGACCGAACACTTTTACACCGTCCTTTCAAGCCATTCAAATACTTTGAGCCACACTCTCGCCCAAAATGATCTATTCAAGCCCACGATCCACAAAATGCCAAACAAAACCATGCCAAAAGATACAGGCAAATGCCTAGTTTACTGAGGACACGACACATGAAAGGCAACACACCCAGATTCTTTGAAATTGCGTGTCCACGTTAAATTACCTGCTGTTTTTTCACAAATGATGTATTTATAAAATTTATTGTCATATATAAATTTAAAAAAAAATCCTTCGAGTCTTCCGGTTAGAGAAGATGCTCCATCAACCTGAATACAAGATACTCTGTTCGTTAATAATTATAAAATAAAAAGACAATTTGTATAGCGCTGTTTAGAGAGCAAATTCCTCAAGGGTACTCAATCTACTATGTATTTTCTCTTTTTAAGTTAAGAAAAACATCTTCCACCCAAATCAAGCAGTCACCTATCCGATAAGGAGTCGACAGCCCGTGGGTCTGGAAACTCCAGCGTAACATTATCATCTCTGCGCACCATCACTTCATATAATATATTCTTATAATATGTTAGTTAAGGTTTATATGATTTCATCGTTCTAAACCAGGAGTCTCCAAACTACGGCCCGCGGGCCAATACCGGCCCACGAGCACCACCAGTCATAGTTTATTTTGATTACATTGTAAAATTTACAATGTAAGTAAATCATACAAAATAGATATCTCACTCGCCGGCTAGTCCTAATACGAAAATTTGCGCGTAATTCAAAACTACAGGATGTTGGTATGATGAGCTAGCTAGGTCTTGGCCCTTGGGTCTTAGTGGAGGAGTCAGTGTGGCCTTTAGGCTAAAAAGTTTGGAGATCCCTGTTCTAAACGATTGACTGTATGATATTCCGAAGGAATGTAGCAAGTATCGCGTTTACGTAATGCGAACCAACGTCTCTAACCTACAAAAGTTATTCGATGAAATAAAACACGGTTGACTGTTGTTTATTAATTGATTATATCTTGATGAAGTAACATATTGTGCTGTGAGGAACTTTCATCGAAGTGTGTATAGTTCAAGGCACAGTGGCAGAATGAAAACCCGTGGCGGATTATCATATCATCTACAAAGACTAGTTCAAATCGTTACGAACAGTAAATTTATCGAAATTAAACCAAGGGCGTTACCATGTTAAACAAACATCTACGGGCTGTTTCAAAGTTGCTGAAATAGTTTAACATGGATACACAGCTCTTCAACATTTGTGGGGAATATATGTTGACACTTATGGTATGTGTGTATTGGAAAACTGGTGTTGAGACTAATATTGGAATGGTAGAATTGTTCGTTCTTCACGGAGTTGAACGATCAAAAAAAAATTGAGGTATTGATTTGTTCATCAACTTCTAATAATTTGCAAACATGCAGAGTAATAAATAAATACAGAGAAATTTTAATATGTCACGCATATTATTATGCGATGCTGTTGTTCGGTGTGAAGATTTTGTTTACGGCTAGTGGACCGGATCACATGATGCAAATGAAATCTCGTTCGTGGACCGTTTTGGCAATGCTCGCGGATTATTTGCCAACTTTCCTTAGTTGCAATTTAATGTTGTTATTTTTCTTCGTCAAGTTAGCAAAATGTCGCGAAAAACCTATGATTGGGCCGTCGAAATAACGGGGAGCGAATTTCGATAGTGATATTTATTTAACTCGCGAATGTCTCGTAATTGAACAGTTGAGTGTGCTATTATTTTTTAGGATATTGCAATAACCGGTGATTTCGTGATGCTTTGGTATGAATAAGTTTTTTACTGCCGTGAGAAACGGTGTACTCTTACATTCAATACGATAGAAAGTCTTTATCGTGTGATCTCGAGAATGTCATTGATATTAGTTACGGGATTAGTGTATTATTACAATTTTATTTAGAGTTATGGCATTCAATATATTTAGAGTTATAGCATTCAATATTATTACCGTTTTATTTAGAGTTATGTCATCCGGTTCGTGGATTTGAATATTTGGGGAATCAATAAGTCATGTTTTTAATTTTTGCGACAACCATTTGGACAAATGTCATCGTTAAAATTGATTCAGCATAGTTTTGTGTATATCACTAGCAGTTGAACAGACTATTTCTCTTTGCATTGCATTTTGACATTAAAAAAGATCTTGGTGGAAGGTCATCGTTCTGAAGACTTTGTTTCATCAATAAAATTATGTACATTTGAATTCGATGACTATTTATTATCTCAGATTCGACAAGTATCATTCCTCTCGTTATTATTTCTTGACGATTTGGAAAAACGCAGTGGCTTTCAAACAGTTCCGTTTTACTGGTATTTAGTGCATAATTTGTTTTTCACGATGCTCTAAAAAAACTTACCAATTAGTTGGATGAGTGAGCCTGTTTTTCACCACACAGTTTCTTTAATCTTGAAATCAAACTAGACACAGGTACCCTCATTTCTTGTTTCATGTTGAGTTTTGAGCGATATTTGGTTTTTATTACCTCTACCGCAGAAAAACCAGCTTAACAGAGGTTAAGTCGTCTTAAATGAAACCAGAATTCACTGAGCTTGAGCACTAAACCAAGTATTTCGATCCTTGACTGATATTCACAATTTTTTTTTTTAATGTATTGTCAATCAGACTTTCGCGATATGTCTCTAACTATCGTAGTGACCGTGCATCAGCACATTGAATTTAAAATTGCTTGGTATTAATATTTTTAATTACCTGTGCTATTAAAAATAGTAAAAAAAGAGGAGCGGTGAACTGGAAAGGCCAATAGACAATCTCTGTTTGAGCGTAGCGCTAATCCATGATTGGAAATACGCTGAAAATTTTCGGTGAGATAAGAGGGGGGGGGGGACAGTTAAGGAAATTATACAATAGGAACAGTATGTGAATTATGTCATTGGTACAAAACAACCTGGAGTGTATCTCTGTAATATGGAACCTTAACATTGAGTTTATTGAGGCAGTCCAGCGGCGATTTAGTCTATTATAGGGAGGGGTTGCTCAACATTCTTAGGTCGTATAGTGATATATTGACTTTTTTCGATCTTCAATTGCTTGAGATTCGTCAATATAAACTCGAGTACGTTGATTAGTTATTAACTCATTTTATAATATAAGATATTTCGCAAGTTTTTAAAGTATTTTTTTCAAGAATATACATGCCATCATCACCCCGTTTTCGTGTCAGGGTAGGCAGATAATATAAAGGGCTATGTTTTCTATAGCTACACATTTCTTATCTTCATCCATACACCTTTAAATACATTTTTATATATAATTCACTTGATCCACTCATACTTTCCTTGGTTTTACTTTATCACGCCTTGCACTCATATTATCACTGTAAAAACTTACAAAAATTCTGTACTGTAAAAAAACAAACAAATGATCTGAGAAACCATTCAAGATTTTTTTAACGGTTAACAATGAATTTCATCGTTTCTATTTATTTAGCTTTGTTATTTTTGTAATTTCATTTGAATTCTTTTCCGCGTATTTTTCCTTGAATCTCAACCTTCTCACACAATTATTATTCTCAATTAGTTAAACAAAATGCCATTATTTACCAAAAATGTTAATATCAAATTTACATTTGTTTTTATAACTTAAATAAATATTATAATTAGTTATGGGGAAGGTTTTGTTATTTAACATTTTCATCTTAGATTGTATTTTTGACTATTCATAAATATATTCATAAATATATATATTAATTATTTATTTTTTGAAAGAATATCACAAAACTTAAGATTTCGTGACGAATTTCATAAGAAAATGATCAGTTTTGTTTTCAGAATTCTTGTTTTCTTAGTCCTAGAACATTGTAAAATGTTCAAATTGATTTAGGCTATATCAACTGGTGATTTCCTATATGATGTAACGTCATTGATCTTGCCCTAGCATTTATTCATTTGCCATAATATTTATATGGCACAATATACGGGACTTTGAGACGATTGGTTGCCTCTGGTGGATTGGTGTAAAAAGTGAGTATATTCTGTCTTAAAATTGTTGTATTGTAATACATTTAATTGTTATCCTTTATGTGCTTGAAACTCCTTTGTCCATGCTGCATTGTAAAGTATTTCTTTAAATTCCACGAGTATTCCTACTTCTAGAGTAGCAGGAATTTTGTGGATTTTATAGCGCCAGCAATTTACCTTCGATTTATATCTTGACGCCATTTATTTAACAGCAGCTTTAATTTTACAGTGGTTAGGGCGACTGCCACACATTCTGACGTCTTTATTTTGTATAGTACTCCTTTTTTATACACTATAACCTGGCAGGTTTTATTGCTATATAACTAGAAATATGTCAGAAGTCCTTTTTATGAAAGTTAGATTAGTACCCTTTTTATGGTACCGTCTGGAATGTAATCCGAACCTCTCCTGCCGAACGACAAACGTTCAATCAAATAAGCCGCGGCAGTTGTCATTGAAATTATTCTGTTTTCGTTTTCAATCCTTATTTTTATGGCGCATAGTAGTAGGGTTGTGTGTAAAATTCAAAATGTATTCTGAAGATACACTCGTATATCTAAAAGAGTACTCCTATATAAGTTACTTTGTACCTTCGTCTATCTTACTAAAATCTCATCTTCTGGTTCACCGAAAACTTAAGACCTCGAACGCAATCGCATCACATGTTTGACTGAATGTCGCAGTATTTGTTTTCTCTTAAGACGCAATTCGACAGAGGCAACACTGAACGACATGAGGCATGCGACATGTTTCCTAGTGTTGCCTGTTCCTAGGTGTGCGACTATGTGCCACAAATTTTAACAATGTTGCATGCGGATTTTGACTCCCCGAATCGCATGCGCTTTGTCGTCAATACGTGTAGCATGCGTCTTAAACGATTCTATGGAGGCAACGTCAGTTTGGTACATTATGTCTTTACAAACAATCGAGGCGGCTGCATATTTGGTAATAGTTTTGAATCGTAGAAAAAAAAAGATAGCCACGGTGTTGGTGAAGAGAATTATATGTTGGTAGTCGAGAAGCTCAGAATGATGAAAAGCTGAACGCAAATTCTTGATTTTTTTTTCACATCGATTACAGTGCAATCGTATTTACTCGCTAACTGCATCAGTTTATCATTTTTTATCCTGTTGTCTTTATAATCACTAATTTTATTATTCCATAACTCTGGTGAATTATGATAATCTTCAATAAACAAGGTAGTTTTATCAATATTCTACTCCATGTCGCACGCACACCGATCCGCTGACTTTCGGTTAGCGGCGACATTGATCGACACGCTAAAACATGTCGAAAGGTGACGCATGCGTCCCGGCAACATCAATCAACATGTAGCATGCTACAAAGATACTTGCTTCTTGTCGCTTCGTGTTCCTTCGATTGAAAGACTGTGTGTAGCATGCGTCAATGCCGCGTGCTACATGTTGCCTCAGTGGAATTGCGCCTTTAGACATGTACGGGGAATGGTCCTAGTTCATGGACGGGGAACACCCCACTTCCTACAAAATATATGTTTTCTGGCACACTGGTTACTTCAATTTCTTTGTAGTTTTAACAATCTGAACGTATGTTCGACAAAGTAAACAATCTGCTCTATATTTAGTATAATTAACATTCCTCACAAAGAATTTGTGGAATTGAACCAATTTTTATTAGATTTTTAAAAAATATGTTGATGGACGCGTTAAAAACGAGTACGTAAACTCACTTTATACAGTCCGTCCGTGCACGTAATTATGACATAATGAAAGTAAAAGTGGGCGGCACACTTTTACCCGAGTGCGCTCCAAAATGTATTACGTAGGAACATTATACAGGCCCATGCCGGCCAACTGTGGGGCAACGAATCAAAAGGTGCGAAAAATCGATTGCTACATTTTTAGTATTGCATTGAAATATTATAACATTGTTGTGTGAAACAGGATTGCTCGCAAAGCATGAGTTTTAATTCAACCAAATTAAAATGCTGTTGATTAGTGCTTATTCAATCGTTCGTTGATGCTTGTAATTACATCGAATACTTTAATTGATGTTGGATTTCGTATTATGAATTGTTTATATATGTTAGATCACAATATTATAATATTTTATGATACATTGACAAGTTTAGCTCATACTGCCCTTCACCACCATTATTCAATCCTAGAAAGGACGGAGATATTTGAACTTATGTCTTATGCCGTCCATTTATTTCAGGTGTAATTTATCTTTATATAGTATCACAAGTCGTTTTGTAACGCCATATTTTGACGACTTAGGCCGAGGCCACACCAAAGTACTTCGTTAGGTGCTAAGCTAGGCTTTACGTGACTCATATACTAGGTGACTTCATGCCTGGCCACACCAAAGTGCTTGCACAAATTCATCTGACAGTTGGGAGCGGTTGAGTCAACACACGATGTCACTCTCAAAACTAACTAATTTCATTACAACTTACCATCTTTATTTACTTTCTGTGCAACTTCATTCCAAGTGATTTTATTACAGGCACATTTTTGTATAATTTGCTCGATGTGTTCCACAACGGCTCCCTTTTATACACAGTTGTCATTAAAACTTCCGCCATCTTGTAAATTAACCAACACGTCTGTTCGCTAGGAGATTCACTCGATGACTAATCGTCATGCAACGTGGCGTGCAGTGGCCACTGCGATAGTATGCGGTACGTTGGTTCGCTAGGATATATCGCCTAACTCGCAACATAGCTCTAAGCATCAAGCGAGGCTCCTCCCTATGTAGCCAAGGCCTTACAGTATGTAAAACTTAGGTACTTCGGAGTGATGCCGAAGGCAAAGTATTAAATGGATGTATCAAATCTGACTTCAAATTTAAAAATATTCCACGTTAATCGAAAAATGTATTTCACATTGATAATGTTTCTTATTCAATTTCATATTATCTGTATATATACAGATCATATGAATTATATTTTGAATGATTATAAATTCAGTATTTATTAAGATGTATCTAATATTAAAACTCCAAATTAAAGACAGGCGTAGATTTTTTAGTTATCGCAAGTGCTCAAATTAATGGCCGTTCTGGTCCATGCACAGCTGATTACGTGGAATCGCAAATACCACGAATAATATTTTTTTATATTGAGGCGCATTCTCTTTCAATGGCTGCTCCTAATTCATTATTGTTACCGGTTTTGTATCAAACTTTATCTTTGATGAGTCCCCGTTAAAAAAATCCATTGACGTGACCTATGGGGAGCGCCAAGGACATTCAATGTGACCTATTCATCAAATTCATCTGTTTGTCAAATATTCATCAAGATAAGCTCTCATATCACCACATCATCTTGCTGGAAATAGAAGTCATGTTCACCCCTAAACTCCTCACGGATGCGTGGTATCACATATTCCTGCAGCTAGTTCAAGTAAACGGTACAGTGTAAAAGTGTGGTCACATGTTTTTTGAAGATCGCTTACAGTTTTTGTTTATCTGTCTATATAATCCGTTATAGTATATTGTTTAATTTAACCTGATTAATAAGATGGATCTAAAATTACAACTGGTTCAAGTGCATCGAATAGGTTTCAGAGAAAAGTCATAAATACAAAAATAAAACTGCTTGTACATACGTTTCTGGTCGGAAAATTTTCTTTTCGCCATTTCTTCAAATTAATTATTTTCAAAATACAAACGTTTGTTTTCGTAACATAGACTATGTTTTTCTGGACTATTGAAAATTGTTTTCTGTAACATCTTGCAGTTTTAATCGATTATATACTAATGTTATCCTCATAAAAATCCTTGAAAAATTCATTCTTTGTATTGATAATATTATGTGAATTTAATCGTGTATTTATTTACTCATTTTCCATGACATAATTTCATATATTTTCAAGTTGACATCACATTTTATATCATGGCAACAAAAATGACTTTTACTGTATATCATCGTACAAATCGCAATCGATGATAACTCATTTTGTGTAACTTTAAATTAGAGAGGTTTTAAGACTTTTTGTAAATTCTAGCGTTTTTTTTCTGTTGGATGTTCGGGTACAATAGTTTTCTTTTCTAATTTGAATTCTTTGACTTTGATAAGTGAAATGATATATTTCGTTTTGTGGTATGCAAGCCCGAAATAATTTGTATCAAACGGGAGAAAACTCGCAACTATGGAGGAAATGTGGGGAACAACGTGGAAGACTGTAGAAACTGTGATAAAAGACGACTACAAGAAATGTTTCTAGGAATGGAAGAAACGCTGGAACATGTGTATCGCATCTTAATAAAACTAGTACTTTGAAGGGTACTCCATAGGAATTCTATTGGTTCTTGATCTTTTGGGTTTATGAGGTCAAAGTGTTCATTCATTGAGGTCATTTTGAAGAAATCAAGATTTGTTTTATTTTACAATATTTGCGATAAACAGTGAAGGTGTTTGGTTTCTCTTGTGATTTTTCTGCATGAATTTTCAAGTTTTATGTCTCCGTATGCATTTAGTATCTTTCTTAATTCGGAATGATATATCTGTCAGATTGCCAATTGTACGAAGAGCCAAAATAAACGTCCAATGATTGAAACGAAATATTGATCGTATACAATTTGAATTGTTTCGTTTCAAAAGTTGCTAATTGCATTCGTACTAAAGAAGGCATCTTGTTAAGTGCATGTTTTGAAATAATATGTTAATCGAAGTGAATATTTTGTTTATCTTCATTTTACACAACCAGAAAACAGTATTTTTTTTATATAAAACGTTTAAATTAAATAGCATATATTTCAAATAAAATTGCGTGAACACTAGAAACATTCAAAAGCAATATATGTTTCAAAATCTAAAAATAAAAGAATAGACGGTTTCTTTTCTTTCTCAATTCGAAACATAAATCATTCGGAGGGGTATTATAGTAGATGTATAATCGGAAATATTCTAACACCATCATTAAACATTGCCGACTTTAGGATTTAATGTATAGTAAATTAAAGAAGTATTTGAAGATCTTGCATATCGCATAAAGGTTTGTGGTATTTTTAATTGTTCAATCAAATACGTTTTTTTAGAGTTAGCTGATTTTCCGACCAATCGCTGTTTTTACGGATATTTGCATATTGCCTGCGGAATTGGGCCAAAGGCGTTGTGAATATTTTTCGAGTAAAAGCTTTGAAGATGAAAATGATGATGAAAAACGAATACAATTTCCTTTTTTTTCATCTCCTCGAACCACTTCCACCACCCATTTCGTTGATTTGAAATTTGTTTTATCATTTTATATTTTACATCAAGTGTAATATTTTGCTCTTTGAAATATTTTTTGATAGCGCGAAGGTCTGGAACGGTTTTAATAATCCCGAAAATAATTCGATTTCAGTGGAAACAATGTTTGTGATTCGGTCTCGTTTGTTTTTTTCAATTATTTTTTGTTAAAATTAATCGTGGGTGTGATTGGTGTTTATATTGCCATTGTTTATTAAAACCGAATCGAAAATTGTATGAAATGTATTTTGGAAATACTGTGAATATCATATTATTTTTAGTTTCGATGTTGAATGAAAAGCGTCTAAATAATAATTACCAAAGTCTATTGTCATTTCCACCGTTATCAACGTCTATTCTGGACTGTCACCAACACTCACAATATCTTTGTTCGATTATTCAGTAAATAGCAGATTTACACAGGGCACGAGCTACTCGTATATAAGGATTTCTTTAAAATAAATGCCTAAAAAGTCCGGTTCCATAGAACAATATAATTTTAGGAATGATGTCCTCCGTGTCCTATTTGGTAAGAAGTTTGACTTCCATCCTGGGGTTTCGGACTCGATTAAGACCCAAATAAAAAGACCCCAGTCTGGTAACAATATTCGCAAGCAACGAGTACGTGTGTGCGAGTGCTGTTACCTCTTTACGCGACATATCGATGCCAACATGCGCATGAGAGGCCACAAGTTCCATGCTTATTCCAGTGCTTCTTAACCAGAAGGCTAGGTGATAATATTGTCCCCGGGTACTGTATGATAAAATAATAATCTTAAGAAGACTTTGGGTAGAATGCTTATTTTTCGTTGTAACAAATAAAAAATTCCCAATATCAAAACCACTTTTTACATACTCGTATATTATTTCGTGGAAGATATTGCCACATATAAGCCCGCGATAAGCCCGCCAGGTTGTACTGTAGACAAAAAAAGTGTGATATAACACAATAAAATAATGAATATATTAAAACATCGATTTATAGCGGGGTCAGCGATTAAGAATGTTGACAATAAAATGAATACACGTGGAATCTTAACTGTTTTTCATGACGATGTCGAAAACCTGCGATAACGCAAAAAAAATAACATTGAGCTTTTTTTTTTTAGATATCTGTGTCAATATTTTTAATAGCAAAATGAGTTAATTTGAAATATGTGAAATTTATTTTCCATTTATTATTTTATGAATGGCGTGCTTTCATATTATATCTCATTGGTTTTGTAGGTCCGCACTCTTATGGTACATATTCAACGTTAAGTTTCTTATTATCTCGTATAATTATGTGATGATTTCACTCTCATGCTTATGTGAAAGTACACTTTTTCTCTCCAACCATACAATGTTATAAATACCGCGAACATAATAAATGAGACAATGATGGATGACATTTGCCAAGAAATACCTTTCCGCCATTTACCTACATTCAATGGTGTGATGTAAGTGAAAATGAGAATACCAATTGAATTTTTTAGGTAATCATATAAACTGTTATACAGAAGTAAATTCTAAACTTCTAGAAACTAGGAAAATTATTGTAATTTGTATTTATCAAACACTGTTTATTCCACTTTTTATAACGGCATAATCCTACTGGTTTCAAAGCTTTCACCTCATCATCAGGGAACACAAACAAGACTTTTATGCTCCTCTGATGATGATGTGAAATCCTTGAAACCGGTAGGGTTATACCGTTATAAAAAGTGGAATAAACGTTGTTTGATAAAAACAAATTACAATGTCTTTAAACCTCCACAATGTTAATGCCTTAACTATAAATAATATAGGAAAATTATTGTATAAAGTTTGACGTGGGTTTATGTAAAATTTAAATAAACGATGAAATCGCTTTTCTTGAACAAAGATACATTTTGTATTTCCATGGACAACTCATGCATAGTGTGTATGTGAACGAATAATGCGTTCATAATATTTTCGCTAGCAAGCTCTTAAAATGCTAATACTCGTACTTGTTTACTTTTTGTGTAGAAATACCGATCTTCACAATACAAGGCTTGATAAATTTATAAGGGATATACAACTTAATCCTTATATTTTTACTGATTTTCAAATCCTCTTAACGTGTCCAAGGCACTTAATTATTTCCGCCCTTAATTCTGCCACCTGGACAGAACCTGGCGTTCCGAGAATCAAGCCCTCCTCGGTGCAAGACATCAGTTTTCTCTTGCACAACAGCAAGTGTCAGATGGACTGCTGCTCATCACATATACAGAGTAGATACATCGCGTAATATTTCCTGTTTAAACATGTCCTTTGTTTTCCAATTCATGTTTGGATACTTGTTAATTTGTATTATTTTGTTAGTGGATGCTGGATCTTTTAAAATTTCGCGTAGGTACGAACAATTCAATATAATGTATTGGAAAACTATTCAATAAAACGTATAAAACATTTTTTAAAATGTATGATGATGTTTTTAATTAGTTACAAACTGCCAGGACTGTACCTATTGGTTTTATGTAAACACACAGTGATCGTTTTCGAGGGGTGTATACAAATAAATTGGATATAATTAATTATTATGCATCTTATAAATCCATACCGCTCGTTAAGAATTATTTTGCACCACTATCATGAAAAATTTGAACAGTTAAGGGTATATATTTTTGGATATGGTGTAGTATGCGAATGGGTGATATTTTGTATAGATCAACATGTTTTATGACCATATTTTATTCCATTCCCTGGCACTATCATCAAGAAAAAAAGAAAATGCAAATTCAGCACGTATGGCAACTGATCAAATGTTCGCTATCCCTTAGAGTTAGATAATATTTTGTCCAAAGGCAATATGCCTATTTGGCTCCCATGACATACAATGGGGTGCCGAATTCAATAAAGGCAAAAGAAGACAAAAAATAGGCAGTCGATCGGAGCGTGGTTGTTATTGTGACAGTAGTTTGTGAATACTTGAGTTTGCAGGATGGAATGACTTGTAGCAAAGGTTTGTATGAACTCTTGAGTGTAATGTGTTTTTGATTATTATGTGCGGCACATTATGAGATGAACTTGTTGGTCTCTCTGGAGTGATGAAGTGTGAGGGTTTGATTCGCATGATATATGCATATGTAATTGAGTGTCACTGTTTAGGCTGTGCAATGGGCTATTTATTGTATTCTCAAAAATCGGAAAGAAATATCAATTCACTTTTTCATGTTATATGTCATCAGTAATACAGGCAAATGTTTACTGAGGACACGACAAATGAAAGGCAACAAACCCAGTTCCATTAAAATTGTACGTTCACATTAAATTACCTGTTGTTTTTTTTCACAAATTATGTATTTATAAAATTTCTTGTCATGTATAAATAAATATAATATATTTATTTATACATGACATATGATATATTATATGTAATATGTGGAAAGATCCACCTGTATTTAAAAAAAAAGTAATATCAGAGTGGCATACCTAATTCATGTACGAGTATATTTAAAATATCTATGAGTATGTTTCATTTTAGTTTTAAAAATGTTAAAATTTAGTCTAAAAAAATCATCCATACCACCTTGTACTAACTGCCGTTGCGTTTAGTTTAATGTCTCATATCAGGGGAAATGTGGATTGATAAGTCAATATTTACAAATTTTATTGCGTACGAAACTAAAAATATGTAATGTCTAAAAATGTTGCATTCATGCTGCGTACATTGGATGATTTGAGTAACCAGTAACATAGCTAGGTTCACTTGCCGATCTTATAATATAAATTGACAGTCCATATCATCTCAATTGACTTTATCAGTTGCAATTGTGGGCATTTAACGACTTTGATTTTTATTTAGTCATTTTCGCAACACCAGATATGATTCTGTTTTATTTATGAAATATTTTCTTAAAAACTAAATAAAAAAATCTAGTTGCAAGTTCCAAATTGGGTCTTAAATGTATGAATAATATTACAGTGTATGAATCAAGTACGTTATTCCATTTCCATAAACATAAAGTTCACTTCGTTGCGGATCTACTAGGTTTTTAAATAATTTGAGCTATAAAGTTTAATCGTCGTCGTTGCTGGACCTCGTAGTCGAGGGTGCCCTCGCCATCCCAACGTTAATTCAGTTGGAAAGCGAAGCTGTGTCGTGGAGTTTGTTTTTTAAGTAAGTTAGCCGTTGCACACCAGCAAACTCACCGGCCACACCGCTGTACTGGATCCGATGGCACACCTGAAGTGAGACGATCGGAGCACACACGCATTATTTTTTAAATAATTGATATTACTGAAGTCATAGGTGTCCTTATACCCCCGAATACTAGGCGGAAAAAAATACTTGTGTCATTCAAGGGGAGTAGCATATCGCGGGGTTCGAACCGGCAACGTTCTGCACGGAAGTCCAGTGCGTTACCGCGCGGCAATGCACCTCAAAGGTAGGAGGTGCATGGCCGCGATACACATGTCGGGTCCTACAAAAAAACTCGATGATATTCGACAAACGAGTAATATATACCAATTACTTAAGTAGTAATAGCTTAATCTTTATAAGCTACAATTTTTAAGCAAAATTAAGACATGTACATAAAATAACAAAACGGTAATATACAACTGTGAATAGGAAAATAGACACACTTATCACAACTTCGATGGAACTGTTTTTCTACCTGAATTTTTTATATACTCGTATAAATACAACATCAACTATTTATAGAGTTCAATATCAAGGCCAATTCAATACATTGTAGTGTATGTTTCGGACTGAGTCAGTCTTTACAACGCTCGATTTAACTTGTATTTTTAGATTAGAGTATACTTGACTACATATTTTTTAAATATTTGTTATTTCTCTTAACTCGAAAACAGTAATTTATTTTTCCTTTGTAAGACATTATTTTATTTGCTTGACTTATGAACAAGTTATTGTGTTTTGTCCATATTCTTTGTATCCAGTTAAAAAAATCAGCATTGGATTCTTAATATTTGGATAACGTTGTCTTTTACCAATTGAGGCCAGCCCAGCTCAAAGGATAAAGCAAGGTTAGGTGGAGTTCACAGGCTGGAATACGACAGCAGTGAGTCACTTGTTGAAATGCAAGCTAAAGGAAGGGATCACAATATGATTCACTAGTTTAGCAGGTATACGAGTAGTTTTCTTGTGCAGACGAGTGGGGGGATATGCTCTAGTCTAAACTAATTCAAACGAATTCGCGATACTTAGGGAACGTAAAACGATCCAGTTTTGCTGATTATATCATACTTGGAATTATTAGAAAATTACTTAAATTTTAACGTTTAAAAAACACCTAAAAATAAACTTCCTTCAATTTCTTATTTCGTTTAATTAAAAAAAAGCTTCTTAAAGCTTGAAGGGAGAAATGTGCTGGCGCCATATGTCTAGACATGTACCCCGTATAACGATGGTTTTTGCCAATTTCGTGGAATGGAATTTACCGAATCGCGATTTTTGACTATCCTTTTCATATTCCCTTTCGACACGTCTGCCCCCCTTTCAGAGGGTCCGTCATTATATTCCCCCTTTTCATGTCCTTAGGTCACATTTTTCACTTGAATATATTTTCCGTCCTCAAAAGTGTTTCGTCAAATTTTTATCTCTTCATTTTTTAACTTATCCCCTTATGGTATTACGTTTTCTCCTTATTATATAATTGTTTTCTCTGTTTTTATCACTGTTTTCCACCCAAGGTGATCCTACCCGTAGGTTTTCCATCCAAGGTGATCCTACTCGTAGATTTTCCATCCAAGGTGATCCTACTCGTAGGTTTTCCACCCAAGTTGATCCTACTCGTAGGTTTTCCACCCAAGGTGATCCTACTCGTAGATTTTCCATCCAAGGTGACCCTACTCGTAGGTTTTCCACCCAAGGTGATCCTACTCGTACGTTTTCCACCCAAGGTGTACCTATCGTAGATTTTCGCAAAAAAAAGTTATAGCGTTTCAAAAGTTTCGTAATTTCAATTTTAATTTCTTCTCGTAGGTTTATTATGAATTCTCATTTAATGAGCATTCATCTATCGACTTGAATTACTTTTATTTCGTGAAATATATATTAGTGGATAGTTTTTATTTTTAATTTGATGCTTTCTAATTTTCATGTGATGATGTTTAAATTTATACTTGAAGTCATGTATTTTTATTTCTCAATAATGTACCATTGTCTTGAATATTCCCTTAGTATTATATATTTTTCACATCGTATTTTTACTGTCCATGCCGTCAGATCCTAGAGTAGCAGTTACCGGCTTTCGTAACAACGTTGTTGACTTGCTTCAAAGAACGACTTAAAAAATATTACGTCTCTCGTGAATGACGAAATGTGTTTCTCAATAGCTCCGATTTTCTAATCCTTTCCCATTTTCCGTCTTTCCCAGCCTTTGGTGATATTTGCAAATATTTTGTATTATTGTTTTTTTTTTGTTTATGTTTTCAAGTTTCAAGTATGTTCAAGTTTTTTTTCTTTTTAAAATAACGTTGAAATATTTCATCCAGAAATTGACACTATTTTGCGTAATTATTTCTGGTTGCTCGGAAGAGATTGCCGTTTGCATATTGTATAATAGTGTCTAAATAGATAAATATTTAATTGAAGTGACACCATAGTTAATTATTATCGTTTTGGATTATCTAATATTTTACTTTATGAATATGAAAATGGTACGAACGCATATAAAAATATTTTGCTGGTCATGATTTTAAATTTTATTATGTTAGTTTTTTTTTCAAAATAAATCAATTTATTATTCAAATAATCCCTGGTTGGAGTAAGGGGTAAAATATTTATTACAAACCAATAAATATTGATCAACACAATCCCCCATTACGACTATTCTGTTTGCTTTTTTGGTAAAAGGAAATCACTTTTTTTTTTAAATAATTTAAATATATTAATATGTTTGATCTTTATGAAAAGGTTTTTTTTTTATTTTCAACAGAATAAGAACAGTTCTTAGTTATTATTTTTAAGTTCTTTATCGAAACCTCTTGACAGTAATGTTTCTCCTTTGAGTCGCGTATTGAATGTCATAAGGACTTCCTCCAAGGAATTACAATTGGTTTAGGTTTGACGTATCCATTATGTGAACAATAAAGCAGAAATCACTGAGTCAAGGCCGTCACCTATAGAAATGATCTCGCCCATGCTGATGTTGGCATTTCTTGATACCATTTGACATGCGAACGTTCTTAATTTCATCACTTATTTAATGTGTGTCAAGACGAGAGTATAATATTATTGTGTCTCTCATATAGTACAAGTGTGACCAGATGTGATTTATAATGATCAATAAAATATTTACCCAACATTATTCTAAATTTTCTCTGGAGTCACATACCATCGGATACGAAAGAGACTGATAATGCTAATGCTGTGTGCGTGAATAGAAAGACCTGGTGATCTATCATCTCTGCCTATCCCAAATGCGATAAGGCGAGATAGTATGTATGTGGGATAAGGATGTCATGTAAATTTGGAGTCGAAGGAAGTTTGTACGGTAAGATTTCAGTCCTTAATCAAGATATAATTTATATTGCATCTTTCTTAATAAACTCCTCTCAAAGTTGGGAGCAGCTATTTGACCTTTGATTCGTAAACATCTTGAGTCTCTTGAGAGTCCTCGATATCCTAGATTGGTTATTGTGACGGACAATCGTACATTAATTGTTTTTTTTTCTCTGATACTTTCATTTGTTGCTAATCTTAACGAACATAAACTACTATTTGTCACGATCAATAAATGTATAGTCATTCGTAATAATTTTATGGAAACATTGTATCGTGTTAGTAGTGAATTTTCACTATCGAATATTACTGTACAAAATTCATAATATAGCATCATGTCTAATGGGCTTTAGTTATAATTCCGTATTGAATGCTTGTAATTGTCTGAAACGTTTTACAATGTTTTTTATAAATGTGGTATAGAAAATCGTAAATACGCAGCCCACTTAAGATTGCAGACGACATCATACGAGTAATTGCGTATACTAGTCATCATATGCGGCGAAGGCAATGTGTTCTGAATTTCATCATTTGCAATCAATGTGCATTTGTTATTAATTTGCAATCAATATGCATTTGTTATTAATTTGCAATCAATGTGCATTTGTTATTAATTTGCAATCAATGTGCATTTGTTATTAATTTATATCGAAGTCTACATTAATATTCCTTTTTTTCAAGGTTCAACGTGTACTATATTGTTTTTATTTTCAACAAAACTTTTCTTTTCAAAAAATTTTATTATCTTTATTTTTGAAAAGCGAGAACTCATTAAATTTATGAGTTTATTAACTGTTTCTATTTAACACGAATTTGATCATAGTTTAAATTTATAGTGCAAGCATAAGTGGGAGTTGTGGGTAGAAGACGACTGAGAAAAGGATGGTTGAATCAAGTGAATACAATTTTGAGATGTGGAAGAGGCGAAGGAAGTATATCGTGATAGAAACGTTTGACGCTCTATGTTCTGCCTACCCAAACATGTAAATGACGTGATGGTGCGTATGTGCGGTCATAGTTTTGTATTTTCCTCATTACCTTCGGTTTTCTTTCCTTTGCCAGTATGTATTCTCGATTTTTTATATTTCGCCACCCAAGCGGGCTTGAATCATCTTCATGGTCTTCTGGATCGTGGATATAACAGCAGAATAGATGACAGTGCTTGCCCGTCGTTTGTCTTTCATCCTTGCAATATAGTAAACCTATTGCCACTTCACATTTTTTCTCGAACCCTCGACATTAACCAGACCCAGATGTTCCTTCTTCTGTTTTTCCTAATCATGCCCCTCCCCACAGTGTACTGGGAACCGGAACGTTGAGAGGAAGTCTTCACCATTCTGTGGATAGACAACGGCTGAAGTTGAAATGTAGGTTCAACCATTCTGTCTGTTTTTCTCTGGTTTGTCTTGGAAAAATTAACATGACGAAGTTTGTTTTTTAACGCTCACCTCAACTAAGTTTAGTTCAGTTATCATAAAGCACATTTTCAAGTACGATAATTCTGATCTTAACTGTTGAAATAAGAATGATAACGTTACCTATCTTCTTTATTTTATTATATTGAAAATCAGAAAACGATCGGCATAGATTTAACAATATTCATGTAATATGTCTACTATGGAGGGTTGATCGAACAAAGATCCATTATTCTCATTGTCTCCGCCCTTTATCCATAGACGTGATGCTCCCGCCGAAGTAATCTCCCCGATGGCAAGAGGAATCCGTAATAAACGGGGGATTTGAGATCTCATCAAATATATATTTTACTCTTTAGAGTATAAACCTTCGTAGATTTTCTGGTTAAATTCACATATAGATTTAAAATAATAAAAAGTATTCATATCATTTTCGCTATTGTCAGATAGTTGGTGAAGTCATTATTTAAATGTATTTTTTTCCGACAGAATATTTCTCTATACTAGAATTTCCAAAAAAATTGAAGCTAACGTCCCCTATGATCATTTTAGGATAAGAAGTGCCCCAGTTCAATATTGCATATTTTTAGTACTCACAAAGTAGGGGAAGATAAAAGACGCATTCAATAATACAGACAGATATTATTTAGTATCAGAGTATTTAATAAATACAGTGACATCTTTGAAAGTCTTAACGCCCCCTAATAATCCTTTTAAAGTGGAGGGGGGGGGGGTGCCCCTGTTGGGAATCGCTGCTCTATACCAGGGGTGGGCAAATCTTTTGGTTGTCGGGCCACATTGGCCGCGGGCCATAATAAAAAATCGCAAAATTAAATAGTTTTTTTTTTATTATGAAGGGAAATGTGGTTCCTGTTCACTGGTGCGGTAAATCCTGCTACAAGCCCCCCCCTCCCCACACATTTTGCAAGTAAAAAATTGTATCAATGCAAAATTAAATAAATTCACATTATCAGGGTCAAACTTAGAAATTGGTGCCCCACTATTATTTATAAATTTTTCTTGACATTTCGGTTTATTAACAAAGCAGCGAATTTTTTAAAATTATATTTTTGACTCCGCGGGTCGGATAAAACTTCACTGCGGGCCGGATCCGGCCCGCGGGCTGCCATTTGTCCAGGCCTGCTCTATACGGTAGATGGAGTTATAATTTATTTTGTTTTCTATTTTACGTTTTTATCGTTTGTTAGATGTTGAAGAACTTAGAGTGTATTTAATATGATATATTTTTACCCCCCTCTGTTCCAGCGTATATAAATTTAAAGATATTTAAAATATTTATGGAAAACTGTCGTAAACATACAATATGTTTTTCTTTTTGAACTAAGCGCGTATTTTAATTTTATACATAACATATATGTTTTTCTTTTTGAACTAAGCGCGTATTTTAATTTTATACATAACATATATGTTTTTCTTTTTGAACTAAGCGCGTATTTTAATTTTATATATAACATATCTGTTTTTCTTTTTGAACTAAGCGCGTATTTAAATTTTATAGATAACATATATGTTTTTCTTTTTGAACTAAGCGCGTATTTTAATTTTAAAAGGCTATTTATCAAAATTATTGTCGTTTGCATTACTTGTATTGGTATTTTCTTCCATAAGAATGCAAAATACAGATATATTTTTGTGTAACAGTCAGAGCTCACTGACCCATTTGGCTTCCGCTGGAGGGAATATTGATCTGTGCAAAATCTCCACTCGTAAATGCTTTTCGAGGATGAATGTAGACGGTATTATGTTTGGACATTGAATTTCTCCATTTATAATTTAGTCAGTCGAAACGCGGGAATGTCATCTGTTTGTCATTTGTTTCCCGTATCATTTGTTTCCAGCATTCCACATTTGAATGTCATTTGTTTCCCGCATCCCATTATTACTTATTTTTAAATGGGTTTTATGGTTTATGAAATCGGTATTCGATATATTAATGCCAAATCAGATTTTTCTCAATTTAAATTTGTTTTACCTATTTGAAGTTGGCTTTGATTTTTGACAAAGATGGTTTATATTCACTCTGCATTTGAAACTTTAGTTTTTTCATCAGAAGGCAAACTCGGATTAGATTTAAAAAATAATACCTAAATTTCTTCTTCATGTGTTTGTCTATGTACAATTTACTAATACGGAAAATAGCAAACCCGTTAATGATTGACAAACTTATGCCCAATGTATAATACTTGACAATTATTTACAACATTGTGAAATAAGATCGTTTTCGGGGTCATATTCACGAACTGAGTTATTAAGAGTATCATCACTCGCACACGGAATGATCTGTTGAACGATGTTACCGATATTGCCATCTTTCATATCTCGGTGAATAGATTGAATGATCTTACTACTGGACATTTTTTTCAATTCTATAAAACGTCTATATATAGACTCTCAGCACTAGAACGGTTAATAAACTTTGTCTAAGTTGAAGTTTATTTTTTTTCAATTTAAAAATCATGCATTATTTCAATAATTATTATTTGTAATCGCGTACTATAATAATGTTGGAAAAATATTATCAAAATAGAAAAACTTTTTTTATAATTATTTTGTGAATTCTACGTTTATTTTCATTTTATTTTTATGTAGCTTACACATAAGGTTAAACCCAATTATGTTCGTATGTACAAAGCTTCAAAATAATAAGTGCACCGTAAAAACAATTGAATATTATTAATTCTTTTGTTGAAAAAGCTAACTACATTACCATTCCTAAGAAAGCTTAATAAGTATGCTTTCTTTAAAAAATATGTTCTGAAATGTAGACCCCATTCTCCTGAAATGTAGACCCCATTCTCCATTTAAAAGGGACAACCTTCGAAAAAAGGAAGAACACTTTGCAAGATAGTTCTTATTGCCAGTCTAAACTATTTATGTACATATATTCTTAATTCTGCGTATATTCTTTCATGAATATTATATCATAATGTGATTCTTGAGCCGAAATTGTTCGCTTTTCTACTGATAAATTTAAAAAAAAGTTTTTTCTCTTCCAGTTTTCAATATCGTGACATTTTTCACCAAGTATGTACGTACTCGTATACAAAAGCTGACATACTTCGTTATTTTTATGCTGTGATCATACTCGCATTAAGTAATGGGATATAAGATTCAGGTCTTATACTATATCATAGACTACTTATTCATAAATTTTCTGTTTTTAAAAAATGCTTCAAGACTTTCGCTTATTGTAATTCTTAACAATCTCTTTGAAATCGAGACTTACAATGTCAAATAGGTAAATCTGCCTGTATTTCGATACGCTTAAATTAAAAACAAATCATTATGTTTCATAACCTCAATGAAATGTTCACAATTTCGTACCTTTCTGATCAAATTATCGATTATCTACCGTATCCGAAAAAAATGTCAGCAGCTATCCAAGAATGTCGTTTGTGAAACGATCAAATTAAGGTGTAATTTTGCTTTGAACCAGAGGTCTCCAAACTTTTTAGCCTAAGGGCCACACTGACTCCTCCACTTAGTCCCAAGGGCCAAGACTTAGCTAGCTCATCATACCAACATACTGTAGTCGCAGTAGCCGGCGAGTGAGATATTCATGGCGCAGGGCGCTTGGGTGGACTCCGCTCCATTCGCAATTTCGGTTGGTACTTACGGTTGGTGTAGCGATATTTTTAAAGTCATCATTGCTGAAATTTTATGAGTCTTCCACTCACACAGTCTAATCAGTAGCATAAATTGGCTCGTGGCTTTTTTCCGCTTTCGGAACTACTTATCTGTGTGAAAAACCATTCTCCAAAATGAAAAATACAAAAAAATATTTACAGATCCAAATTAACTGATGAGCATTTGAAGTCGCTGCTGATAATTTCCACTAGTAAACTTGATTCACAACTGCAAACAATTGTCAGTGGAAAGTTACAGGTACATAAATCTCATTCGTCATAATTATAATGTTTAATTTCATTATGTGAATTACCTATGTATGTCACTTATTGTAAGTTTTTAGGATAAATCTCATATCATTAATTACAGTTAAAATGTTCAATCTCACTATGTATGTCAGTTATTGTGTTTCTTAATTGGTCGTTAAATAAAAACATCTTATTATTATTTTGTATGATTTACTTACATTGTAAATTTTACGATATAATCAAAATAAATTATGACGGGTCGGATTGGTGGTGCTCGCGGGCTAGTGTTGGTCCGCGGGCCGTAGTTTGGAGACCCCTGCTTTAAACGAATGCACTGCGTAACATTAGATTGCTTCATATATAATAAATTGATAGAAGTCGTAATTATGTTATTAGAAGGAACGGTAGACTAGACCGGCTTATACATAATGAGTTATTAATTATATGATTATTCCGAGAGTTTTCAATCATAAGGTCAATCGGTAATTACGTACATAAGCAATCTAGAAATGAGAATAACAGTATACATACAAACATATCATCACTCCATTTCCCTTGGGGTAGGCGAAGACGATAGTCTCTTCTGCATCCACACATATCTTCGATTTCTGTAAAATATTAATTTGGTCCAACTTTACTTTCTTCCTCGACCATGCGTTTTACTACAATAATATTTACACTATATATTTATTTTGACTGTCCTCAATTTATTCGTTCTTAATGCCTAAACCGTCTCCGAGTTCTCGTCTTCATTCTACATCATACTGTCTTCACTTTTTTCACTCCATTAGGTTCGATAATAAATGTTTTATTGCCCCCATTGACTTTGTTTCCTATTGTTACTCGAACTACTGTTTTGACTATTTTATTGTAGGGAAGAAAATATTAACCTTTAAATTTCATTACATGTATCCCATTACCTTACCATTCATGCTTTTCTATTTTTCGCACTTGAATTTTTCTTTTGTTAAAATATGACCCAACTTTTCTGTTTTTCGCTTACAAACCATTTCAGTCATTATAAATGAGCCCACTTAATCATCTACACTTCTTCTCTGTTTAACTAAAAAATGTTGACTAAAATGGTTTACTCGTATAATATAAATTAAGGTTATAATGGGGTAAACAAATATCGTATGTTGGTCAATAATGTCAGTTGACTTCTTTAGTAAGAAAATTCATGATGAGTTTGGTCAAGTTCTATTTTTAGTTCTATCGTGACCTTTAGAGGTAAATCCATGTGCTGCAGGGTCATTCCACGCGTTTGGCACGTGTCGGAAAAATGCGGCGCATTGCGGATGTACAATATTCGCGGAGCCATGCTCTTTACAGCTATTCGTGGTATTTATTGTATCATAATCTTATCGCATCAAATATTTATCACGACCTGCCGTACTATCGAATGTTATATTTACATCAATTAATTTTTCTGGCGCAATGGTTGGTGCCTTCGTTTCAATGTGACGTATTTCAACTTTTGATTGTGAACTGAAGAATTCTCTTTATTTTACATTTGATGAAGATTTAACCCAATTACATCAAATAAAACGCAAGGTATAGTAAAAAAATAGATTCACCTAAAAATAATAAAAATATAAACAATGATTCTCATTCTTACCTGTGAAGTAGTTTTATTATGCTTGCAAAGTTTAAAGAAGCTCAATCCTCAATTTACCCACTGAGGTATGGAAGATGTACATTTCGGAAAATTAATTCAACATGGTCATTCCGTGTGCGGGTGGTGACGTTCTTAATACCTCAGTCTGTGAATATGATAACGAAAACAATCTTAATTCACGATGGCGTAAATAATTGTCTGATTTCTTGAATACCTCGTAGAAATTGGCATGCTTATTTATACTCCAGGTGATGTGTAATGTATGCTATAGGATCGTGTACTCCATAAAACCGGGCTCATTCTGAAACCCAGAAAACCTCAGTGTAGTATACGTCCCCAGAGGGTACATCCCTAACGCGTGATTTCGTTATGTACTATAGTGCCAGACCACTCAGAGCTTTGGACACTTCGGATATAAGGAACTATTGAAACTCGACCCTTCCAGAACACTTCAATCAGTGGAGCTTGTTCAACAGGGGAGTTATTCGGTCGAATTTCTTCTTCTCAAGTCTTGTGCATGTTTATCAATTTGGGGCATAGTCCACTAGTAATATATTTAATTTTTATTCACTGATACGAAATTTACACTAGAATTTCCTACTATCACATATCGTAAGACCTACAAAGGTTTATTTGCAGTTCATCGCCCCTTTTTAAGTTTTCTGTGGTTTTCTTACCAAATATGTTCAGATGTAGGAAAGTACTTCGTTTTCCTTACAATCTACTTCTAAATATTTATTTTATAATATTTTTAATATGTATTGTTTATAGTTAAGGCATTAACATTGTGGAGGTTTAAAGACATTGTAATTTGTTTTATCAAACACTTTTATTTCACTTTTTGTAACGGTTTCAAGACTTTCAGCTCATCATCAGGGGAGCTTGTTAGTGCTCCCCTGATGATGAGGTGAAAGCCTTGAAACCGGTAGAGTTATACCGTTACAAAAGTGAAATAAATAGTGTTTGATAAAACAAATTACAATGTCTTTAATATATCAATAACGTGGGTTCGAATCCGGAGCTTGAACGCCCTTGAGGAGATTCTGCTCTCAAAACAGCATTATAAAAATGGTCCTTTTATTATTATTAGACACCGTTTGTACTTTGAGTGCTTCTTGAAATCTGCTAAATTAGGATATTATTTGTCTGAAATATATCAGTTGAACCGGTATCATTATTATGAGAGAACTCAAATGTTCATTCAATGTGTTTTTTATAGTGGTGTATATAATGTTATTACACTTCCGTTGTATACAGTACAACCTAGCAGGCTTATTGCTATGTAACGATCTCTTCCAACCAATCAAAATGGTGTCGAAGAGGTCTGAAGTAAAAACCATACTGAAATATTTAAAAAAAAAATTAAGTTCCGACGAGAAACTAGCTCATAATCTTCGGATCGGAAAACGGGTGCCTTACCACCAAGCCCACAGATTTGTCTAATAAGGATAACAAGGTACTATTGAAAATAAAGCAGTATATTTTCTATAAAATATAGTTACGAGTAAGATAAGCAGACTGTGGGTCTTGGTGATGTAAGGAGTATGTGCGTGCCGCATGAATTCAACCAGAGAATATTATTTTCTGGAGCAGCGGTCGTTGTAAACAAAATAGTTGAACTTCTAAGAGCAGGCAAGGTTGTTTATATTAACACTGTTTATACCTTACGAGTCCAGTGATGGATCCAATAATAGTTGTCTGTAGCTGCGCAGAAAAATTAATAAACTATTAATATTATAAAAAAATGAAATAATTTATAAAGGTTTAATATTTATACAAATTAATGTGTGCAGAAACTGATTAAGTGGTTTGATATTTCATCAAGGAAAAATCAAGGATGCGTTATCTTTAATATTGCATTGTTTCATATGTCAAGAAACTGCAGAAGTCAATAAGTGGCATACGAATGTCAATGTATGCGGATCACTGTATGTTTATGATATGACAGTGTCAGCGGAGAATAAGGATGAATTACAGAGTTTGATAAGTAAATTGTATGAGATGTGCGAAGAGAAAGATCTAATAATGAATGTTGTCAAGTCCAAAATCATGGTGGTAGAAAAGAGCGAAAGGACAGTAAATGCTATTTATGGATGCGCAATGAAAGATAATAGATACTTAACGATTTTTCTTATTTACCATATATAGTATTTTCTCAGATGCACGAAGAGCTGAGAGATGTATCGAACGACGTGTAGCGATAGGAAACAAAGTTAATAAATCATGTATGTGCTTGAACCAGTATCAAAATATATTAAGATGATAGTCCACAACATTGTTGAAGCACCATATTTTATGTATGAGAGTGAAACGCGGACATGGAAACATACTGAAAGGAACCGAATAAATTGAACGTAGAAAAGCGTGCACTAAGAATACATGGGGCGAGAATGTATGCCAGAATAATATAACTGATAAGGGATGAATGTGAACTTAAGACTGATGTATTAAATTAGATGCGAAATAGCACTCTGAGATTGTTTGGACATGTCGAGTGAATTAATGAAGAAACGCGACACAAATATTTCGCTTCTTCTACATCCATACACCTCATACAACTCATATGTTTTCGCTGCCTTTTTATATTTCTTTCTTTCAAAATATATTTAACTTGATTCAACCATATCTTATTTGGTCTTCTCTGCTGCGCCCTTCACTCATATTTTACTATGTATTTGGTCTTCTCTGCCACGCCCTTCACTCATATTTTACTATGTATTTGAATCGTTTATTTATCTACAGTTTTTAGTTTTTTAAACTTAATCAGTTGAAACTGGCATCGACAAGAAATACAATTAATAAGTAACTTGCAATAGAATGACAAATTATTATAATGTGAACGGACAGTATTATGAAAAATAAGTGTTTTAATTAAAAAGAACTTTTGCGCTCTTTGTGGAATTAATCCGTAAAAGAGCATTTTTTTTGTTAGGAATCATAATGTTATTAACATTAATTTACCAACAATTAAATTTTATTCTGCACAATGATTGCCGATCTTTAAACTAATTTTGAAACCTGCATTGATTACAAAAGTTTGTAAATATTGCTTATTTGTCGATAGTTATATGTTATCAAGGAACTTGATTTAATCTCTATGTATTAATTGAATCGCCTCTCAATTCATTTACTAGAAGTATGCAAACTGTCGAAGGTTTATTGTGTGTAATTTTATACTTATGATAAACATATTTAATTTTATTGTCAACGATGCTCTTATGTAATTGATAAAGAGTCTTTCACCAAGAGTTTTTGGTTTCAATTCTCGATCGTATTCAGTTTGTCTGAGAGTTCGTTGAAAAATTATGCACTATTTAATATTTAAAATTATGATCGGTAGATATGATACTATATTTTGTACAATTTATGTATTTCTGACAGTTTCATTTCATTGGTTGATCGCATAAAAAATGCTATTATTTTGAAATCAATAAATATTAGCTCTACAAAAATGAACACATTGTTTGGGAAATGTCATCCGATTTATGGATCGTCTTTAGCAGACATAAGATATAAAAGGTAAAATAAGTAAAATAAAAAACTTATTTTATATTTTTGTCTTCACCACAGGTTTATTTTAGGTTCACAACTAGTTTCGAAGACCACCGTCTTCTTCGCCAGGTGAAGATAAACTATTATAAACTTTTTATTATATTTTTACCACAAATATGTGTATATTCTTATTTCACTATTTGACTTTTAGTCACGTAGCTTTTTTTCTACTTGATATACGGTTATAAATTTTACGATGAGACGCCTCATTTACTTGTTTCTCTTTTAATAGTTTTAAAATGGATTTTCCATTATCAAAGTAGAGAGAAAATGAGACATTATACTTTATGAGCACACATTCAGTCGTAATTCACCATACGGGGCCTTTACATCCCACTCATTACTTAAGGTCTGCTGGGTGGTAAGGGGGTGTGATTCTGCGATAAAAAACTTTATAATTTATCTATCGCTTTTTCTTAAAAACGATTTTATTCCAGAAACAAAATGTGATAATCCGTTTATTGTTAATTAATCATATAATTAAATAAACCAAACAAAGCAAACGTATGAACCATGTAATATAAAAGAATGTTGCTTAGAATAAAGGTTCGTTGATTGTTTTTAAATAATCTTAAAATGTCTTGTGTCTTTAGTAATGAGGAAAGTAGCTGAATGCTGGTAATGTTGTCGTATTTGAAAAGAAAGGGACGGTGGTCTTATACTGATAATACATATTGATAATGGAAAACAAAATGTAAAATGAAAAGCTTTCAAGAATAAGCTTTTAAGGAATGTTAATATTTTTAATGTGAAAATATTACTCAATTGTGTGAGATTAGGTCACAACCTTAGAAGTACGAGATCTTATCTAATACGTTCGATTGATACACATAACTTACACTAGATATATATGTATATTTAATTATATGAAATTGAATTAATAGGTATATTTTCTGCTAGTAAATTATGGTGTAAATTATCATACATTCAAAGCTTTGTTCGTGATTATTTACTATCTTACGAGTACATATAGGTGGATATATTTTGAAACTTATTTTTTTATATTTCTTAAGTTTACAATTCTGAAGCAAGATGCTTCTGTTTGGATTTTCAGTCTCAAATTGGATGTTTAAAAATACGTTGACAACTAAATCAAAGTAAAATGAAATTATCAGTCATGGGCGAGATGAGGGCAGTTATCAGTCATGGGCGATAATATTTTTCCAAAAGATATCAAATTCACAGTAAGTTTTTCACAGTATCTTGATAGTAAACTTTTTTCAATAGACAAATAGGTTATATACGTTTTTTTCGAGCTTCTGTAAATCTTAGAGAGTTAACATTTGTACGTCAATGTCTTCTAGTAAAATAAATAAAAAAATCTTATTAATTCGTTTCTTGTATCCTGTCTGGATTATTGTAATTCAATTTATTCTGGTCTGTGTGATTCTGTGTGAAACTTCAGTCAGTTTTAAATGTACTCATAGATGCTAGGTTGATACATGGTGGTCATAAATATTATCACATCAGTGCGCTTTTAAAATGTCTACATTGGTGAATGTGTTACAAAATAATAAACTTCAAACTTTTCTCTTTGTGTTATATTTTTTCTCCATTTCCTCATTGTGTAATATCTTCCTCCACCTGAGAGATATTGCTTCGGAGAGGAGAGGAGCAGAACTTGGAGGTCGATTTTTTATTCATCGAAAAAATTAATTATTTCGTAGTGATCTAATAAGGCGGGGTATTATGGCAAGGATTTTACTATTGCTGATCCTGTGGCGTAGAATAGTCTGCCAAAACGCTTTAAATACATGGGTGGTAAGGGAAGCTTTATGAAGTACTTGCAGAAAATCGTTTTTGGGAGGTCTTATCAAAATTTACGATGAACACTAAACACAAATACTACGCTCCATCTAAAGCCGAATGTGTTTTTATCACATAAAAGGTTTCTTTGTAGTTCGTCATTTTTTGGTTGATTTTCTGAGATTTTGTTATCAAATATGTTTTTCTAAACAAACTATATGTAAACCTAATCTGACGGCGTACACTCAACTTGTTTTTTAGTAATATTTTTTATTTCTCAATAATAGTAGGGTCGAATCCCGAGTTAGAGCTTGCTCCCTTGAGTCTGTTCTCTAAAGTGCGCTGTATAAATTGCCTTATTATTTTTTTGGCTGATTGTCAAGATTAAATTTTTAGACGAAAATATTTTCAGTCACCCACTGTCGAAATGATTAAATTGAAGTATATTTTAAAATGAAAAATGATTGGATGTAAATAAAATAAGTTTGCTGAAGACAAGTTATGTTTTATATTTTGAAATCAATTGTACTAAGCTTAAAGAAAGATAATTCTTAATAATAACGGGATATTTATTCCAGGCGGGATATTTATTCCAGACGGGATATTTTACATCCCCCTTATCCACGTGCAAGCATGCCTACATTTTTCATCCGTCACATTGTTCTACCCAAGTGTAAAAAACTTTCGAATTCAAATAAAAATTAATGATTTAAATTAAAAACTCATATTGTAAATACTTCTATAAAATACTAGTATAACAATATTTGGTACACATATGATGTATAAAATATAATCAACATTTAAATCTTTATTATTTCTAAACCATTTGAAGGTCAGAATAAAAATACACTTTACCTTAAACAACCCTTTATAAAACATTCGAATTTGCTATTTTTTCAAGATCAAGATATGCAAGTATGTTAAAAGCACCTTTTTTGCTTATAGAAATGTTTACATTTTCGTATTACAAAATTATATCGAAAACATAATGTATACAGGTTTGGTACTTCAAATTCAACCTTGTACACTTCAAATGAAACCTTTTGCAGGTCAAATTTAACCTTTTACAAATCAAATTCAAACTTTTGCAAATCAAATTCAACATTTTGTAAATCAAATTCACCTTCTTGTTAACAAATTTAAAATATTATTATACAATACAAAAATTTACATAAAAGTACTTATTTAATAGTAATTAACAATTCATCATAATTGTTTGTACAAAAGCTGGCATATGTAGATACTCAATACCTTAATCTTTAAGGATTCTCCTGCAGCAGCTGATGGTAATTTAATATGTTCATTTCTAATGAATTGACTTATAAATGCGAAAAATTTAAGCATTGAGTGTATGTCAGTCATACATACGTGTGTCAGTTTTCGTACACACAATTATGATGAATTTTGAATTACTATTAAATAAGTATTTTTGTGTACATCTTTGTTTTATAAAATTTTGAATTTATTTACAATGGTGAATTTGATTTGCAAAAGGTTGAATTTGATTTGCAAATGGGGGAATTCGAAGTGCAACACCTATATATCTTATTACTGTTTTGAATTGGATTGAATTTGATTTGCAAAAGGTTGAATTTAATTTGTAAGTGTAGTGTAATTTGTTTTATCAAACACTATTTCTTCCACTTTATGTAACGGTATAACCCTACCGGTTTCAAGGCTTTCACCTCATCATCAGGGAGCACAAACAAAACAAGACACAATATAATTTGTAAATAGTCGAATTTGATTTTCAAAATGGTGAATTCGAATTGCTAAAGGTTGGATTCGAAGTGTAAAACCTGTATTGTATTTTACTTATGAACCAAGCAAACATTTACAATGATAACCGTAAATGTTGTATTATTTTTACAAAATGTTTTCTCAATTTCGATAAAACATACGAAATTAGCTCAAAAACATAATTGCTTTTTATAAATACATATCTAAATTAATAAGGGTTCTGCTATGTTTGACACATTTCAGTTACTCTCGACCTAGCGTTGTCCTTTTCATTCCAAACGAATGACACGAAGTGATTCTGTGAACTATTCTTGGAAAAAGGACAATTGCTTTGAAGATTGGGTTGAGCGTCAATCTCTTAATCGAAAGAATAATAGGGTTTTGTGTAGCTTGGAATGTTCGCGAAATAATATTGCTCTCCATTCATAATTGCCTTTTTGAAAAACTTAGTTTATTATTCAAAACTTAACAAATAAGTTCCAGGCTTTTTCTATAAGTTCTGGATAATGTCTAAAATACTGCATGTATTCGTGTGTCTAACTTTGCGATCGTAGTCTAATTTTTTCCAGCAATTGACTTTTACTAGTTTATTCTGTTTTATATGTTTGTTCCTAAACTCGCCGTCTCCTCCCAGCCTCATCTCCCTTTATTCCCAGCATTCCTGCTGAACGTTATCTAAAAAACTCTGTCTTGGTCTGCCAAGTGGTCTTCTTCTGTGTTGTTGGACTTACATAATGATCTTTGTTGACAATATTAATTGATAATTGTTACGTGGGTTATTATTGCCAACGTTCGCGACCTTATATAATTAGTGGTTATCTCATCAAACTCGTTACGTTTTTTCGAGTTACTTCACTAGATCTCAGTTTTCATTATCTTGCAGCCTTCCTCCTTTGCTATGTATCTTTCGTATTAGTCGGTTTTCGAGTTACTTCACTAGATCTCAGTTTTCATTATCTTGCAGCCTTCCTCCTTTGCTATGTATCTTTCGTATTAGTCGGTTTTCGAGTTACTTCACTAGATCTCAGTTTTCATTATCTTGCAGCCTTCCTCCTTTGCTATGTATCTTTCGTATTAGTCGGTTTTCGAGTTACTTCACTAGATCTCAGTTTTCATTATCTTGCAGCCTTCCTTCTTTGCTATGTATCTTTCGTATTAGTCGGTTTTCGAAACTAAGTAACTTTTGTTGGTTTTTGAGTGCCATGACCTACGCTTCGTACCCGAGAGACGGTGAGTGACCGAGGATCGGCTTGTAGAGAAATCGTCCGGAAGGCTTTACAGGAGCGAACTCCCAAAATTTTCAACATTTTTTTTCTTTAGATATAATTATAAGTGTTATTTAGAAAACTTATCATTTTGCCAGTTTATCCTTTAGTATTACCCAATGCAGGGATGGCCAACAGGTCGATAGCGAAGCAATTTTTGGTCGATCGTGACCTTCTTCGTAACTTACACTATGGCGTGGGATAGTGCCAAATCTCATTACGCGCATGCACGTGTGAACGCAGTCGGCACCTGTCTGCCCTCGGACTGGATTGTCGTTTGGTTCATTTCGTGTTTCTCCCGGTGACCATACAATTTAATACATATTTGAGTCGACCAACCTGCGAATCTCTCAATATATAGGAATAAACTCTGTTAACTTATTAATTTTCTAACCAGTTTCTAAGTTGTGGGGGAAAAAGCGTACATTCCTTTCTTTTGGCAATTTTAAGACCCTTCTAATTAAAACGATGAATTCGAAAAAGTCCAAGACTTAGCATTTTCACGAAGAATGGGAGCACGCTTAGTTTGTACAATGGTAAAAGAAAAATGTGGTTCCTTAATATGTAATTCATCTGTAGCCATAACTAAGAATGGTAATTTGGAAACACTTTTTGTATCTCTCCATAGTAAATATCAGTCGGAATATCCGTTCAACAGTGATCTAAGAAGTAAAATTAAGGAGTTCAAGTCTATGTTATTAACACAACAAAATGTGTTTAAAATACCTTTCTCGTCTATTTTTTTACGTAAACAGTCTATCAAGTTACCCACCCCTGGTCTAATGTATTCATAAAGAACGTAGTGTAGGTATACCCAGCGAATGTATGACTTTAGCAAGAATTATTTCTCGTCATAAAAATAAGTGGTTCGTCTCTAATGGCACTAATGATTGACCCAATTAGTCTAAATAAAAAAGGCCCAATAGAAGTACATCGGATATATAATATATCTATAGTTTTTAAGTATTTATTTTTAATGATACTTAGATTTTGTTTTTATAAATCCCTCTTTTATATATTAAGTTTTTTTTTTGTCTTGTTCTAAAAAGTTTCGGGATATCTTAAACCTTTTCCGTTATTTATTTTGAAAGTATATGTTTGAAAGTTGGAATCACGCTTTAGGTGGAGTCAATGGTGGCGTGTGGGTTGGTCGATACAGAGGCAGTGCGAGAGGAGAGCGGGGTGCGGGCGGGCGGCGGCCTATCGATCCGCCTCCCCCGCCCCCTGCCCCTCGCACCCTCACCCACAGCGAATATTAATAGTAGACGACTGCCATTTCTTTACTGGTGCAACTTGATACTGTGCCGCAACCTTTTAGTTATTCCTAACCCATTTTATTATATCCTATTATAGAGCATTATTCTATTTCTTTTGTCATCTTCGCTTTTACAATGTAAACTCATGACCTTGTCAACTTTTAATGGAGGGTGGATGATAGTATTGATGACCGATTATTTTTTTATGTTTTCAGTAGTCTAATATTCATGATTATCACAATCTCGATATATCTCGAATATAGCTGTTCGACTTGATGCAAAAATTGCATGCAATTTTTCCGATCATACGAGGGGTATCCAGAAAGTAAGGTAACAAAGGCTCCTGAGGCTGGGGGAAATTTTTTGTTTCGAAGTTGGCGCACCTAGCGTGTAGGGGGATCCTAACGGTCAGTTTGTTTGGTCCCGCGTGTTTGTTTGTTCAGTTACAGTAAATTCTTTCGATGGAGAGGTCGTCGCGCGCTCCCGCCACCTCCCGTCCGTGCGAGTTCCGCGCGGTCATCCGTTTTTTGACTTTGCAGAACAATACCGCCGCGAATATCCATCGGAAACTCGTGGAAGTTTATGGTAGTGATGTGATGAGTCGACAACATGTCACGAAGTGGGTTAGGTTGTTCAGAGAAGGCCGTATTGATACTCACGACGAGGCAAGGCAGGGATTTCTGACGAACTTGTGCAAAACATTGAAGAACAAGTGCGAAATGACCGCCGTGTGACGCTTGAGGACCTTCACGAAGAATTTTCTGACATTTCTCGAAGTCTCCTTGGTGATATTGTGTCGGAAAAACTTGTTTACAAGAAGTTGTGTGCGAGATGTGTGCCCAGAATGCTCACACCGGAGCACCGTCAAAATCGCGTGACCGTAGCGCGTGAATTTTTGGATTGTTTTGCACAGGAGGGAGAAGCTTTTCTGGACTCTATCGTAACGGGGGATGAGACTTGTGTGTGTCACTACACCCCAACAATTTTTCAACGATCAGGAGGTCGAGGAAGCTGTGAAGAAGTGGCTGAAAGAGCTGGTGGCGGAGGTCTATGACACTGGCATACAAAAGCTGGTGCCCCGACTACAGAAATGTCTCGATCTCGACGGCGATTACGTTGAAAAATAGTTTAATATATTTGTGAAGTATACTGTGAATTTCAATTAAATACAAACCTTTTTCGATCCTACATAAATGTTGTAACCTTACTTTCTAGATGACCCTCGTATATAATATTTTTGTATAGCTTACGCTAATGCTTATTTATATATCTCACTGACGTTGCCGACCTAAATACTGTATCTTACATTTAAAAAAAAAACGATGAATTTGAAGCTATCATTTGTACAGAATATATCATAATATCAAGCAGGCTATAGTATTGCTGCAAACGGAATGTATTTAAAAACTCAAAGACGACCTCCGTGGCCTAGTTGGTAAGACGCTTGTCTCCCAACCCGGAGATTGCGGAATCGATTCCCGTTGGAACCCAGGTTAAAAAAAATGGTTCCAGTCTGGTTTTCACTTAATGCCTCTTTAAAAAAATTCTGGTTAAAGATATTGCCACATGGCAATATTCCCGCCAGGTCGTACTGCATATAACGAAAGTTTAATACAATAGAACAAAACGTTAATAGTGCAGATTAACATTTACTCATCAAATGTGGAACCTCTTTTTGAGTTAGTACTTATAATTTCTATAGTTGAAGAATTGTGTTTCATTTTCATTATTTAGTACAGCCTGGCGGACTAGTTGGCATTTACCAATTTCTTTAAATTAATTAAAAATATGTTAAAATGCCTTGGACAAACAAGATAGAGATTTTTTATGAGTTCTACCGGGAATCGAATACGAAACCCCTTATGCTTTATAGAAACTAAGTTTTATAATTATAACCTGAAGGAAATTACCGAATCTAATGGCCAAAGCCACCACCTTGC
Organism: Odontocerum albicorne; assembly: GCA_949825065.1. NCBI lineage: Eukaryota > Metazoa > Arthropoda > Insecta > Trichoptera > Odontoceridae > Odontocerum > Odontocerum albicorne. Next base: position 12,834,836 of record OX463849.1, on the reverse strand, counting down.
TATCCTCATACCCAAATTATTAACTTACTAAAAAAATATTTTTTTATATTTCTAATCTGTCATTAATAGTGGTTTCGAATCTCGAGCGCCTTTAAGGAGAGTGCTCTCTAATCGGTGCTGTATAATTTGTCCTTTTATTATTTTTTCCTGGTTTCTAGAAGCTTTTGAATCTTTTCTGGTTTGTGCCAAGAAATTTCTAAACAATAATAAGTATATTTTTATTGATTTGTTTGAACTCTGCAGTGCACAGTTTAATACCTGACACGGGCTTATTACCAGGGAGTAATCTCTTGACAAACATTCGTCATTTGGAATATATGCTGGGCTAGAAGCCTAATATTAGCAACAAAATAACAGTAGAAAAAATATAAAACAAATAAAAATCAAACAACGGTATACAAGAAGGGATATTGACAAAAAATATTTAAAAAAAAAGGATTTTTTTCTTCTACAAACGAAGTATACTCGTAACATTATTTCTCTCTAAAACTCACAGTAATTATTTATTAATTTAAGTTTCATACAATATTCTGAGTCAAAAGTTGATTATTTTAGATATTTATATATAATATGAATCAATCCCTTACTATTTACAAGAACTGAGTTCTTTGTTGGTGAGGTATTTTGCAATCTACGCAATGATATTAAAATATATAATACTGATTTTTGTAAAACAAATTGTATGAAAAATAAAGAAACCTTTCTAAAAAAGACTTTAATGAAAATACGATAGCTGTAAATCACGAATGTGATTAATTTCAGATAATTTTCGCAAAATATATATGAAGATTTTTGATAAACTGCGTAGAATATATATAATTAATCGGGAAAATAAGGCCGGAAAGACTGAAAGCTAATATATGTGTACAGCTTTTTTCTTCGTCATTTTTCGATTGTATTAGCCAGGGTGGAAAGGGCTGGCAAGAAAACAAATATGGGGTGGCTGGGTAATACAGAAATTTGCTAATGATGTTGGGAAATGGCACAATAAAAATTAACTGCGAAGCAACAAAGAGGAATCAAGTAACAATCGGAGGAAACCCGGACATCCTATGCATAAACCACCAGTTATAATTCCTGGGCTGAAATCCAGGTACAGTGTCATTAAAACCACTGGAACAACCACCTTTTGTCGCTAGGCTGAATGAGTGGAGAGGAGCATTGCCCCTCAGCAGGTGGATTATGCCTGTAGAGACATACCTGGCTCTGAACTGACCTGGAGGACATGGAAATATCTTAATAGGTCCCGAAAAGGAATTGGGAGAACCAATGACAAATATGTAAAAATAAAGAATTTCCTATGCATATCGACTATTTGCATCTGCGGTGAGTGGTGTCCATGCTGCAGTGTCCGAGGAGCCCATGTTTTGCACCGAAGAGGGTTTGATTCGTGGAACGCCCACTGCTGTCCATGTGGCAGAATTCTGGGCGGAAATAATTTGTTGCCTTGACATAATAAGAAGAACAATAAACAGGAAGACTTGTCTGATTAAATTATTGTCTATACTCATACAGCGGGATGTGCAGTGGGACCGGAAGACGTTACCGAACGAAACTGAGGAAACTTATTTGAATCAGCTTGGATGGACATTTCAAAGGCATCGATAAGTCCTATTAAGATTTCTTTCAATATTGTATAAAATATTTCACTGGACAGAGAAGACAGTGGAAAATTATGTTTGTATGATTTAATAGTTTCATATTTCAAAAGTTTGGAAATGAATTGTTGTTTTTGCTTTAGCGCTTTGACGAAAATATTGTAAAAATAAATCCGAAATAAAGACGATTTCTTTTCGCCTCTTTGAAATAAATCTCATGAAAAGAACGCAAGAAAAACGTGATAAAAAATGTCGAGTCAAGATACTGGCAAGTCATACAAGGAAAAAAACGTCTGTGATCTTGATGGACCTTTGCAGTTCAATATCCATTTCGCGTGCTCATTTTCCCAGCTACTCCAGAAATATAAAATATTTCAAGTTGAATACTATTTATGGTATATTGATTGTGTACTTTGTAAACCATTAAATAATTACAATTATGTTCGACGGCGGAGGTTTAATATCGAAAATATTGATGCTTCATTGATCATATGTAATAGAAGACGCTGCAAAATAGCGAGTATAAAAATATCACTTGATGTAAAATAAAAAAAATATATGCTTGCGTTCTTTGTTCAAGTTTTTAGTAATTTCGGTTAAAACGTTTTCACGCAGAAGTGATAAGGGATGAATGTGAACTTAAGGATGTGTTAAGTAAGATGAATAAGAGTACGTTGAGATTGTTTGGGCGTGTAGAACGAATGATTGAAAAATGACTAACAAAACAGATATATAGTGCAAATGTGAGTGGTAAGCGTATGAAAGGAAGACCAATGAAAGTATAGTTGGATCTACTGAATGATATTCTGAAAGAAGGAAAAGTAGAAAGTTAGAGAAATCTTAGAGGTTGTATGAGACTGTACGGATGTGGAAGACACGAAGGATGTGTATCTAGTTAGGAAAATATAACTTTTTTTTCTTTTTGCCTACCCCGACAGGGAAATGGCGTGATGGTGTGTATGTACGTACGTATAGATCATTCAGCCAGAAGAGTCATTTTGCAATATTGTGAGTAACACTCTCTGTATTACACAACTTATGTAATGGTATTGGTTTTAGAATGCCACACGATTGGTTCGCGCAGAGCGCACGTTTGTATTGTTAAAATACTTGGTGATTAGAAAAACATTACCATGTCGAAATTAGGAGTGCGATTTTTGTCTAATGTAATGTATAATTCATAATTTTTCGAAAGCTTAGAATGTACTTTGTTCTAACTTAAAGTTTCTTAGAATTTAGTATCACTCCATCCACTATTATTTTAAAACTTTATTATTTGGCATTGTAATTATGATACATTAATATGTTAAATAATCTTACATTCATTTTATTTTTATGTGCAATCTAATTAAAGCTGACGAACATTTTTACTTTATAATACTTGTACTTATATTTATTCTTAATCTTGAAAATTTTCATTATTGTTATTTAATGTTTCCTAGAATCTGCCATGCCTAAACAATTAATATATGAAATAAACTTACTTGCATTTTATTTATATGATTATTACAATTTAAGCTGCCAGCATTTTTAATTTACAAAGCGTGTGTGATAATTTCAATGTTTGAATATAAAATATTATTTTTATATTTTTTTGCTTTTTCACTTCATTAAAAAAATAAAGTGACAAGTTTTTGTAAACGCACTGTTACTCACACTATTGCAAAATGACTCTTCTGGCTAAACGATTTATACGTACGTTTTCACGACAAGAAAATTAATGTAAATTTGTCGACTTGTGAAAATTAAACATTTTATCAATTGTTTTTCCGCCCAGGCGCATAGCATTGCTTTAACCGACTGTTTTAGGCGGTTCAGATACAAGACAAACTTTTAGTAATTGGCAGGTAACTTCATCTACTCGTACATTACGTTTATCGTATGTGTATCTCTTTATAATTACGCAATATATTTCTAAAAATACCGCATTGAATACATTTTCAGACAAAATGGGACATTATAAACATCGGTTTACACGTTGAATACAAATTATCTTGACATTGAAACTGTTAAGAGTTTTAACTCAAGTTTTTTTTTAAATTTTAACCGTGCCACATAAGTTATGCCATAAAATCGGTCGTTGGCTTCGCAATGTACATATTAATTCATAATTTGATATTTCAATGTTATTGCGGGAGTTCTCACGTTTTTTTGCTTCAAAACTGTTATTTTTATTTCATATTGCCTTCTCCAGTCACGATATTTATTTAGTGACCGCTATCACTGTAATGCCAGTCAATTTATATTGTTAAACATTTTTATTGCTGGACGATTCGAAAATAAGTTCGATATATTTAACGCATTGAATTCGTTGTATTGTATTACACTCTCGTAACCAGAAAAGCATTAAACAAGTGCGAAAACTAAACGGAAACCCCCTTTTTTTAATCCGAGTATTAACGGGAATCGAACCCTCTACCCCTGAGCTGTAGGCCAGGTGTTTAACCAACCAGACTAAGGAGGTCGTCATTATTAATTTTCTTTCGCGTACCTTAATATGCTGCTTCATCAACTCAATTATACAATGTAACTTCACTTAGATAAATAAAAATGTCGATGCATAAAAACCACGAGTTTCTTTTTTGTTTAGCACTTAATACATTATATTAAAACTTCTTTATTGGTTAATACATTATATTGGGGAAAAAATAATTCGAGCGAACTACATTATCTATTTTGGTGTCCCAGTTTTAGATGTCGATCTTAAATGTCAATATGTGTTGCAATTCTGATTTTGATGCATTACTTTTAGATATTTACGATTACATTTCGTCTTGTAAGTTTCTGTCAGGTTTCTAGTTAGAAATAGATTAAAGTTTTGTTTTAATTTTATGAAACGAAATTTAAGTCGATATAAAATGTTAGTTTTTAATATAACGATGTAGAAATATATGAAATATTTCACAAAAACTGACAAAAAAGTTCGTGCATTGCAGAAGACATGCTTCATACGTGGACATGAGGTTGGCAGAAAAGGTTAAAAGCCCTGAACAGTGAACGAAGTGAGGGGGTAATTCTCCTAACGAGGGACGAATAGACTCGAGTATATCCGTATAAATGTGTGTGTAACAGTGAGCAATTCTGCGGATTTTGCAATCTGGCAATACTATTGAGAGGAAATAGTCTCTAAGGAGATTATGTTGAGAATTTTATATTTACGTGTCAAGTGTGTTATACGGGTATTATTGTTAAGATATTGTATCATAAAATTGTTTGGTCCATATTCAGCTGAAATAAAAGTATTTAAATGTACCAAGTTTCTTTTCAGTTAAATATATTTTTTACTGTTTTATGCACGATATGGAGTGTGCGATCGGGCTTCAAGGAAGCCCGATTTGCCCCTCGAGACGATGTGGGAATATTTAAGATAATCTGATCTATTAAAAAAATCTGTTGAAAAGATGTGTGAATATTAACAAAAATATTTTTATTCAAGTACGTGAATCTTGAATGCTTTTTCACTATTAAGGATTACAATTTGATTAAAACGTGTTAAATAATTACTAGTATTATTTAACATTGTAATTTGTTTTATCAAACACAGTTTATTCAACTTTTTGTAACGGTATAACCCTACCGGTTTCAAGCCTCTTTCACCTCATCATCAGAGGAGCACAAACAAGACTTAGGTGAAAGCCTTGAAACCGGTAGGGTTATACCGTTACAAAATGTGGAATAAACAGTGTTTGATAAAACAAATTGAAATGTCTTTAAACCTCTACAATGTTAATGTCTTAACTTAATATAAATAATATATAAAATTATTTAACACATTTTTTCGTTCGTTTTTTTTAAATTGTTTCATAAAGTTCTTTTATTTATTTCTTGTGGATACACAATGTGATCCCATATATATTTCTTGTGGACACCATGCGGTCCCATATATATTTCTTGTGGATACCATGCGGTCCCATATGCATATATTTCATTTATTAATATTTTGATAAATTATGATAAAACTAATTAGCGTGTTATCGTGTATTATAAAATATCTCCGCATTACACCATACTCGACGTAGAAGGCAAAGTACACCTTAATTAATAGATAAAAAAAAACAAACTTTTTAAGCTGACTGAATACATTTTGTAAAGAATATGTAATTTGGAGAAATCGCGTGGATAAGTGATGAGTGGAGGAGATCTGTACTGGCGAGGTAGCTACCCAAACCCAAAAGGAGAAAGGAGAGACAAATTACTATACGCTGATGAATCGTATGGAATGAATTTCTTTTCGAGCGTATAAGTGTATTCGGGGAGTTTCCTAACTTAATAATTGCTATATTAATTATACTAAAGCGAGAAATAAATTGTAAAAAAAATAAATTACTCAAGTCTATGACCGCTAGACGGGGCTGTAGAATTTTGTCATTTGATTGTATTTTTAATGCGTCAAATCAATTTGGGTTCAACTTACGAAATTAATAAATTTTTGACATGTTAATTTTATCTGTGTGTAAAATATTATTAAAACATGGCTAATGAGCTGTGGCTTTTTCACTTTTGTTTTGTATTGTCTTCATTGTTGCCATTATAGGTTTGGCACCGTGTTTCACATTTCGACTTTTTGAATTATCGCATAGAGACTCACGCTTTATGTACATGAACTTCGCTGTTTTAATTTTATCTTTCGTTACACGATCACGATTTTCGATCACAGTTTGGACTATATCAGAAAGTTACTTACGACGCGGTACCTAAAAGAAATTATAATAAAACCTCTTGATTAGAAAGTTCAAATCTTGTTTTAAAATAAAGTTTATTACAATAAATCAACTCCTTTAGCTTTTGTGAAGGTAATAACACTAATATTAATTTTATCTATTGATTTTTATCTTAATACAAATAATTATTCCTCTATTTTTCAAGAAAATTGTCTCGTGTGAAAATATACCATAAATTAAGTTATTAACTATATTTTTTGCCATTTAGTCGTTTATAAAATGAATATTGGAGACATTCCTCATTTGGTTAGATTAATCTTTTGCTTTAGTGTTGAAGTTCATCAATTTCTCCGATCTACTCTATGCTTTCAAACCAGCAAATGTAAGGTGGAGAAAAGATTGATTAGTATTTTTTTCGCTTTACTTTCGCTTTACTCTACAAGATGTCATAGGTACATAATACGAGTAATTAAACGATGTCGTATCGAGATGGTTCAAATTTTAATTCGTATTAGTAAATCAACATTTTATATGTATATCGTGTTGACGTGAGTGATTTAAAATCGTTTGTGATTAATTCACCTATCGCAACGTTTCAAATCTCAAGTTTTTGGCCATTTTAAAAGACTTTTTTACATTAAATAAAACCTCGATTACAATATATCCGAAAGGAAACAATAAGCTGAAATGTATCAACTTTTACTATTAACCAGATATTAGCAATTTTCGTCAGAAAATATTCAGTATGCTCAATCTTTCGTATGTCAGTAAATAGTTTTTCGATGTTGTCGCAAACTCTTGGTACAGTATTGCGTGTGAAATAATGGGAATTTTTGTAACGATATGTTAACAAAATATTGTGTGAATGTCAGCACCTTTCCTTTGGAATAATATAACATACTAATCCCATTTATGTTTTACTATTATTGCACGTCAGAGAATGACTTTTAACGTTCTTAAGTTGTTCTTTCCCAATAATATTGTAACTTATTAAAGAAAAGTCAACAACTGGTTATGACATTAGATGGTCTGCTTGAATATACAGTGGTGCCTCGGCTTGCGAGCATAACTCGTTCCGGAAACGTGTTTTTAATACAAAGCACTCGTATATCAAAGCGAATTTCCCCATAAGAAATAATGGAAACTCAGATGATTCGTTCCAAACTCAAAAAATATTCATATAAAAATTATTAATACAAATTACCTTATTATGTTTTTCTTATTTAAATTAACTATTAAGTAATTGAATTTATTGATTATTGTATAGGACGACGTTCACTGTCACTAACGGAATCACTGCTGTCTGTTGGCTCACTGGAATCTTTTTCATACTGTGGTCAATACGCACACACACACACACACACACGTGTACATAAGAAATGTTGGTGCGAGGTTATTCAGACGAGTTTACAAACATACGCCATAATGTATTGAGTTGAATAATAAAAAAAACTTACGTTTTAGTATAATAATTTAAATTTTGAATAAAAAAAAACAGTGATATCTTAATCAATTAAATATTCGCCATTATTTGCAATTAATTGTTGCAATTTATCAGGTAGCTCTTCGATATCTTTGGAGTAGAATACGACAAGTTTTTACGTAAAATTGTTTTCGAAAAACTCTCGAACCTGATTTAAATTATAGAGATTATCCCCATCAAAGCGTTTTGCAGCGATCGATTTGTTCACAACAACGGAAGTTATTTATGACTCAACAACAAAATCTTGATTTAGTAAATGAGAAATTGATGGAGTGAAAATGCTGAAAATAAAGCTAAGTAGTTGAATTATTCAATCTATTGACTCATACTATAAGTCAGGCTTCTAAAGCATATTACACAGTTAAGAATATCCCGAATAAACTTTCATATATCAATACTTTTTTAGTATATATTATATTTTCTATTTATTTTCACAATTAATTTGAATCCATTAATAATACTGGGACGGTTTGTTGACAAGCTGTATTGTACTATTGTTTATTAGTCTGAGTAGCGGTGTACGAGTATATCACACGCCTCCATTCATATTTCACGTCTACGTCCATTGTCCGAATGAAAGGGAAATGCAAGGCGCCAGGCACTAGGCACCCTCCATAATAGGAAGGAGGCAGGCATCTACTGTGCACTACTGATGTGACTCAAATTGCACTTTCGGATCGTTATCTTCCTGTTCGGTTACGAAGTACTCGCGTGTCTGTTGGACGTTTATTTTTTCCATTTAAAAATGTCAAAAGACATGTTCGTTAAATATTCACGACGCGACTTGTACTCTCGCATCGATTGTAAATGTATATTGTTTTATTTATTTTCATCCTCATATAAGCGTATAAAATATTGATTTTCTATTTCCTCGAATCAAATATAGAGATAGCAAAAAGTGCTGTCATTAAAATGTAACGCTTTTTAAACAAATCTACATCTGAGATTGGAATTGAAAATGCGTATGGTTCGCTGTTACATGATCGCAACTCTGCTCTACAGAACAGAGGCGTGGACATTGAATCAGAAAATATCACGTAGTATGGAGTCTTTTGAGATGTGGATCTTCAGACTTGCCTTCATGATTCCTTGGACAAATTATTACTAATGAATTGTGGTATTTTGCATTCACGTAAGATTATGATGACGTATTATTTTGGTTCCAGTGCAATTTAAATTTGTTGTTTTATCAGTCATATTATGTTTGATATATCGGATTACATAATGTTTGCATATAGCACGAAAATAACGATTATATCATAATCATAATATAAATAGGCCAAAGCCCGTACGACGGTTGTCGCCAAAGAAAGAATAAGAATAGAATTGAATTTTGAATACAAGAGAGCGAGGGAGGAATACTTGGATTCTCTCCGAAAGTAATTCGAATTTTGAATCTCGGTGGGTCCGTGATACTGAACGAATTTTAAATACCTAGCTAACAATTTTTGAACCGGTGTAAAAGGGGACTATGTATAAATGATATATAGTATATATATAAATAAATTTTACATTTATGAATATATATTTTCATAAATGTAGAATTTTTTTTACTTCGGTGAATATTTCACGGGCTGCAACTAGTATTTTTTATTTCTCTATTATGTATTTTTTAAAAGAATGAATCTTTGCACATATATTTATATGGTGAAGGACTTCAATTCAACATTTGAGTTAGAAGCTGATAAATCCGAGGAGTAATGATTTTTTATTTATAACTTTACGTTGATTGCGATATATTTCAAGTTAACGGCGAATATATTGAGGGGGTGTAGAAGATTTAATGCACAATAATACAGGAGAGATATTTAACTCGTGTTTAGAAGGATGGAAAAGTCATGAAAAGTAATTTATTTATTTAACGGTCAAATAACATTTTTGATACAAAAGAAAACACAAATAACAATTAAAAATCAATATTGACATGCTATCCAATGTAAAAAAGGATTATTTTCTATTGTAAAACAGGAAGCAGTTTTATACAACAGAATGAAGGCAAACCCAGTATAAGATTACCTCAACACGTTAAAAAAAAACATACTCATATAACTTACTTGCTTCATGCCGGCAAGATCAACTTCCTTACTTTACTCTTTTAAGTAGTCAAAGTTATATGGAAGCCCACACTATGCCCATACTGATTGCCCAATCAGTGTAGTCTTGTTATACAGGTATAATGCAAATAATTAGTTGTAACTACTTGTACGTCATTGTGAAATAAAATGTTTTGCCGGGTGGTCCTACAAGTCAATGAATTTCTTCTGTCTGACAAGATTGTGAAGACTTATCACTTCCAACAACATACCATAGTCCAACCCAGCTCTTGGGGATTGCAGATTGAAGTTTATAAAACGTAAAAACTTGCGCTGTATGTGTGAATTTTTGTCAGCATGGATGTTGTGATGGGTATCCTTTTACTGATTTTTTATCAAAATTGTTCTTGTCAGATATGTTTATAAAAATCTTAAATCATGCTGCAATAGTTTGTAGTTATTACATTGAATCGCTAGGGTTTTTATACCGTGTTAAAATAAAATATACACGAGTATATCTCGCATATTTCAATGGTGCATGCCTTGTTCTAGACATATGCTTACTAGCTGTTCTACAAAGGTGTCTTGACTGAACACGATAAATCTCGACAAGCATGCAGCGGTATGCAGTTCTAACAGTCCTTTGTCTTATTCGTATATGCACCAGCAGGAAATGTTCTCCGTGAGAAACAAAGCTTATTTCTAAAAGTGTCTAGAAAATGTAGGAAGTGTGTTTCAATTGCGATCAGCGTGATACGTATTTATTAATATTCTCGGATCTCCGCCCGCCGTGCTTGGCAGAATGGCATTAAACAAATTCATTGAATTACGTCGAGTAGCGGCATTGTCCAGTGGATTCACGTAGGCGAGGAAAATGAAAAATTACGTCGCGTCTGCTGGGTTTTGTGGACTTCTAGGAATAACGCTGGCTCCATGGGGTTATTCACCGTTTGTAATTAAATCCCCCTCCATAATAGTTTTATTTCAAGCTGTCCATAGAGTCGATTTGGATTGTCAAGATTTAGTTTATTTTTCATTGTTTTACGCTTGTAAGAATGAGTTCGAGGGATCCAATGATGTCTTGTGAGAATTGTGATAATTCGACTTATTTTGATGTCGCAACACTTGTTAAAGAGGATGTTATTTTTATACGTATACTCATACATGCTTTGGTTGCTAGCCATAGACATCGGTTTTTAAAAATTGTGTCTGTGGATTTATCATCCTTCGATATTTTCACATCATAATTCTCTACACATCTGTCTAAGCATAATATGTAGCATTATCGGTGTCAATAGTCTGGCGAATAGTAGGTTTGTCATCAATTACTGTCATTTATATTTTGGCATACTTTCAGACATCATTCCGGATGAATTTTAGTTGCGTTTTACTAACTTAAAGACTGAAAACTCTTGAAATGATATTTTACGAAACAGTGCTTTAATATCCACCTATTCGTTATTTTTGTAATAATTGGAGCTTCGTTAATACGTCAAGTTGTCAGAATAGATATTTTAACTAGATCTTTATTTTCGTGAAAACCTTAGTTACTTTTCTAATATTGTCTTGGTTTATAAACAATAAGATAAACTGTATCGGACGTGTGGCGTCACCCTTGTGTGTGTGTATGTGGTATGATGAAATAGACAATGCTGTGTAGATCTGGAGGGAAATTCACCCTAATATTTGTATATGTTCCTTGTATGTAAATCTGTAATATGTTCTTGTATTTGTTCATTCTATGTAATAATGTTGTATTTTATGTAAAATGTATGTTTGTTTGACTCCGATCGCATTTGCGACCGCACTGGAAATAAGTGACTTGCGAGGCGGTGCGATCGGAGTAGGTCGGGGCCCAGTCGGCGTAAGCAAGGCCCAAACCCCGAAAGTTGTTGTATTTCGCGGGCAATGGGCGTTTGTGACGGCCGACTGACCATTAATATAGAGGGCCCCCCGATTGCGAAAAATATTCCTCAAATCACTGACAAAAGATCGACGGCGCAGTAAAATGCGCACGTTTAAAAATTTATTAAAAATTAAAGAACTCGTTCTCGTTCGTTCGTGCGAAAAATATAATACTTCTCAGTAACTACCGACTATACTGCGTTTTACTTGAGACCCGCTACCCTACTTCGACTGCCTGAGAGGAATCTCTCCCTGCTCTTCTACTGGATCTTCGCTACGGAATTCGCTACCTCGATTATCTGAGCGCTACGCGGCAACCAACGTGCCTATCTACAGTCTTTGTACCCGTCCGGTACATAAACATTTTAAGACATAAATATCTATTGTATATATTACACTTTCGTTATATACAGTACGACTGGAAAATTTCTTCCTACCAAAAGCCCTAAATAAAAACCAGACTTGACCCATTTAAAATATATGTTGAAATATCGACTGCTATTTAATTAATTTGATAACCGTTGATTACTTCTTGATGAAATGATTTTATTGTCGCAAAAAGAAGCTTATACTTCGGAAATTCTAGGATGGGTCCTTTGACAGTTGACAAATTTGCCCCAATACAACCTTATAACGACGTTCAGTAATTTGAATTATTTTATCAACTTTAATATAAGCCTCGATTCTAATAAATAGCAAGTTATTTAGGTAAATACATTACAAAAAACTAACAATAATGACAAATTAATATATCTTGTTACAAATTAGCAAAAATGTGGCAGTTTGTTAAAATCAAATAATATTTGGTGACGTTTGTCAAAAGTCACTACGTTAGTCTGTATTGGCTAGGGATGGGGTAGTCGATAATTGGATTTTCGATTTTTTTATACCTAAAATGAAATGTTCGTAATTAGTATTGATTCATTGTGGATCTTGGCCTATTTAAAGATAGATACAAATCATACAATACATTAGAAAGGCAGTATAATGAAAATTAGGAATTAAAACGTCAGTTTAGAGAAAAACTGTTTTTCGATTTATAAAAAAAACTATGAGATTTGTAAAAAAAACGATTTTACCCCATCCCTTTGATACATGACGTTTAAAACGCCACAGGACCCATCCTAGAATTTCTGAACTATAGCAATACACTTGAATAAGTGCGAACTACGAGTATAGATTATGTTAAGTTTATATCTTTGTTTTGGTACTTAATATAACCATCGTGGGAAACCTCCTAGAAGCTGGTTTCTCAACTGCATCTGGAATCGATTGAGGTTAAATATACGTAGCTACTTGCAGATTAATTCACTCTCTTAGCGTCACTTGTGTTGAGAAATTTGTGAATCAATCGTGTTTGCTTACGAAATATGTGGTTTCGTGGGTTTGTCTTCGTTATTACTTGTCGTTTTTTTTTGTCTTTAGCACTAATAAAAAAAAATTTGATGGTTAAAAAATCTTTGTGCCTTTGTGTAAAAACAATTTTTTCATGGATTGTTTGTTAGATAAATTAATTTATTGACCTTTGTGGGCTGGTTGGTAAGATGCCTGTCTTTAAACCTATCGGTTACGGTTTCAACTCCACTGGTACTGATTTTTTTTAAACATGGTCCCTTTCTTTCTCTTACGGCCTTTAAACAATATTTCTAGTTTTGAAGAGATTGCAATATTGTTATAAACCCGCTAGGTTTGTACTGTATATAAGGAAAGTAATAAAATACAATTTAAATATAGTATACACTTACACCGCGCCGTTTACTTGAACTAGCTGCAGGAATTTAAATATAGTATACACTTACACCGTGCTGTTTACTTGAACTAGCTGCAGGAATTTAAATATAGTATACACTTACACCGTGCCGTTTACTAGAACTAGCTGCAGGAATTTAAATATAGTATACACTTACACCGTGCCGTTTACTTGAACTAGCTGCAGGAATTTAAATATAGTATACACTTACACCGTGCCGTTTACTTGAACTAGCTGCAGGAATTTTCGGCTCGGATACAGAAATTTCAAATATTTGACTCCGGTACCGACTCCTATTATGATACATATATTGCTATTTCAAATATTTGACTCCGGTACCGACTCCAATTGTGATATATATATATATATATATATATATATATATATATATATATATATATATATATATATATATATATATATATATATATATATATATATATATATATATATATATATATATATATATATATATATATATATATATATATATATATATATATATATATATATATATATATATATATATATATATATATATATATATATATATATATATATATATTTATATATATTGCTATTTCAAATATTTGACTCCAGTACCGACTCCAATTATGATACATATATTGCTATTATTCTGGGTTATACTTAATTATGTGGTATAACTACTTAAATGTTTTTTTTTTTGGAAATAATGTCTACGGGGATTCCTCATCATACATACTACACGCTATTTTAACTAAATGGTACATGGTTCATAATGTATGTAGCCAAGAAGTTTTAAAAAAATTGAAGTCGGAGTCGAATTTAGAATAGCATCTCCCGACTCCGACCCTAATTCCGACTTCATAAAAAACCAACCGACTCCGATTCCTCACTCCGACTTCACAACCCTGCACAAAATATTTACAATTCTTAGCTTATTCTTGTAAGATTGTGTTATGCACAGCCCAAAGCACTCTCAATATGTGGATTGAATTTTAAAATGTTTTTTGACTGACTTTTGGAAAGTATTAACATTAAAAAAAATCTATCTTAATTATAACAGCTAATATACATATCATCACGCCATTTAGCTGTTGGCGTAGGCAGGAAGGATATATCACCAAGTTTTCCTATCACGAGATACTTGCTTCGCCTCCTCTTCATCCACACATTTTCTTATTTAGCTACTTCTATTTCTGTTACTGCTTACCTTTCCTTTTTTCAAAATTTCATTTAATCAGTCTAACCACACTTTTCTTGGTCGTCTCTTAGCATGACTTCCACTTTTACTTGTATTAATTTATCTAGCCAGTCTTTCGTCACCTATCCGTTCAACGTGTCCAAATCACCTTGATATGCTATTTTAAAATGAGAAGCATATTCTGCGATGATAATCTAAACTTGAAACTTCAACAACGGTTAGTCAAATGCTACGTTTGGTCAGTGTTATTGCATGGAGTAGAATCATGGACCCTCAAAGTAAGTAGTATGAACCGACTGGAAACGGTCAGCAACACAAGGGTTCTTCAAAGAGCCAAAGTTGATAGAGAGTTGCTGACTAATATTAAAATCCGAAAGGTGTCCTACTTGGGTCATGTACTTAGAGGAGCAAAGTACAAATTAATGCACCTGATCATCCAAAACAAAATAGAAGGCCGAAGAGGTGTTGGCAGGAGGCAAATCTCCTGGCTCCGTAATATACGTGATTGGACTGGCATAAGGGGCGTTGGAGATCTTTTTCGGGCTGCCGGGACTCTCAAGTGATATTCAACGTTGGGGAGACCTGACATGACAATGAGAAGAAGAAGATGCTATTTTTCACCCTGATTACTAAATTAGTTTTTAGTTCACAATAATGATTAATAATTACTTTTCTATTATGTCAGTATATACGAGTACATATTCTTCTCAGTAGAATAACCAACAATAATTTTATTTTATCGTATGTAGTTGAAATGTCGGAAAAGGTTGTGGTTGGCCTATTCAGATATATCTCGCAGTGTTTAAAATAAATAAAAAGATTACCACGTGTTAAATATAAATATTCATTTATAATATAATCTTGTAAAGCGGATATGTAATAATGTTATTCATTTTTAACTTACAACTTTTCAGTTTGCACTTGATATTGTAATATTGCATGAAAGGTGAACACAAATAATGTGAATCTATGTTCTTTTTTGCAATGAGCGTATTGATGTTCCGGCCTGAATACCACTGCAAGGCGTTTTGTATATTCCGCGTTCCTAAACTCGCATTTCCTTTTTTATTTGTTCAATCACCGGTTGAAATACTTTTTTCCTTGTTAGTTTTTTTAGCACGAAGAATCTTGATAATTTTAATAACTGTTATTGTGATATTGTGTTAACTCTCTATTACATCCTTCAATATGTCTCTTGAAGAGAGTCTGCTCTATAAACGGCGCTATATAAATTTTCCTTTTTTATTATGATCGTTTGTTGCAAAGTCTTGAGAATGAATATATGACATAATTTATGATTGTCAGTGAAAGGAAAGTGCAGACAAGGATATATGTTAATACAACAATGTAGATATATCTGGGATGCTGGCTGGATGATTAATAAAATCAGTATCAAGAGATAAAAGTAGGAATTAAAATGGCACGAAGCTGTTTCTCCTAAATGCAGAATCTCCTTTGCGACAAGGATTTCGACTACGTATGCGAGTATTACGTTGCTACATATTCTCCGCACTTCTCGATGGTGTTGAAACAATGACACTTACTCAGGCCATCACAAATGAACCAAAAACTTTTGAAATGTTGAGAGCCTCTCATTGGTTGATAAGAGTCCGTAATGATAACATTTGAAACGTATGAAAAAATATACAGAAGTATTTTCCACCATCAACAATAGAAAGTTCTAGTACTCTGATCATCTTTCAATTTATATTACAGAGGGAAATTCAGAACAGAAGAAGTACTGTATATATCCTGGTTGAAGAACTTACGGTAATGGTTTCATTGTGCTGCCAAATATTTGTTCAAAACTTCCTCCTCATGATCATCGCCAACCTTCCGAGAGGAGAGGAACTTATCGGTCTTAAGAAAGAGACTGTCGGCCATAATCGGCTAACTTCAGCTTTGTAGAGCGTCGTCTCTGTCACTCATACACGTGTTCCGTCGCGATAACAGCTCTTTCTAGATACCGGACTGTTAGCGTATCGTGCGACAGAGACGACGCTCTACAAAGCCGAAGTTAGTCGATTATGGCCGACAGTCTCTTTCTTAAGCCCGATGTGTATTACTTACCGCCGAGTACTGTACACTAGGTTCCATTAATGTACGAGTATATCGCATTCAGTTCAAGTCACACTGTAGACGTGAGTTTATGTACGATAAAAATACAATATTTTATTTTGAAATTGACAAATGATCATCACGATAACAACACAATGAATACTTTTTATTCAAATTATTGTATTTCTTGTCAGCAATGAAAGTGAAGCCGAGAGCGGAGTTATAACTTTTCCCAAACAATAATGGATCGTTGGTTTCCGCGTCAGATGTTTTCACGAGACCAACAGAGATACTCTCACGTTATCATCGCGGGTTGTTTGTTGTGTGTTTGTTGTCTGTGCACCCAACGGAAAGATTTAAATACGAATAATTCCACTTCATTATGTAATTAAGGCAAATTGGATACGCATAATGAGAGTTTATTGCAGTGAAAGTAATAACGAGCATGTTTCATTTCTTAACTAATCGTTATTCACTTAAAAAAAATTAAGTACTCTTTTTATCAATCGTTATTTTATACTTTATATTAATCATACAAAATTGTATATTTTCCTTGTTATGATAGCGATGTTATGACAATTTTACTGACCCTAAAAATATTATTGATTTTTTTATTGGAAATATTGAGGATAGACATTATATTATATTTTTACGCAGAAAATGTTGTTATTTTTATGTTTTTTATTTCGTCTTTTTTAATCTATTTTTTTCTACATTCAACAAATTTACGTCGCTCTTTTACTCAAAGCGTTTATAAAAAAACGTTTCGTACATTTGTCCATGTATATTCATTTATTTATTTTTTTGAAGTCACTGAGTAACTAAATGTAACTCTATGGGCGCCTATTTTTGATGTAAAATCTCTCAAATTGTGTTCTTTTAAGAATCATTTGTACTGCCTCTATGCCACCTACTGCTTACTTTCCAAAGGAAGTCTATTCCTGCTATGGGGATTGCCATTTAAGAAGATCGATTCAGATATCCTGGTCTATAGGTCCGATCCACTTCAACTAGACGGTCGCCATGGAGAACATGACGACCTCAGTGTAACACACTGTTTTGTGCATAATTCCGTAATGTATTGCGGTGCCAGACCATTTATAGCTTTGACATCCATAAGACATATTTTCAGTATACATCAACTATTAAAGTTTGCCTGCATAAAAAAACCGCTGTGTTAAAGACTTGAACTTGTTGAGGCACATTTTACATAGCTTACTATGCACTGCCTTGCAATAATCAAGTTTTGATTCAATGAATTTGTTTGTCAGAGTCCTGGCCTCATTCATTGGAATCTTATTTAAGTATTGTTAAAAAATACTTAAATTTCGATATAAATATTGTGATATTCTTATCTGCAATTTGATCATTTTTATCGGATTCTTATTTCGGCTGTTTTATATTGAGATAGTTCGATACCATCAGCACCCACCCTATTATGGGGGACAAAATAAGACCCCATCCAGCGCGATCTATACTTGAAGGTCGAAATCTTATGTTTTATGAGCGCGACGTCACGTAGTGACGAAGAAGGAACTACGCAAAGGGACTCCTCCAGTGGCGACACATCTGAATGGGAAAATAATAGCAACGGCGGACTTCAGGTCCGACATCACGGAAGATGAAAAAGGACTCGAATTGCAGTAAATATACTTATAAATCGGTTAAGTCCTGAAGTTCAAACAGCCTAGAAAGTTGCCAGTACTTTCATAGAACATTTCGAATGTAGCAGAACTATCCTTGGATGTTTCTAGATCGGAGTAGCCAATCGGTCCGTGGACGAATGTAGCAGAACTATCCTTGGATGTTACTAGATCGGAGTAGCCAATCGGTCCGTGGACGAATGTAGCAGAACTATCCTTGGATGTTACTAGATCGGAGTAGCCAATCGGTCCGTGGGTGAATGTAGCAGAACTATCCTTGGATGTTACTAGATCGGAGTAGCCGATCGGTCCGTGGGTGAATGTAGCAGAACTATCCTTGGATGTTACTAGATCGGAGTAGCCAATCGGTCCGTGGACGAATCGACGTAAGACCGAGTGTAAATCCCTTCGGAAATTACTGACTCGATTATCAATCGCAGTATCACAAAATTTAAAATGGAGTACATTCAGGTGTTTAGTTAAGAGTTATATTGAGATATCTTATTTGGACGAGAATGAAGAAAAATTTCCCTCAGGTCAATTTTACAATTTCGACAAATATTTACGAGTATATTAACGGTCTCTGCAAGCCCGTCGTTTATACTATATGCCTGTTAATTTTCTACGGTATCAAGTACCAAGTTTTGATTGCTTGATGTTCCCCAAAACTGTTTCTTATCGACTATCAGATACGACCACTTTTCTGTTTTAAACAGGTATGGTGGCGTATATCTATGGAAAGCATGTATGAATAATAATTGTTGCGGTTATATTTCGAGGAGAATAATGTGTTTGCAAACCGCAGCAAGTAGTAGTGGTTTTAGATAATTTTACATAAATAAATAACCGTTCACTGAATAATTTCAATACTTGAAACGTTCCCAGTCAAACCCTTTTGTCTTAGTTTATATCAACCACAACTGACCGTAAATGTTGAATCACAAGAATAAAAAACATCTGCATTAGATTAGCAACAAATAGGCTCAGCGTTTATTTGCTTTTGAAGAATCACGCCTATATTTTGCCCAAATAAAGAAATAAATAAATGTTGCAAATTTCGGTCATGATGATGCTCCTATTATGCCTTACTCGTATCAGATGTACTGTCGAGATTCCACACCACACCCTATGGATCAATTAGACGAGGACCTAGAGAATATGTAAAATAATTTGAGCTAAAATTAACTGAATTCTACGTGAACTAATGTAGAATTCAGTTAGTTTCATAAAAAAATTTATAGTTGTTATCGCGTATTAGTCTTTTTTATTCTCAACTAGTTTCGACGCGTGAATTGGACGTTATCCTTTCGGAGCTAGTGCTTCCGCAAGATTGATAACCTCAAAAATATCTGTGGCAATTCTCATTAGTGCTTGATGTTGCCATGTCATTCTGAGGTATTGCGGTTTCTTTGCAATGAATGATCTTACAGTCTCACAGAAACACTAGCTTCTTCACGAGGGTGACACCTGATTGTCGCGACGAAAGTGATCGAGTATAAAAAATACTAATACGTGATAAAACTCGTAAGTTTTTTCAATCAATATGTCAAATTTAATCATAAATTCTAAAAGCGATTAGTTTGCTTTACTATTCTGGTGACATTCTTCTTTTTTTTACAAATTTATTTGTTGGCTAACGATATGTAGCGTATATTGGTTGTTTGGTATATTTGTGTGAAAGTTTCTCTTTCTTTAACATGTTGCTTATGCAAGCAGACAACTTTGTTACTCGTATAAAGTTTAATAATATACAATATATCGTCATTTTGTGAAAACTTGGCCCGAGGCATAATGCAGTTTATTTAACATAGGTTTAATTCTATGGGTGGGCTAGTAAACGACACTTTCAATCTTGTTTTAGCCATTTCTAATGTACTCGTATACTTTCGGTAATATAAAATATCCTCATTTTGAATCGACAAAAAATTTAATTCTATGTCTTGTGGATCTAGTTTTTTTACTTTATTTATATGCATATTTTTTTGTTTCCTTCCTTACATTTATAATCTAAACCTGAATTAAAAAAGGAAAAAATAAAGTTAAATATTTAATGTCTCGATTATAATTTGAATAAAATAAATACATGTTTCTCTCGCTGTACGCGACTCCGGTTTACGCGTTATAAAATAATTAAATAAATTTGATTTGAATTTCGCAATCAACCTGTGAGCGATGAAGTTGCGTGTGCAGCATACTTGATTCACACGCAAATTACATTATTTAGTCTCACAAACTCATATTTAAAAAAAAAACTGAAATTCGTCTAAAAATTGTAAATTATGTAGGCCTTTTAATTAATAAAAAAAAATACCATTTATTTTTAACTATAGTAATCCCTTTTTCACACACGTTAAAATCAATTCGCTTGACGCGTTTTTCAAGTTACTTAATTTTACCTAGAATTAATTAATCGTGTTAAGCGAGGTATACCTGTATTATTTATAAAAAATCGCAAAGATATTGAGAAAATAGTTTCACACATTTGTACAGTATGAAAATTCACACATTTGTACAGTATATAAGTATTAATGTGTAATGCACATTTGTACAGTATATAAGTATTTATATGTAATTCACATTTGTGCAGTATATAAGTATTTATATGTAAAACACATTTGTACAGTATATACATATTTATATGTAAAACACATTTGTACAGTATATAAGTATTTATATGTAATATATTTTTTTATGAAACAGTAATTTTTAGAATGAACGACAATAATTTTCTACTGCCTTATTTTCTACCATTTTTCCGTGCGCCATAAACCGTTATATCATAAATCAAGTACTCGTTATGTACACTCGATATAATGACAAATATTTCGTATAAAAATACAACAATATTTATAAATACAGTTTAACAATTATAAGATTACTTTTTTAAACGGAAATCTAATTTAAAAAATTCTATGATTCTGCTTTAAGATAAAAACTAGTTTCAAGTCTATAGTAGTTTCATGGTCTTTGAAAATTTAATTCATAGAAAGTTTAAAATTCTTCAACGTTACAATAAATGTGGTTTGTTTATATTTGTTTTAAGTAATTTTATTGAAGAAATAAATTGCTATTTCCAGACAATCTTCTCTCTTAAGTAGAATTGTATTTCAAAAGGCATTGAAATTAAATTTTCTCTTAAATTTCCCTTATCTCATTACCTCAATTCTCAAGAGTTACGGAATCAATTTAGAATATTTATTAAAATGTACCCATTTCATTATATTTTAAATGTACCGTAGTAACGTTGAAAACTCTTCTTAAACGATTTTATTAAATTATTATTTCATATTTTTACAATACTCAAACATTAATGAGTATTGTAAAAATGAGTATTGTATGAACTATTTATATCTACCTGTGTGACGCAGGCAGGCAAAGTTATGGTGAGAAAAGGCTTTATAACTCTTTGGATCAGGTACGTGGAATTTCCGCTGAGTAAGCTATTTCAAAGAGATTTTAGAACCAAACTTTTTGTTGTGATGAAATGAAAGTATATTTTGTCCGTAAGTATAATGATTCAGCGTGACGTACAATCTCAAACTGTCTTTCAAATATAATATTACAATATTTTAACATGTTTCGTCCGTAAGCATAATTATTCAGTGTGATATACTATGTCTGAACTGTCTTTCAAATGAGATTTGATTTACTTTCTAAGAACATTATTCATATTGTAGATTTATGCTAAACTTCTGAAGGTTCGCTGTCTTTATAACTTTTTTAGATTCATCATCATTTTGGGCTCAACCTTTTTTCCATGTTTGTATACCCTCTTTATATTTTATTGTTAGTGTTTGTTCTGCCCTTTTCAGAAACCGGTGTTTATACTGTATACATGAACCTACGGTAAAAATAATTAGAACATATCTGAGTAATCCTATTTTGTAATAGAAATATGTGTGCCTAAGATTCATTTTCAATCTACGTACCAGAAGGCATTGAAATGGTTGAATATTAGAAATAGACGCCAAATTCACATGCTGTCTCTATTGGATAATTTCTTTAAGTGTCCCGCCGCCCCCTCTTATCTCGCCGAGAATTTTCAGCGTCTTTCCTATCATGGATTAGCGCTACGCTCAAACAGAGATTGTTTATTGGCCTTTCCAGTTCACCGCTCCTTTTTCTTTACGTCGTCCTTTACTGTCCATGCAGTGAGACTCTGGAATCAATTACAAACCAATATAAGACTCGCTCCGTCCTTGGCATGCTTTAAGAAGCGACTGAAAAATCTCTTAATTTCTAGTCAGTAAAATAACGTGTTTCATTCCTGATTTTTCTTTTCCTTTCCTCTCCACCATCCCTTGAATGATGATATCTCACTTTATATGAAAAAGAATGTTCGGGTGATTGTCCGTCTTTGTGGGGTTCGTGGGCATGTGTTCACGTATATGTTTATGGATTTCGTGGGTATGGATAGTCATTTAAATAATTTATGCGGTCACGTAACTTGCTTCATTTACTTTTGTCTGGTTGGTTGGAAGAGATTGCCACCTGGCAATAATCCCGCCAGATTGTATTTGCAATAAAAAAGTTAAATAAATAATAATTTATTCCAGAAAGTGTGAAAGAGTGCTGCAGTGAAACACACGCCATAGAAAATACAAAATAATAAAAAGTTGAGTTCATACGAGTATACTCGTATATAAAAAAATAGCAATTAATTTTTTTTTAAATTTGTTTATGTCTTAACTATAAATAATAGTTTATTTTTAACATTGTGGTGGTTTAAAGATATTGTAATTTGTTTTATCAAACACTGTTTTTATTCCACTTTTTTGTAACGGCATAACCCTACCGGTTTCAAGGCTTTCACCTCATTATCATGGGAACACAAATAAGCCTTGAAACTGGTAGGGGTTTACCGTTACAAAAAAGTGGAATAAAAACAGTGTTTGATGAAACAAATTAAAATAAACTCTTAAAATAAATAGAAACGACTATTTTGTTCCGATTATTCTCTTTGTGTGACAATAATAATTTACTTTCTAATCCCATTCTCCAGTAGCTCTGCAAAAATTATTGACTTGTAATAATTCTAATTAATGAGTTTTCAGTTCGCCTTATACACTCATGAATTTTCCATATGCGTTGCCTCAGAAGTGCATCAAAACCTGGCAGACGACCTGAGCAAACATCTCTGAAGCACTGCAATGTTTTTGTAGTTTAAAAATAATTCTTTGTGCATTGTTATATTGTATTTGGAGTTAACTGCTGTTTGTGTTAATTCTCTGGATGTGTAATTGACCCGAAGTTTAAATACAGCACCTACTGATTTATTAGCATTGAAAGTAAGTCGATGATTTGATACATATTTTTCGCGTACCTTCAGTAGTTTTCGCATTACTGAAATTGATGGGAGTCAATTAAATCGTGTCGCCTGAATAGCTAATGTTTTTAACCCATACATTTTCGATGTGGCATCCAATCTTGAAAGCTTTTAACTCTTAATTAAATTGTCTATATACGTGGAGTAGCATAGGGCATATCATTCATCCTTGCCAGACCCCACTGTTTGCTATTTGTTTATGTTAACTAAGGTTGAAGTCTTATATATAATTTTAAGAAGTTGACAGTAATTTTTATTGACAAATAAATGTAATATTTTTTTGTGATTTCCTTATTGCATTAATGAACGTGTATTTCGAATGATAAGCCAAATCTGGTAATAGCACCGGCAACATTAATTACACAGATTGTCTTAAACAAAAGCCCGTGTATTATGTTAAGTGTTCATTTCTCATGGGACCATTGTCTTATCCTTTGAGTTGGTGTTACGTAATTACACAATGCGGTTTTTAGTTGGCAACAAAGATCTCCGCATATGGCTAAATGGGCCATTGATTTTGCAACGATCACACTGAAAAGTGTCTTAATGTTTTCTTGTTTCCAACTTAGGTATAATTTGATTAATTATCAAAATTAAAGTCTGACATTATTCACAATGATGAAAAATGTACAGCGCGAAAGTTAGTGGGTGGCATATTGTATTGTATTAAACTTTCTTTGTATACATTACAACCTGGCGGCTTATTGCCATGTGACAATCTCTTCCAATCAATCTGATAGATGTTAAAGAGGCCTAAAGTGAAAACCAAACGAATCTTTTTCTAAAAAGTCTGGGTTCCAGCGCAATTTAAACTCGGAACCTCCGGGTTGGGAGACCAACTAGGCCACGGAGTGGCTTAGTATGTAAAGGTAGACCAAGAAACGCATGGTTGGACTAAGTCATATTTGACAGGTAAATTTTGAAAGAAAAATGTGTTGAGACGAAAAAAATATGTATAAGAGCTGTATGAAAGATGAATTCGTAGGTATGCAGGGGGTGAAAATGTATGTCGAGTAAAGAAAAAAATCTGGCGCTTAGTCCTCTCTGCCTACGACGACATGGGCACTGCATTATGGTATGTATACAATTTTTTTTACGTAATGTAAAACTTTTACATAATACCATTCTGCTGTTTTCCTTCTTGGGGTAAGTAGAGCGCGTCAAAATTTACAATCACGACATACTTCCGTCGTCTCCTTCACATCTTCTAAATCTGTTTTTATTACTTTTCGTTTTCAACTTACCTTTC
Source organism: Odontocerum albicorne (assembly GCA_949825065.1). Classification (NCBI taxonomy): domain Eukaryota; kingdom Metazoa; phylum Arthropoda; class Insecta; order Trichoptera; family Odontoceridae; genus Odontocerum; species Odontocerum albicorne. Next base: position 12,809,944 of record OX463849.1, on the reverse strand, counting down.
CTTCTTTCAACATTCCATTCCATTGAAACAACTTTTACAGTTCTTATGAATCAAAATGTCATTTCTGCGTGTCGATTTTTTAAGGTTAATTATTATCTACAATGTTTATAATTTTTAAAACAACATATTTTATATCCTTTATTGTTTCACGTGAAAAAGTAAAATAAAACGAGCGGAGATAATATGTATTAACACTATAATGGATTTTTTCTTCTGCATTTCCTATATATTTTTTATAGTATCGTTAATGGTAATCAAATAACCGAACATAACATTTTCAATAACCTCGTTCCATCGCCAAGTACTGGATGAAAAAGCTTCTTTCACGTTTTAGTGTACCGTTCGAATAGTCCATTTGTACAGTCTTTTCTGAGTATTCAAGAACGTTTAAGTACTTCAGTGTTCCCTTGAGACTTGTAATGCGATTCTGTGAAGTAATCAAACTATAGAAAATAACTACAGTTAATTAAATTTTCAATAACCAATGTAAATCACCCAAGTATCTTTTACTTTTTACTACTTTTACTTATTTTTTTATTACTTTTGTAAGGGTTTAATATTTTTCTTATATGTATTCTATTGTATTTTAGGTTAGTTTCTTATTGATTTATTTAACTCTTCGTCGTATTACAATCTAACGGGCTTATTGCCAGATGACAATCTTTTCTAACCAACCAGACAAAAGTAAATAAAGGAAGTTATATTGTCGTTAAAATTATTCGAATTATTGTTAATTTGTTCAATTCGTTCATGTACAATAAATGTTCATAAACAGTATAAATTACAATAAAAGTGATATATTATGAATTGAAGGAAAATGGAAAGAATGCTAGAGAAAAGGAAAGGAAAATTGGGAATAAAACACGTTACGTTACTGACTTAAAATTTAGTCTTTTCAATCGCTTATTTATTAAAGAATTCCTCTAAAGTTTTACAGTTCACATAGCAGGAAAGCTGTCCGTAAAATCACGAAAAAACCACAATTTTCATGTACATTTTACATAAGAAAGCATCATGGTTTCTATTTACTTCTGAAGGTCACAATTTGACGACCATGGTCCAACTATTAAGATATTTGTCGTTACCTGGGTGTATCGGGTTCGATTTCCAATTGTGCACAGTAAAGTGTCCCAGTCTTGCATTTTTCACCCGAAGTCTTTTAACATCTTTCTGGTTGGTTGAAAGAAATACATACATACCATCACGCCATTTTCCTATCGGAGTAGGCAGATGACAGAGGGCCATATTTTCCCAACTCGACACACATCGTTAGCTTCTTCTACATCTATACCCCCCTTCTCATACAAACTCGACGACTTTTTTGAGTTTATACTTTTCATTCTTTCAGAATATCATTCACTTGATCCAATCATACTTATCTTGTCTTCCTCTCATATGACTTTCACTCACATCTATACTGTACCTCTGTTTTGTTAGTCTTTCCAGCTTCATGGAGAAATACCTTCCAGGCCATAGTGTATACCACTAAGTGTAATATAATTCGTTATTACTAAATCCAATATACAGCATAATCTAATCAATAAATAAATGGACATATGACAATTATTACGGTTAATGTTTTTTATTTATAAACTTATTTACATATTTTTTATTGTAATTTTGCAAATATTATTTTTTTTGTACTTCTATCGCAATATTTAATGCCGTTTATGAATCATAAAAATGCAATTTGCACGCAATGCGATTCACGACACGTGACTCACTCACTACACCTGAACCTCGCTTTATATACCCCTTTTTAACGGAATCAAAAGAACATGAACAAATTCGCTTAACGGGAAAAAATAATACACGGAGTATTTTTCCGAGGGCTTTAAAAAGAATCGATAAATATAAACTGCCCGTAATTTGAAGGTCAAATAAGAAGGGAGGGGTGACCATGGTTATATTTGGAGTTTGTTCAAAAATAACTTCGAGAAAATGTGCAAAGTAGCAAATTTTAGATGGATATTTTCGCCCAGTTCCTGCTTCCCGGTCGATAAATTCTCATGAAATTTTCAATTTTTTCATTCTAAATGCTGCAATTCTTCATATTTGTATTCCAGACGCACATGTTTTCTTTGTTCCACATTCCAGAGTACATTATATACTTTTTTCATGTATTTCTTTCATTTTTTTTTCATGGAACACATGCAGATTTAATATATTGTAGAATAAAATGATTCCATACACGGATTTTTTTTTATTTATGACAATTTTTCAGGAACGCACCTCTTCCGTAAATCGAGGTATGGGTGTATACAATATTACGAGTATGTAGGGTTAAAGCTACTACTAGATTTGATGCGTGTTTTGTTTTTGCTATGTATTTTTTCTTTATAAAACGCATGACTCAATTCACACGAGGGTTGCATGAGTAATTTTTAAAATGCAGTTTTCAGCCTTTCTTAAATTACTTTAAAACTGCAAAATCAAACAAAACTGTGTTAAATTTCAACCGGCTTTCGTATATTTGAAGATAATAATTAAAATATCATTTATACACCGCCGTTTAGAGAACAAACTCTCCTCAAGGGCGCTCCAATTCGGGACTTGAACTAAGAAGGTAGTGACTGCGGTCATAAGATTGGGTACTACCCCCTATATGCATATGTTCAGAAAAATATATTTGGTAAGAAAACCGCAGAAAACTTACCAAGGAAGACGAACTTCAAAGAAACCTTTGTAGATTTTCCGATATGTGATTAAGGTAAAGTGTGTACGTATGTAGTGTTTATACGAGATTTTTATGGTCATAAATGTGGATAAGACTATCTAAAATAGGATGTCTTCAAGTGCTTTCTAAAGCTGCATACGCCACCCACATCGCAGACCATTCCACACTAATGGACTAGCAACGGGAACAGCTCTGTCATATCAATAAATCAACTATTCGTAAAATAAAATCAACCAGGGCTTGCTGAATAACAAATAACACTCATTTATTAAAATTCATGTTCAGCTGTTATTGCGTCAATATAACTTGATTACAATCCCTTGCTAGTGGATGGAAATTGTTCCTCCCTGCTGTTCTCGTAAGAATATCTAATATCGGCAAGTGTGGAAACGGGGTTATTAGTTTTACAAAATGTTTTTTTATGAACTCTGCCCTATGTAGAATTTTTTAATATTAGCAATTTATGAGGCCTATTATTTTTGTCAGGTTTCAAGATATCACAAAAAATATTTCCACATTTCGAGGTACTGTGAAAAAAATCTCATATTTTTCTAGGCGTGCTTTCAAAATGCCTACAATAGTCTGTGTTTCTAAACATTGAGTGGTTTGCCTTGTTTACACGCGACGAGTACTCGGCCGAACAACAAATATCGGCGAGTAATTGTCAACATGTAACGAATACTCACGTGGCAGCGTACTTATTGTTAGCTCATCCACTCGGCAGATTACTCGCTTATTTACTGAAATGTACGTAGATGCGTAATACAATTCGGGATTCAGGATAGGCAGTTCACGGTTTGTCTGCGACGGGTACTCCATTTCTTTGATCATATACACATAGTACGCAGAGGAAAAGATAATTTGGAAAAAAATCGTGCTAACTGGCTGTGTAGAGGGACCACCAATGCGTTGAATTGACCAAGGCTACAGGATCCTCTGTGACGGCATCACTCCGAGTTGCCCAGAGTAGAGAGAGGTGGAGAGTCGTAGTGGACAGAGTTGGGCAGATGAATTGGAGAGATCACGACCCTCAGTCATGAAGAAATGATAGAGAAGAATGAGTGTATACGCAAACCGAAAGGAATACGAATCATGTTAATAACAATAAGTGACATTAAATTCTTATATTCATTAATTTTTTATATTATCGCGTTGACATGAGGCAAATTCGTAGAAGTGTATGTTATATCCATTTTCGCCATCATTAACATCATAATCCACAATATTTCGAATTAAATCGATTAACGTGTCGAAAACTTTTGAATGATTTTTTTGGACGTGTGCTGGTAGTTCTACCTTATTTGTTTATTGCCTTGTTCCCGACACATCGTAAATGAGAAACATTCACTCGTCATTAATGAGCAAGCGATAGAAGTTGAAATATGGGCACCCTTCTAAAAAAACGATGTTCTTTTCGAGTATATTGATGTTCCATTTGTCAATAAATGATATTTTTGAAACATAATTTTTCTACATATAAGGTTTTCCTTGTTGCATTATTATTTAACTGGTATTCTAAGCACTGGTATTGTCCTCGACCACAATCCGACTTGCCTTGCCTGATACAGTTAAATATGCGTTGAGGTGGAACTTGTTTACACCATTTACGATTATGTCGTAGTTCTAGTTTTTTTCTTTCATTCTTGAGATAAAACTGTAGATATTTTTCATGTACAGCGGTATATGACACAAAACTGGGTATCACACACACTGCATCAGAATCATAAATAAGAAAATAAATAGTACAGTGAAAATGGGTCATAGAAAATTACGACATTTCATCTTGTTATCAAACCTTTCCCGTGAGGTGTAAAAAGATGCTTAATTTGCTGAGGATATAGTTCATTAAGCTTGACAAACTCACATTGAAAACACCTACTGCATCTTTCGTATGACATTTATGTTACATTTTTTTTTTCTAGAACTATGTATTTATCAATACGTTGAAAATAGTGTAGGAACGGTTGTTAAACAGTTCTTCTAGTTTAGTTAATAAGGAATCGTTGTTATGTTTTTTAACCCTCGTGTATTTCTAATGTAGCATTTAATCTGAAGAGGAAGTTTAGACTCTTTGGCGTCTGCATCCTGCCCGGTTGGCTGTATGGTTCTGAATCTTGGCATGTTACCAAGGCACAATAGAGAAGACTCCTCAGTTCTGAGAACATATGCCTTATTATAATAATGCTGGGTGTCGAATGAGACGGTTCGTCTTGGACGCATCCTTCTATAAACACCACAGTAAAGGTGATGCGCTGGAGGTTTTTTGGTCACATATTGAGGATGAGGATGGGCAGTCTTGGTTTAAAGTATGTATGAGGATGTAAAGCGCCGAGCTGTGGACCGATTTGGATGGAGGTGTTTTGTTTCATCCCAGTATTCCTGATTGAACGTATACACCTTATGGTGATGATGTTGTCCTGGTAGTAGGAGTTCATGATTGGATTAACGTTTCTAAATTTACTGTCCAAAACTTTTTAAATATTTAATACTACAGTAGTTTTCCATATATAATAGCTTTACATTCTTTTCTTTCCTTTAGATTGTCAAACACAAATCATCATTTTTATAAGATGAAATGCCCAATAAACTAATAATGAATAATTCTCACTTTACATTTCTTCAAATTGAATGTGATCTTTACTTTCAAAGAAATGAATGCAGTTGAACATTCGATATACTTGAATATCTTAAAGATTTTATACTCGTATTTATGAACTTTGATGTGGGAACTTCTGCGAATTTTCTTAATTATGTTTTTTTTTACTTTTGTTTTTTTTTAAATATATTTTTTTACTTATTTTTGTGCAGTAAATATAGCTACTTATGGAACACGACACAAAATCTAAATATGCAAACGTGTGTCTAAAAGGGGAATATTTCGTTTATTGTTTTTCCAAGATAACGTAGAAAATATGTAAATATGTTAAAATATTTTAGAAATATATATTACATACTGACTTATTTGTATCCCTTCAATATTGACATGTGCGTTTTCATAGGAATAATAAAAAAAACACCGACCTTTAAATGGCAGTTATATATTTAAAAAACTGCAATTTTCACTATAAACAATGTGTTTTTTTACTGACTTTATCCGACATGTAAGCTATCATTCAAGGGGTGGGACTTCTTCGGTTATGCATACCGGTTTAGTTGGCAAATTTGGCGTACCGGTTTTCTTGATGTCCGCAAACCGGTTTCAGGCCAACAACTGTTGTCAAGTGACGTATTCCTCTCCAATGCCGGCCGATCCACGCCACGCGTTCACATTTCAATAGATACGAGTAGGTACATATGGTTTGGATTTGGTTGCTTCGAACTCGTTTTTTTTGGACAGCGTTCCTTAAGATGATTCACGAGTGGGCAAAACATATGAGCCGTTACAAAGCTCTAAGGATCTTTTTATCCTTTTTATTATTTTTCACCTCGGCAATACAAATTTAATACTCCTATGTACATCGGATGTCATGAATGGTTTTAGCAGCAATTTATTTGATTACTTTTCGGAAAATATTTTCCTAATCTATACATTACATACTGCTGAATATACTCGTACTTCTGTTATGAATCGAAAGATCTACGTTGTAGTTCGGCTTCATCTAATACGTTTTTTTCATTAAATGTAACATAATTAATATGAATATTGTAGACTAGTAAAATTATTATTTTCGTATACAATTTCGAGATCCGTTTCCAGGAGGAGAGATTCGCTTAGATAAGACTGTCCAAAATAGTCTTGAATTATGATAACCCCTAAATACACGTTTATTAAATTGTTTTAAGATTACCACAAATATAAATATGTACACTCAATTTTTTTTGTTTTTTTTTCTGAAGAATATGATAATATTATTTTTTATTAATTGCCATTTATATTCCTAAATGAGTCGCTTAATATCTTAAGTTTAAACATGTTTAATGAACCTTGTACATCTACGGTCGCATTGTTTCGCAACAGATAAACGCTTCCTGGCGTTATAGTATGTTTAGCAAGGTTGATTCATATACGAGCATTCATGTATTTTTCTTTGAGTATCGTAAGTGTAGTCATTCATAAATTATTTGTTACACTTTCGTTGTATATAGTACAGATTAACGGGTTTAATGTTATAATTCCTTCCAACTAATCTGCAAATGCTGAAGAGGCTTTAAGTGAAAACCAGACTGGAACCTCTTTTTGAAAAAAAAAATGTCACTAACAGGAGTCGACCCCCACACCCATGTTGGAATAAAGGCTTTTTACCAATTAGGTCACGGAGGTTGATTTCTCAAATGAGAAATATTCATTGACTTTTTTATTGGCAGAAGTCAAAACTCAATTAACTTCGTTGACTTGAGTATTTAAAATAAGCTTTACGACAGGGTGAATTGTCAAGGGATATACTTGACAATTCACCCTGCCGTAAAGCTTATTACTGAGCGACGAGCAATTAACCCGAATAATCGAAGGACTCGTCGAAGGCATATTGTCGATAATCTGTCGGTGATTCTCAGTTCTTCGAGAATGGAGGTGTTAGTTCGCCTTGCTGTCCATGGAATTTGACCAAAAAAAAATGGGAAAAAATGTTATCCAAGGGAAATAGCACGGGTTTAGTTTGGAACCGATAACCTTTTGCATAGTTCAGCGCATTGATTGTTCGCGAAGGCACTTCATTTAATTACAAACTTGAGATATACCATTACGCTAAAACATTGGTTTCAACATTTCTAAAATTTTGTCTGTGACTTTTCAAACGTTTGTTTTTTAAATAGTACGTACAATCTGCTGGTTATATATTGCCAGTTGGATTTTTTTCATCCGACCTGACACAAGTTTCATAAGTTAATGGCAAATACAAAACGAACATCGGTTTATATATAATACAGTACATAACAGCCATAAGAGAAAATAAATATTTCATATAAAGAGAACTGTGAAGAAGGTTTTGAAAAAAAAGGGGAGGAAACGGGAAAGAAGAATTAAAAATATACGTCTCACCATTGAGAGATGCGTAGTATTTTTTTGAGTCGCTGTTTGAAATGCGCCAACCGCAACACGAGTCCGGTGTCGGTCCTCTTGTTCTAGAGTCTTAACGGCGTGAACGGTCAAGGATTACAAAAAAATGAAAAACGGTAAACTGACAATAATTTCTATGGCGTTTTGGTAAAGAGGTACAAGTCATCAATTACTTATTTGTCAGTTTGAAGTTTTGCAACACTTGTATTCCTGAAATACAGACCTCAGGTAAATTTTAAAGGTAAACTTTGAATACATAAATTATTTATGTATTCAAGGTTTACTTTTAAAATTTACCTAAGGTCTGTATTTCAGGAATACAAGTGTTGCAAAACTTCAAACTGACAAATGAGTAATTGATGACTTGTACCTCTTTACCAAAATGCCATTGATTTGTGTGAACATTTAAAAGAGTATTAAATTTATTTTTGTGTATATCATTATTTTTTCAATATTATTACTATTTTTTTCCTCGTGTATATTCAGCATTCATTTCAGGATCATTCGGCATTCATTTCATTATTATTATATTATTATTATTATTATTATTATTATTAATAATAATAATAATATAATTATTATTATATTATTATTATTATTATTCTTATTATTATTATTATTAATAATAATAATAATAATAATAATAATAATAATAATTATTATTAATAATAATGCATTATTCGGCATTCATTTCATCCTTGTACATATTTGGTTTCTTTCATAATTATAATAAACCGTGATTTCTTTACGTACTCGTATATCCTTTTAAATTGCCATATGTTGTAATCTGATATTTAAAAACAGTCTTGACACAGAATATACTCGCACATTGACGTTCTTTGGATAACATTCGATATTTTCAATTATGCGAAATATTGGAACACGTAGCAACTATTATCGGCATTGAAATCCTATACGTGCAATTTGTGCTTCGATATTGAGTTGGAAAAATTTCCACACCGTACTCGTATTTTGTTCATGTATTCTTGAATTATACAGGTTCACTGGTTCTACAATGTATGCGACATATTCTACTGTATTACACTTTCGTTGAAAACACCACAACCTGGCGGACTTTTTGCCACGCAGCAATTTCTTCCAGTCAGAAAGATGTTTAAGTGAAAACTAGAATCCCTTTTAAAAAAATCTGGACTCCGACGGAAATAGAACCCGCAACCACCGGGCTGGAAAACAGGTATTTTACTTACTAGGCCACGGAGGTCGACTTATTGAAGAAGATAATAAGAAGGGCAATACAAGAAAAACTTTCTCCTTTAGTTTTATTAACCATTTGTTTTGCAGCTTTCTTCTTGTTTTCTTAACCGACCGGCCTAGTTAGTGCCTGGCTACTCATAATGGAATACTTGCTTCCAACATTAAGATATATGCAAACACAACTTGGACCTGACAAAAAAGTGATAAAATTAAAATAAATGCGGAAGAAACGAGAGAGTTGTGTGGAATCACAATGTATGTCAGAAAAAGGATTGACGATATTAGGGAAGAATGCTGATTGGAAGAAGATATAGTCCTTAATATGAAGAAAGAAGCATTGAGATTATCCTGCCACCTACAAAATAATGAATGATGAAATATTTCCAAAAAAATACTTATAAGGGTAAATACGTGGTATGATCAAACAAATCAAATTTGGAAATATGGAAGAGTGAAAAGCCTTAAACAGAAGTGTGTGAATGTGGCAAAAGCGGTATATGCGTGCCAGGATGAAATGAAACGAATAACTCAATAGAATGACGGCGTGATGGTTATTATATTTTATTTGCCGTTTGAATAATCATAACTCTGTATGCCTCTATTCCTATTCCTATACACAATTAATGTTTTAGTATCATCCCTACACGAACTTGATATTTGTAATATTATTATTCCACAGATAAGGATTGTTTTAGCCTGAAGCTTATCACTCACAATAGTTACATTGTATTTTAATGTAAATATAATGTGTAAAATGGGCTTCCTTCCTATTTACTTTAATGGTTACAATGTAAATACAAATTTAAATTAATATTGCTAGTGTTTGTTAGTATTTACGAGTAAATGAGACATTTATTTGGACAAATACGTAATTTATTTGGACAAATACGTCTACACAGAAATAAATTGATTTCTTTGTTTGTGGTACTCAAAATATATTTGTTTTATTATTTATTTTAGAAAAGTTGCATCATATTTTTTTCCGCTTAAATCAGTGTTTCCCAACGTATTTTGTGCTATGCCCCACCTAAGCCTTTGTAAATTCTTATGCCCCCCTACGTAACGGTGACGCGATAAAGCGATCAAAATACGACTTAACTCTGAACGAGTCAATTTTCGAATTGCCCCCCTTAAAAATCAAATTGCCCCCCTGTGGGGTGTGGGCCCCACGTTGGGAAACACTGGTTTAAATAAACATAGAAAATATACATACATACCGTCAGACCATCTCTCTGTCGGGACAGGGAGAGAGAAAGATTGTTAGACTTTCTTATCTCGACAGAAATGTAATATTAAGATATTACATTAATTAATAAAAATCTATTGATTTCATTCTACTGTTGTGTCGGCTTTTATCGGCTTACCTCTTGACGGTTTGTGTCGGCTTACCTCTTAACGCGGCCTCATAACGAGCAATATTTAGCCCTTCGTTGTATTGCGGGATAATTTATAAAGCGCCGTTTAGAGAGTACATTTTCCTCAAGAGCACTCTTATTCAGGATTTGAACCCACTATTATTGACATATCCAAAATAAATATATACTCGTACATATACACACAAGTTTAGAGTAAGGATAGGAATGTAGTGGCTTATCTTGATCTACACTTTATTGATTTATTTTTTATACTCGCTGAAATGAATATCTATCACATCTTCAGTATCCTTGATACCACAATCTTTAAATATTGAATACTCACATCTATGATATATATCTGATGATGACAATTAGGATATTGTTAAATAGTGTGTAGGTTACATTATTGCAGTGTGAACTAACATTTTCGCACATCTACCATTTTACTTCTCAGACGTTTGTCAATGAATAATGAGTATTGTTATTCTCCCATCTCCGTCTCGGTCTGCGAATTAGTCATCCGCCAAGTTTTTTTATTACATTTTCAATCAATCAATTGGGCAATCTCTTCCGATCAAATATATATAAACAAATATGTTCAAGTGGCCTTAAGTGAAAACTACTATGCGTATCCAGAAAGTAAGTGTACTGAGGCTCTCACGACCGGATGGATTTTATTTTCGACATGTTGGCTACACTTCCGTGTAGCCTGACCCTTCCCCTCCGCAACGAGACCAGTTCGAGGTCAGTACGTTGAGAAGTGTCGCCGCGACAACACGTTTCGTGAAAAATGTCAATCAATCTCCCGCCAAGTGCGAAATACGCGGCGTCATCCGTTATCTCGTTTGGAAGGGAAAACCTCCGGTTGAGGTTTATAATGAGGTGAAAACTGCATATGGTGATAAAGCTATGAATCGTACGAGTGTGTACAAGTGGTGTCGCGAGTTTAAAAACGGTCACGTCACACCTCTTCACCCTTCGCCAAAAAGTTCAAAACCACAATTTCAGCCAAGAAAATCATGGCATCCGTGTTTTGGGACTGTCAAGGCATAATTTTAATAGAATATATGCCTCAAGGGGAGACCATCAACTCTGCAAGATACTGTGAGACCCTAAAAAATTGCGGAGGGCGATTCAGAACAAGAGAAGAGGCATGCTGACGAGTCTGCCTGCTGCACGACAATGCCAGACCACACACGGCCAACGCCACGAAGGAACTGCTCGCCTCGTTTAAATGGGATGTCCTGAACCATCCCGCGCATTCCCCTGACCTAGTACCTTCAGATTACTATCTCTTTACCTCCCTGAAGCTGCACATGGGTGGAAAAAGGTTTTCAACCGACGAGGAGGTAAAGGAGGAGGTAGAGAAGTGGACGGAGGGGTTGGCGGGAAACTACTTCGAGGAAGGCATCAAAAAGTTGATACCCCGGTTCACCACCTGCATTGAGAGGAATGCCGACATATGTACTACGGTAACCACGTAATTTTTTTGTTTAAATAAAAAAAATTGTAACCTACAAAAATTCAGTATACTTATTTTCTGGATATGCCTCGTATACCGAAATCATTTTCAATAAAATTGGGTTCCAATGGGAATCGAATCCGTAACCCCCGAGTCGGAGTTGTTTTACCAAGTAGGCAATATATTTCGTTAGGTTTGTTGTTGATGCGGTGATTTTCCCATTTTGCTGTTTGCAATAATTAACCATGCCGTTGAAATCTTAATTTATAATTTGTCTATTCGAGTGTTGGCAATTATTCCGTATATTGGAATGATATCATCCCAGTATTTATCTTTTGTATGACAACCTTTCATTTGAATTGACGGGAGTGGATATTTGAACGTGTTTCGGATCCGGTCACACCCCGAGGTGAATATTTTGATATTTGGCGAGAGTTTCATATTGTCAAGGTCGAATATTAATTAAGCATTTATAAGTTTTTTTTTGTGAAATACGATAAACATCTTTTATCTAATACGTATTGATATTGAATTACAGTTTTATTGAATAAAATTCAATAAAGCGGACTTATTGTCATATTGTATATCGTTTAACCAACCAAATGGATTTTAAAATTACAGAATATAAAAAAAAAACTCATAGTTCGATTATAATCTCCAAGTAAAAGACCACTATCTTATCGATTTTCTTATACTAGACATAGTGGAAAGATTTTTTAGTTGGTTGAAAAGTTTTTCCCTTGTTTATATGAAACGGAAACGTTGCTGCTTTTTTCCCTTGATTATATGCCTACATTTCGGAAACGTTGTTGCTTTATCCCTTGTTTATATGCCTATATTTCGGAAACGTTGCTGCTTTTTTCCCTTGTTTATATGCCTACATTTCGGAAACGTTGCTGCTTTTTTCCCTTGTTTATATGCCATTGTATTGATGTTCTTTGAAAATGTTATACTATAAAATTTGTTTGAAAAAATCTTCATATACTTCGAATTCATAAGACCTGTGTCAGGTCGATTATGACTCAAAGTATCAAAAACAGAGCTGACACAACTAGAAAAATGAGTCTTATTCGATCACCGGAGATGAGAATATTACGAACTATAGTTTGAAAATGTCTTCGAGTCTGTCTGTCAAAAACTCTTAAATCCGACAAACCTGCACATATGATATGCCTAGTCTTGCCATAAATTCTGTTACAAAGTGTTTGGATTATAATAAAAAAACAGTGCATCTTACAAATGATTAATTATATTGTTAGACTTACACACATATCATCTTAAATGAAAACCTACATCTTTTTTTAAATGTCCTCCCCTTGCCTTCACACATGCCTTTAAACGTGACGGCCAATAGTCAACCGCAGTACGCACGATGTCCATTGGAAAATTGATCACTACTTTCTTCAATGATTGTTTCAGACTCTCCAAATTTGGATGTCGTCTGCTACAGACCATATTCTCCAACACTGACCACAATTTGTAGTCCAGTGGATTAAAATCTGAGCTTCCATTAGGCAGGTCTTCAGCTCTAATAAACTCTGGTGTTTGAATTTCTAGCCATTGCTGGGTGGACTTTGCCTTGTGGGCTGGAGCAGAATCTTGTTGAAAGATTCAATGACCTGAATTAAACATGGTCTTATTAAGAGGCTTGACGACCTTCTCCAAAATGTCATTTTGGTATGAATTTGCACTTGTCTTCACACTCTGAGCACAAAAATGTAGCTCAGTAACCCCTTCAATGAGACACCCCACTAAACCATCACAGGTGCTGGATGATGACCTCTCTGAACTCTATGAATGACTTGAGTGGCCCCTCGAGAGCTATGTGCGTACACCCGATTATTTTGTCGCATAGTGTTCTTTCTGCCTTCGCGAAATAAGTCGCGATAGTGTTCTTTCTGCCTACCCCAACAGGGAAATGGCGTGATGGTATCTGTATGAAGAATATCATATTATTGAAAAGGTACAACTTAATAATGTATGTGCGATTCAGCCATGAAATACATATTTAGATTTATCTATCGATATTTCAAATACCAATAAAATATGTTATGTGTATTGTATCCGTTTTGAATGTTTACGTTAAACTGTATGTATCGCAGCTTACAATTTTTTTACAATTTATACCAACTTGTTGATATGCTTTGATGTCCTTTTATGGAAGATGGACATGTCACTCGATGGAAAATACAGTTCTTTAATGTTGATTATTTTTGTTTCAGATCTAGTCCACTGTACGAACGAACCCAATGTGTCCATTCCGCAGTTGGCCAACCTGCTGGTGGAGAGGTCGCAAAGCACCAATTGGGTGGTGGTGTACAAGGCCCTCATCACAGTGCATCACCTCTTGGCGTACGGCAATGAGGTAAGTGATTTATACAATTCTTCTCTTCATCCTAAGTTAGATATTTTAGAGTCCTCTTCCTCTTAAGCGTTACTTTCAGTCCTTGCATATCATTTGCATCTATATTTTCTTCGGTCATTCTCGTCTCCGTCCTTCAAATATAAACCCAAATATAGTTGGCTATCAGAATATGGGAATGTATGTAGATTGCTGTATGCTGATGACATGGTAGTGTTATCAGAGAATGAGGATGGATTACAGAGTTTGATAAGTAAATTGTATGACAGACGCGAAGGGAAATATTTGAAAATGAATGTTGCGAAATCTTAAGTCATGCTGGTAGAAAAGAGTGAAAGAAAAAGTGAATGTGATATATATGGATGAGCTATTAAAGATTCCAGCAAGTCCTGTGTGAATGCACTACATAGGTCAATTGGGAGCATTCGTATGGGAACGTATGCGGATTACTGTATGCAGATGACATGGTAGTGTTGGCAGAGAGTGAAGATGAATTGCAGAGTTTGATAAGTAAATTTTATGAGAAATGTGTATAGAAGCATCTGGGAATAATGTTGCGAAATTCAAAGTAACCGTGAGAGAAAAGTGTAAAAGGAAAATAAAATGCGACTTATGAACGAATAATGAAAGATTGGAGCAATGTAAAAAGTCAGAGAAACTGTGTATGAGTTGTATGAGGAGATATAGATATGGTTGAGGCGAAATATGTATGTCGAGATAGTAAAGCTCGGCGCTCTTTCCTTTCTGTCTATCCCGACAGGGTTTGTCTGTATCAGAAAGTTTATACATAAATTTCAAGAAATTGTTCTAAGAATAGAGGAGCAGGTGGATTAAGGACGATATTCACAATGATTTGATAAATGTATTAAGTACTATTTGAGGTTATAATTAATATTAATCTTCTAGGATGCCTGGTTGTAAAACATCTTTCCCTCGAAACATTATAGTAAATAACTAATTATTTAGAATCCCAAAACATTTTCCAATATGTCAAAAGATTTCTGCTCACACATTAATTAATTAGGAAAAAGGCTTTGTTCAAATATTAGCATTGTGTTCTGGAGTATTGATTTTATGTCATATATTTTTTTGTCGATATGTTTAAGAGCGAAATTTACGAAAAATACGCAAATATTCCAATTTATTTACACATATTCCAATACTTTAGTTTAAAGATAAAAGGTATGTGTTTCTAGGTAACCTAGAAATATATGTTATACGAGGGTTGCTACTTAAGTTTTGAGATATGGTAACACCAGTGTAGATACGTCAAATCTGACATTAGCATCGTAAAGTTTGACGTTTTTAATGGTATACGTGCTCAGAAAGTTTTGTTATACGAGTGCTATTTGTGTTGTTTGCAGTGACTTGAAAAATTCATCTCGGCCAAAAATGGAATGAAATCGTGAACATTTTCGTGCGATGATTTTTTATGATTTTCGACGTGGACTAACTCAACAACAGTGTGCCGATTAACTCGCTTCGACTTTTGGTGATGAAGCACCATCCCGGGCCACTGTGTCCGAATTCAATCGTGGTCGTAGTTCGCTCCAGGACGAATTTCGTGAAGGTCGTCCAAAATCGGTTGTTGTGCCAGAAAACAACGATGCTGTGCGTGAATTGCAAGATCGTCATGTGACTTATCGTGAGATTGAGGCATGTTTGGGCATTAGTTCCACTCGCATACATTCAATATTTGTTCGCGTTGGATACCGCATAACTTGACAATCGTTCCAAAAAAGGCTCGTGTCGATTGGTCCAAAGAAACGTTGAAAATATTCGATCGCGGTGCTTCAAAAGACGTCTATAAGATCGTGACAGGCGACGAATCATGGATCTACGTTGTCAAACCCGTTCGAGGAGTTGTGAGCTGTCCAGCATTACTACAAAGATTAGCGTTAAATGTTCCTAACAATTACACTAGACTGCGCCGGTAAAAACTGTTCTCAATAACATACGCAAGAACGGGTCTTCCAGCCGCTATGCCTGTTGGAAGGGCCTTAACTCTTCTGAACGGGACTGCTTCGGATATTGACATATTTCATATCACATTACCAAAAGCAAAAGTAAATTTTCTTCTTAGATTAAGCGCGTTAGAAAGCACTCATCAACATACTTAAGTGACTGAATATATATGTATCATATGTTTGTGTGTATATACTCGTTTGTATACATATGCATTATTTTTTATTTTATATAATTTTCAAATTTTTTTCTATGTAATTTTTCTTCTTTTTTAATGTCTTGTATTTTTCAAAGTAATTGGGCTAAGCCTGTTTTGAATAAATAAATAAATCTATGCATATGAGCCAGAAACTAAACAGCTGTCGACTGTATGGGTCTTTCAAGACGAGCCAAATCCAACAAAAGTTGTTCGCGCACGAAGCAAATGGTGGCTTGTTTCTTCGGTATAAATGGTCATGTCGCAACAGTGTCTTTAGTGGAACGTCGTACGGTCAATTTTCAATGTTACACCACCATTTGTTTGCCAGAAGTGTTCGGAGAAATGAGGAAAACCAACCGGCGAAGACGGATCATTCTCCACCACGACAATGCGAACTCTCACACATCGGCTCAAACAAGTGACTTTTTTAGTACTCAAAACATCGAATTTTGATGGGTCATCCGCCGTACAGCCTTGATTTGGCACCCAATGACTTCTTTTTATTCCCGAACATTAAATATAAATTGCGAGGTCAACGTTTTTCGACGCCTGAAGAAGCGGTTGATGCGTTCACAACGCATGTTTTGAAGTTACCTCATTCGGAGTGGAAAAGGTGCTTCGAAAATTGGTTCAAACGCATGCAAAAGTGTATTGATCTTCATGGAGAGTATTTTGAAAAACAATAAAGCCATTTTCGATGATAAATATTTGTTTTTACTTGTCTGTCTCAAAACTTAAGTAGCAACCCTCGTAATATGTCAAGTGTTTATGCGAAATGTAAAGTAAAAAAAATCGGGATTTGTCATCAAATAAAATGAAATTTATTGTAAAATAAGACATTTCTTAGCCGGTTAAGTTGTCTTATAAATGAGTAACTTTGCCGTACCTTTTTTGACTATACCATTATCGAGAATTAGCCTCTTCGACGATGTCTCTCCATTTATGATGATCCATGGCTTTTTTGTTTTAACATTCCTTCCTTCCCATACACTTTCTCCAAGTTAGCACTGTATTAATGTCAGTCTGCTCACTGGCAACTTATCCTCGCTGTTGGTTGTTGTAGCTCGACTGTGTTGTGCGTGACAACCATTGCCAATCTATAAAAAAAATGTCTGGCCATTTCAATGCGGATTATGAAAGATTGTTGAGACTTGCAATGAATTTCCTCATTGTTTCTGAACATTCATGTATCTGCCGCTACATCTGATCTAGGTTTTATCATCATGCAATTCACTTCAAAATATTGGTGTTTTCAGTGTTAAATATTTTGATCTATAGGGTTACAACAGGTTTGATTAAGTTGTTGTAGTTCCACACTTGGTTCTTTAAAGAGAGGAGTTTTGTTTTTCTGGTTGCAGTTGTCATGATGTAATGTAATTAGGTAAATTTATTATAAGTGTTGAATTCAGCCAAGATGAGAGAGCAAGACAATAAATATTCAAGTTAGCAAATTATTTTTACCGGACCAATGATAAGATACAGTTTAACAATGGATTACTAAACAAGGGACACTACTTCAATTAGACTAAAAAGTCGAGAAAAGTCAGTGTAACATAATTGCTAAAAATACATGGAAGAGAGAGTTCCAAACTACAACATTATTTATTAATGAATGTAATTGAAACCCAACTAACTCATTTATGAGAATTTTAGGCAGATTATGAATATTTTCTTGGCTTCCTTTGTTGCCTTCTATTTTAATAAAATAGGTTAATTCTCTACTTATTTGTCTTACATTTCTACTTGAATTCAATAGCCGTTGAATGGAAACATAGAAGATGCTCGAATTAAAAATAAATTATTGATAGAACTTATCTGAATTCTAGAGTTGAAAAGCTGATGATGAAAAAAAAAAAACAAATTCCAAAGTTGATTATAATTTTATTCAAGTCTGGTTGACCCGTCACAATCTCGACAGTAGATTGCAGAAATATTCAAAATTTCCTGTCGAAACTGTCGCGTATGCTGCGCGTGGTGCTTGCTGGTATATTGTACGAGTATATTCGTTAATATTATATGTAGATACGTGTCTGTATTAGCATATTGTGTACAAGTGTATTGTTAACGAGTTTCGTTTGTTTAACCTTGACATGCAACAGTGTTTAATCGATGTCTGTGGGATATGGCTGTGGATTATGTAAATATACATACTCACTTCGTATGGATTCATGAGAAATATTATATAATTTAAAATTTAAATGCATCCGTTACATGCAGAGAGAGAGGTGGGACATTTACAGCCTTTGAAAGCAAACATGTTGCGTATGAATTCCAGGGTGAATGGACGCTCTGCTCTGCCTTTAAGAAATGCTCAGGTCTTGGTTGTATTTGTTTTTAAAGATAAAATATTCCACAAAATAGAGAATCAAATTCTCCTTAATTATTCTTAAGATGGTCTTGATTGTATTTTGTTTGTCAACATAAAATATTTCTCAAAATCGGGAATCAAATTCTCCTAAATTATTCTTGAGATATTTGTTGCGTTTATAATTTTATAGTAGGTCTTGATTATATTTGTTTTTCAAGATAAAATATTTCTCAAAATCGGGAATCAAATTCTCATACATTATTCTTGAGATATATGTTGCGTTTATAATTTTATAGTAGGTCTTGATTATATTTGTTTTTCAAGATAAAATATTTCTCAAAATCGGGAATCAAATTCTCCTAAATTATTCTTGAGATATTTGTTGCGTTTATAATTTTATAGTAGGTCTTGATTATATTTGTTTTTCAAGATAAAATATTTCTCAAAATCGGGAATCAAATTCTCCTAAATTATTCTTGAGATATATGTTGCGTTTATAATTTAATAGTAGGTATTGATTATATTTGTTTTTCAAGATAAAATATTTCTCAAAATCGGGAATCAAATTCTCCTAAATTATTCTTGAGATATTTGTTTATAATTTTATAGTAGGTCTTGATTATATTTGTTTTTCAAGATAAACTATTTTTCTATATCGAGAATCAAATTCTCATAAAAAAATTATTGAGATATTTTTTGCGTTTATAATTTTATAGTAATTGTCAGTTTTTTTTAATTTTTTTGCGAACAGTAACGAAAGTGATAACATCTGTAAAAACATGAATTAAATGGAGTTATTTATGATGAATATCATCTTAAGAGTGCTTTTAGCTCTTTGTAAACCAGCTTCTAAATGCCAGTGTGTAAATACAAATTAAATAAATAATAATAAATGAAAATGTCGCTAAAATGCGAAGCTTCTTAGAGAACGTGTGAAGAAAATCGCGTGTAAATCTAAGTTCTATAAATTCCTCCTCCGTTGTGTATTCGTATTTCCTTTAAGTGCGATTATTCCTAATTAAATTTCAAACAGAAAGTTAGAAGACTATCGTACATAATTTGTAACTCATATTACTGAAACAATTTCAGCTTGCCAAGTAGATAGACACGTGACTCTCTGTTGAATTGACACGTAGTTCTTGTCACAGTTAAAGTAAGTTTAACGAAGTAACGTCGACTTCAGTTAACTAGTGAACAACTTCCAACTCGAACCTGACTCTTAAGATCTATTTGGTAACAGGAGTAATCTTAAGGTGTTTGACTATCTAATCTCCTCCGGATATGGCTATCTTAACACCTCGGTTACCCCCTGAACTGGGTGACTTGACCTACGCTATTTTGTTTATACCCAGCGCACCAATCTGCTTAAACTCGTGAACTTGTTACGCAAATAAGAGGTAATATATGTGATAATGTGTAAATATCGCTAAATTTGTACTGATCCGTGATGAAAGGTTACGTATACAACATTGCGCGTATCAATTTACTTTCATTGCGATTTATCGCGTTTCGTCAATAAATTACATAATTTGTAATCTATTGTATTTCAGCACAGTACTTTTTATAAAATTCGTATCACTTGTACAGTTTAGTGTGGCGGAATTAGTGTTTATTCTTAAACTACTTTATTTTTTTCAATAGGCAATTCACCCAAACTAGGATGATTTATTTGTACGAGGGCTGCTACTTAAGTTTTGAGATATGGCAACACCAGTGTAGATACGTCAAATCTGACATCAGAATCGTAAAATTTGACGTTTTTAATGGTATACGTGTTCAGAAAGTTTTGTCATACGAGTGCTATTTGTGTTGTTTACAGTGACTTGAAAAAATCATCTCGGCCAAAAATGGAATTAAGTCGTGAACATTTTCGTGCGATGATTTTTTATGATTTTCGACGTGGGCTAACTCAACAACAATGTGCTGATCAAATCGCTTCGACTTTTAGTGAGGAAGCACCATCCCAGGCCACTGTGTTTCGCTGGTTTTCCGAATTCAATCGTGGCCGTAGTTCGCTCCAGGACGAATTTCGTGAAGGTCGTCCAAAATCGGTTGTTGTGCCAGAAAACATCGATGCTGTGCGTGAACTGATATTGCAAGATCGTCATGTGACTTATCGTGAGATTGAGGCATGTTTGGGCATTAGTTTCCACTCGCATACATTCAATATTGCATGAACATTTAACCGTCAAAAATATTTGTTCGCGTTGGATACCGCATCATTTGACAATCGCTCACAAAAAGGTTCGTGTCGATTGGTCCAAAGAAATGTTGAAAACATTCAATCGCGGTGTTTCAAAAGACGTCTATAAGATTGTGACAGGCGACGAATCATGGATCTATGCATATGAGCCAGAAACTTAACAGCAGTCGACTGTATGGGTCTTTTAAGACGAGCCAAATCCAACAAAAGTTGTTCGCGCACGAAGCACTTCGAAGCAAATGGTGGCTTGTTTCTTCGGTATAAATGGTCATGTCGCAACAGTGCCTTTAGTGGAACGTCGTACGGTCAATTCTCAATGTTACACCACCATTTGTTTGACAGAAGTGTTCGGAGAAATGAGGAAAACCAACCGGCGAAGACGGATCATTCTCCTCCACGACAATGCGAGCTCTCACACTTCGGCTCAAACAAGTGACTTTTTGAGCACTCAAAACATCGAATTGATGGGTCATCCACCTTACCGTGATTTGGCACCCATTTTTATTCATTCCCGAACATCAAAAATAAATTGTACCATATTTATTCCCGAACATCAAAAATAAATTGCGAGGTCAACGTTTTTCGACGCCTAAAGAAGCGGTTGATGCGTTCAAAACGCATGTTTTGAAGTTACCTCATTCGGAGTGGAAAAAGTGCTTCGAAAATTGGTTCAAACGCATGCAAAAGTGTATTGATCTTCATGGAGAGTATTTTGAAAAACAATAAAGCCATTTTCGATGATAAATATTTGTTTTTACTTGTCTGTCTCAAAACTTATGTAGCAACCCTCGTAGAATACTTTATTTCAAATAGACTAAATATACTATCCTTGACCGTCAACAATTTTTCAATGTTCCGATTGCACACTTCAGTGTTTTTAGTTCTGATTGCTTTACACATTAACATCAGAAATTCTGATTTGATGTACACATTAAAATCAGGGATTCCGATTGCCTTCCACATTGAATTAACAGCATCAGTGGTATTGTACTGTAATTGCAATTTTCGACACTTTTTCTGCATGTATATAACTCTTGCGCCCTTAGATCATTTCTCGCCATTAAACAGAGCTAGAGAAATATATTTATGCTAATATGGCTTACAGATACTTACATACATGCAAAGAGCATATAAAATATTGTTAAGAAAACCACTGTATTTGATCTGTCGAACGAAAGGTGCGTCATATTGACTGTTTCCGAACATTTTCGGATCTGGATCCCTTTTCCATCACACTCTCTGCTTAGATGCGTGCACTTAGAGGAATATGTGGGATGACAATGTATTACATAATACGGAATTGAGGAATTAGGGATGAGTGTGAACTTCTTAAGGCTGTGATGTGTTGAGCAAGATGAAGGATAGCACTCTGAGATGGTTTGGGCATCTAGAAGGAATCAATGATGAAAGAATAACAAAACAAATATACAGTACAAATGTGGTAGAGGAAGACCAAGGAAAGTATGGTTGGATCGAGTGTATGATATTTGGAAAGAAGGAAATATAAAGTTAGACAAATCGTAGGAGTTGTATGAGAAGGTACATGGGTGTAGAAGACGCGAAAGGTGTGTGTGTGTCGCGATTTGAAAGTCCGGCGCTCTCTCCTTTCTGCCTACCCCGATAGAGAAAGGACGCGATGGTGTTCACGTATGTCTCCGCTCAGATCTTCCAATACTTGGTGTCTGCTGTGACGTAACAGCATGCTCACAATAAATCACTATACACACATGTGTCATTCATTATTTTGATAGACCGTTAATATTATTCATCCTTGAGTGATGATCGAAGAAACAAAACAGAGTGTTTTTATAAATGACATAGTTTGTGTATATTAGTTTAGTTTAACGACACATATTGCCATCAACTACTGTATTCATTATAGGATTGATTGCAATTTGTTTTGCTTTCATTTTTTAGAACTACAAATCCCGTTGGCGAATCATTATGTAGAATTAATCTCAATAGGGATTCTCTGTGATAGATTTACATTTAATTGTCCATTGAATGTACATTTTTATTTACTAGATAAATTTACATAATATTTTTTAAAATGAAATGAATTTTCTTGTTACATTTTATACAATTTTCTTGGAATCCGTCTGTATTGATTTATATATATATATTTTTTAATGTTTCTTTTTTTTTCATTCATTAATATTGTACCCCTCAACATTCATGGTGGGAATATGTTGAAAAGCGTTGCCGGGCCATATGTACTATTTGTCTTTGGCGCCAGTAATTGAGCCTTCGGATAGCTAACCACTGAAGTAGGCAAGTGATTCACAGTTCACAATCGCTTGTGGACGGCAACAACATTCGTATAAGTCTAGCGCGTATTATTACCATAGGAACTCTTGTACCAGACTGGTATCGTTTTTTTTTTGTAACATTGAGAATCGACCCCGAAACTCTTGGGTGGGATACCTGCGTCTTACCAACCAGGCCACGGAGTTTTTAAAAACAAAAGACGGTTTGTTTATGCATTTATAATACTCCTATTTGTAATGTCATGACGATGCTTGGAGTAGATTGATGTGTAAACTTTTTCGAGTTTTCAATGTTGCATTGAATCAACGGTTTTAACATAATGTACAAAAAAAAATTAATTAGGATTGTTAGATATAGGAAAAATACATTCTCTAAAATAAAGATTTTTCTCACAGGGTAAGAATTGCGCCATATTTTACGAAAAATTGCTTGGCTCAAGCATAAAACAGCTGTGATTAACTCGTACATTAAACGATCTACGTGGCTTAGCTGATTAAACGTTTGTTTACCATCTCGGGGGTTGCGAGCTCGATTCCCGTTGGTATTAGGATTTTTTAAAAGGGGTCTAGTCAACTTTTCACTGAAGATTGTTTTTACACTTTCTGGTTGGTTGGAAGAGGTTGCCACTTACACCCACCATGTAAAACTGTATACAGTGAAAGTGTAATATAATACACTATTGGTAATATTAATTCCTGGTCTGGATAAGTATACGCCTCCCTGGTCTCGTCTGGTCTGGACGCGTCTCGCTGGACAGTTAATAACCATTTTGATATCGCTATCAGGAGTCTCGGCATGGTCGTGCTACGCCGTGCATTTCACGAGATAAATACATTCATTCGACCTCAAGTGCTTTTCGGGTCGAGGTCGACTATGTTATATTATTTTCACCGCCACTGATAATTACAAAAGATTATTTGATCGAATCACAAGAATCGTTTTCGATTGGTTGACCCGGTCAATAGACTCGGCATGGACTTAATTGGCCGGGTCACCTTAACCGGTATGGGGGAGGGACCATTTTTTATTTACAACGCCCAGTTCGATATCTGAACAAAAGAAAATTTGCATCAACGACAAAGAAAATATATTTTAAATAAAGTTAAAAAAATATTTATTTTCTTTTTTGTGTGTTGTATTTATTATTCATGTGTATTTTTGAAACTCCACTAATTTAAATGATGTACATAATAATTATCATAAATGGCTGAATGGCCGCATTGAGGATTTAAATACAAGAACGGAACACCAAATGAAATGTGATAAATTTCGTAGACGCATTTTTTTAAATAGACATTCCACCCAACTTAGGATGATCAAGTGAATATTTTGAAAGAAGGAATTGAAAAAGTGTGTGGATGTAGAAGAGGCAAAACATGTATGTCGCGATAGGAAAGTCTGGCGCTTTCTTCACCTACCCAACAGGGAAACGGTGTGATGGTATGATGTACTCGTATATAGCGAAAAAATGTGAACACGGAGGTTTGAGTGTATTAATAAGTAATGCTTATATACGTATAAATTCGTGGCAAAGTAGATGGTTGTGCATTACACGCGACTACACTACTACTTATGCATTCTCTCTTGCGACTCGGGGCTAAATAATACGACTTTTCAATAGATGCAGGTTATAAATTGAACAATATATATTATATAATTATTTAAACAACATAAAAATAGTCAATCTACAATAAATAAAAAAGTAGTAGTTGACTTGCGGGCCACATTAAAATTCGAGGCGGGCCATATATGGTCCGCGGGCCGTAATTTGCCCAGGGCTGAAGTAGACTTTCTGTTTGAAATCAACCAAACGGATTTAATAAACAATAATTAAGATTCCAGTGAGTGTACAGAGTGGTGCATTGCACAAGGGCCATAAATTTACAGAAGAAACATTGTCAGTCCGTTATTAAATAAATGCCTTAAATCAAATTATTTGAGTGAAGAGAAACCATAAATAACATTTTAAGGTCCATATAAAACAATTACTCGTATTAAGTTATGAAAATATTCTATCAAAAATGACTAATAATTGTAAAATTGTACATCTGAGTATTATACAGAGGAGAAGAAATGTCTATTGAAAAGGTAATTAGATATTTCACACCATAGGGGATTAAAAAAAATCATAAAGCGAAACATTAGCCAAATTCCGGCTATATTGATGTCTTTTACAGCTTCAAATTAGATTTCTGCGTGTTTGCGCTCGTTCTACAGAAAACATGTTTATGTTGTTACCTCATGTTTAGTGAACCAAACGTTTTTTTTTTGTAACATCTCTCTTACAGTGCCAAATTAGAAATACTCTTAAATGCCCCCAGACCTGCCTGCCTATCTACACTCCAAAGGAAGTCTATTCCTATTCCATGCGATCGATTGATCATCTGATCTGTTTGCCCAACTTCCCTTACTTAGACGGCTAACCGTCTGATACCTTGACATCCTCATTGAAGCGTGTCTTTGTGAGGGCACATCCCTAATTAATAATTTACTTTCAAATAGTTTTTCATCAGCATGGCTGTTGCACTTAAAAACTGCCTTATATAAATTCCTGGTTGACAGGTGTTACGAAACAGCGCTATGTATCTCAAGTCCCACTTTATTTTATTAATCGGCTTGCGATTTGTTACGATTGTATTATAATTATCATGACTGTTTTCTCTATACACACAATATGCAAATTTGTGCCAATATTAAATGGCGTGATGCGATTCAATTAGTTGCGTCAGACTAAGGGGATTGGCGCCTGTTTGATGTTAATATATTTTCTCCCCATTTTTATACCACAATTATCTGTTTATATTATGTAGATGTAGATATGTTCTCGTGTGTATTATTATTCATCGAAATAGAACAAAAAATCATTAGAGTGTATAATCGTAAAAATAATATTTTTTCTTGATCGTTCCCTCCATTCAGATGATCGTAATGACCATCGTCTTCAACATCCTTCTCCCGCACAAGCAATATCTTGCTCGATGTAGCGCCTCCTGAAATTATCACTCCACTGCTGTTTTCACCTGGCCTTTCCATCGGACGGGTGTTCGGCCTCTATTACTTTTGCCATTCACACTTTTCGCATGCATTGACATACAAGGCTGTTAACTTCCTAAGAATTGACATACCGGCTATGAACTAAAGTATTGTTAAGATTCTTCTTACGTACAGTACAGAGAGACGCGACTCAACTTCGAGCTCTTTAATTGATCGATTGGTTCTTCTGGCAGTCCATGGAACGCCTAAGAGCCACCTTCAACACTACATCTCAAATGCATCAATTCTTTGTCTATTACGTGACTTGAATGTCCAGATCTCCGCAATATATAGTAAAAATGGAAGAAACGAGGATTTGAACCAATCGAGTATTGGATTTTCTTAAGGTTCCTCGAACGGACTATATCACTTCCAGCCGGCTGATCACGCTTTTAGTACATCGTTTCTCAACCTGTGTGTTATTTTTATTACTTCGAAATGCTTTAATATTTCATAATTGTGATTGTAATATTTTATTTATTATGCACAATAAACCGTTCACAATTGAAAATAATTTTATCTACCAAGGAGTACAAGTACATAACAATGCAATACACCATCTTTGTGGATACAGATAACTACTATACTTCACTTGATACGGCTTGTGTCAAATCGGTCTCATTCCTCAATTACAAATTTCACATATTTTTCCCAAATACTAAAACACTGCCGAAACATTCACATATTCCATGTTATCACATATGTTACACCATTCCAATCGCATCATCAAGTTAATAATATCAACATCGTGTCCAACTTCTCAACACAATCTTTATATCCGCACCCTCTCTCTTATCTAGTTACTTTATTTACATTTGAAGGCGTTACATCACTAAAACCACCACTTTCTTTCAGGAATGCATTGTAAATTCTTAGTGTAAGAAACTTGATGTTCCTCCTTCCGAATGATATATGAATATGTGTCTGTATAATACATTGGCTCATCGGATTAGTTGACCTTAGTTGAACAATAATTGATCAGCTTGTTAGTATACTGAACGTGTCATTTCTCACATATGCAGTGTAGAGCATCCCACACTGTTTTCAAATTAAACATTTAGTTACCTTTATTAATCACGTTTTTGTAGATTGGACTTTTATTTCATTCATTATATTTCAAATTTCACTCTTCATTCTCGCTATTTCAAGACGACGTTTCACCTTATTGAGCTGTACCCAATAAATCCGACTTTATTACTTATAACATTTTTTGATAAAATAAAAGTTAAATGGAGTTTAATAGAAGAGAAATAATTTAATTATAGTGTTAGATACAATAATTATGATAACGAGTCTGATAAATACATGTCTGTAAGTAAATTTATCGGGAATCGAACCCGTGATGTCTGTTTGCTAACAAAGTGCGTTAACGATCGATTTCAAACTTTGTCTCTTTATATTCGAAAAGAGGTCGATTTCTTTTTACATACAAACATCACGCCATCTCCCTGTCACGGTGACATAATGGACTGAGCACCAGACATTCGTATCTCGACACACCCTTCGTCTCTTCTACATCCATACACATTCTCATACAATTGATCTGACTTTCTACGTTTCCTTTTTTCAGAATATCATTAACTTGATTCAGCAATACTTTCCTTGGTTTATCTCACACGCCTTCCTCTCTCTCTCTCTCTCTCTCTCTCTCTCTCTCTCTCTCTCTCTCTCTCTCACACACACACACACATTTGAATATATTTTGTTGGTCTTTCTTCATTATTTTGTTCCACATGCCCAACCCATCTCAGCGTGCTATTCTTCATCTTTCTTAACACGTCAGCCAGTTCACATTCATCCCTTATCACTTCATTCCGTATTCTGTCAAACATTGTCACCCAGTGTAATCTTTTCAATTCACGTATTTATACAGCATTTATTCGCCTCCTAGTCATTTTACACGTCTAGGTTTCACTCCCATACATCAAAGTTGGCAACAAATGCTATTATGAACTATCATCTTAGCAGATACTTTCCGGTTCAAATATATGTTTTATTGCCCCATTGACTTTGTTTGTCATCGCTACACACCATTCGATACCTCTCTTAAATCTTCCATCATCTGAGAAAATACTACCCAAATAGCAGAATTCCTCAACTTGCTCCAATCTTTCATTATTCACCCATATCTCGCATTTGCTTTTCCGTTTACACTTTTCTATCACCATTACTTTGGATTTTGCTTCTTAATCTAATGAAATGATTTTTCCAAATCGATTTCACAGGGTGGGATATTATGCCAGGACTTTTGTCGTTGTTGATCCTGTGACGTAGGATGGTCTGCCTCAAAGTGTTTGGAAGTACTTGAAGACATCCCTTTTTGGGAGATCTTATCATTTATGTTTACATATGAACACTACATACTCGTACATACACAACACTCCATCTAAATCAGAATTTGTAACTATCACATATAGCAATGGTTTCATCGTAGTTCGTCTTCTAGTGGTAAATTTTCTGCAATTTTATTAGCAAATATGTTTTTTTAAACACAATCACACGCAGGTGGGTAAATTCCTACTATCCTTATACTCAACTTTGTAATACTTTTAATGTCAATAATAGTGAGTTTAAATTCAGACTTACAGCGCCCTTGAAGATAGTAACTCGAACCTTCAAACGGCGCTTTATAAATTCTCCTTTTATTATTTTACTAAGAATCACTAGGCAGCAACGCCGACTGTTATTATAACCTTGGTCATATCTTTTATCTTAAATAATACTTTGCATCACCATTGAGTAAGTTCAATCAATGCTTTGACTTTTAATTCTCAAGCGTCCGTCAAATGGTTCGAGTTATTCAGTTTTTCTGGAGTCTTACAACGTGTGGATTTTTTGGCGGGCAAGAAAGAGTAGGACAGAGGCCGGTGATGATTGCTCATTCGGAGGAATGTGGCCAAGAGGTTAACAACCCTGCTCATGTAAATTTTCTAGTACGTTATCACTGTGCAATGCGCACCGTCCGCCGCGTCTCGCATCGCTCCCGTACCTGAGCGCTCGTTTTACTTTCCGTCACAGATATATCACCGTTGAAAAGAACTATATTTTATGTATCGCTGTTTCGTAAAGAAATAATATCGCTCCATGAGCGCTTGGGAAATTTGATATGCCTTTACTATTAGAAATTTGTATGACAAACTGAAGAGAAAAAAACAGCCGGGAATAGAACCTTTGTTATAATGCAATTGCAACCACGCTAAACACACTGCCACCTATCTTAAATATTGGAACAGATGTTGTCACGAAACATAACAGTAATTTAAAGATCTTTTTAGTACAAGTAGTATGGAGAAAATAATTTAATAAAATTGAAAGAATTCATTATCATTACATTTTTTTCAAGATTTTAACTTCAAAACCATTTTGAAGCTATAATATTAGTCAATTCATAAAGATTTTTACTAACAAGAACTTAATGTAAAATTAATACGTTATTAAACAAATCAATTCCCCTAACCTACATATTTGAACTTGACTATAAAATTGTCGGTAAACGAAAAATTATTTAATAAAAATATACATTAAGCTACCGAGCTTTGTTTTATTTTAATAATATGCCTTCGCCTTGCTCTAGCTCCATGAAAATGTTTTTTCTTTGAAATAATTATGTAAGCTTTATTTACGCCAAAATCCCTAAACAAGATATTATTTTTATCGCTTCTGTATTTAAATACGTTTTGTTTATACAGTGTTTTACTTTATCGAGTTTGAGGAAATATGTTCAATGTTTTTTTTTTCATTAAGATAATTTTACACCGGAGGCATAGGAGACGATGCTCATTTTGCAAATTTTTTAGAACAAAAATAAATAATGTGTTTTTTTTCCTTGATATTTTAATGGGGAAAGACATTTCATACTTTTTTTATTTATTTGTTCATAAAAAGTGGATAAACAATGTAATACTATTGAAAAGTAATCATAATATTATCTGCATCGTGTTTAACACTTCCCTTACTGTGCTAAAAAATCCCGCCAGCCACGTTGTTAGACTCTTAAGTGTACAGTAAAAAATGTATGTTTTAAAATATGAACTATCAAAAAAGAATGAGTCATGCGCACTTTTTTGGCACACACCGAAAAATTGTAGATCTACATAATATAAAATATTCATTTCTGTGGATATTTATATTATTTTTATTTCGTAATGACATCATTCAAATCATAGATGCTTTGATGAGGAATACATCAAGTATGAATACCCTGCAATCAGTATATTTAGAGAAATTAAATAAAATATAAGATGGTCACTCGCGTCCTATCACCGGGCGACAAGTGTTAAAAAGTTAATTTCGATAGAAATGAACATCTTGTCTTATGCCTCCGGAATACAGATATATTTTTAGCTTGGTAAGTTTTATGCACAAGTTTGTTTTCTCTTTCTTTTGGAAAATGGCTGCGAACTAATTATTTGTAAAAACTTACGCCAGTGACAAGTTGTTTTCACTCCATACTAATTCTTCATTAGGAATAATTTGCACCTTGGATCAATTATATAATATTTACTACAAAGATACTGAAATAAATTAACATAATTTCCCTGAACACGGAGCCCTTTCTTATGGAAATAGAATGGAGCTGTAATGTTAGAATGAGTTAGAGGAGGGCATGTGGCCCTGCTGTGTGAGGAAAGGCTGGGACCGAATTGGGTGGAAACGGAAGAGCTGCCCAGAGATCTAGATAAATGTTGACCTGCGCTGGCAAGACTACAATCCCGATCTACAATATGTAAAAGAAGGGGAAGACAATTATCATGAAGGTGATTTGAGGTTATTGAAATCTATAATAGTTCCCCTCAATTTATCTTTATTAATTATTTAATGTTTTTTTAACCAGTTTCTCGATCTGCGTCAGATATTTAGTAAATTACTGATTATATATTAAATAAAATATAATAAATAAACAATATATTTTATTCATAGCAACATAGTATATAAATATATATCCTGAAATTACAAATACGAGTATATGTTAAGACAACGGAAAAGAAAATGTACAATATTTGAGAAAGAAAGAAAATTCTCCCAATCGAGATATACCCCCACCAATATGAGAGTGAGTCTGGCAGCGAGGACGTCAGGTATAAATTACATTAATCATCGTCCAATAAATACGTTAGAGCTCAACTATGTTATAAATAATCTGGTTCGGACCCCATTCGTTCATACATAATTTGGGAGAGGACGTTGCAGGCGCTAGCGCCAAGAATTTACACCACATATCTGATGAAAAATAGTGATTTTTATAATGTTGCGCTTTTAAATTTAAAAAAAATGTGTAACAAGGTGACTTTAGCAGATGAAGGAGTGTAGAGTTTTTGGAGGTCGTCACATAGGAATTTGAGTGAATGACTGATGCGAATGTATGAGGAGTTGTATATATTCGTATATTTGATGTGGTTGTTTAGATTATGATGCGGTTGGATTTTTTTATTTGATAGCTGGGGATTAAGGTGTGTGTAGGAATGTGAATAATGCAATATTATTTCTGCTGAGCGGAGTCTTTTATAATAGTATTTTGTACAAATATATGAAATTGTGTTTAAGGAATTAGGTCACTTCGTCACACAGTCCCTCTAAATCCATAAAATTGAGAGTTTTCAGCTGTTGTATGCACTTGTGCTCTACGGTTAACGGTTCTATTAAAACGATGTATTGTGGATAATAAAATGAAAAAAGAATACATTGGAACACATTTTTATCTGGTCAGAAAACCTAGCTTAGCTAAAATTGATCTATAATCATAAATCTTGATGTTTTCCATACGATATCCGCTTTTTTATGTGCTTTTTAATATCCTGGATGTTGATACGGGTATTCTAACGGTGCATCATAGTTTATGGTAAATATCTAACATCCATCCATCCGCACTCCGCTTCGTTTTACTTCCGTCGTGAGACGCAAACGAAGATACGCTAATCTCCGAGAAGCGCATATGATACAGCAACAAATAAACTAGTTTTATTTACCATGCTTGCTTGGTTAAAATAACAAACCGTTTTATTATGTATATATTTATTCAACTACCACACCTTTTAACTTCTGTTTCTTGTTAGTACTGTAAAATTTCAATTTGATGTTGAAAGTGCACAAATAACCGTCTAGTTTATACTCAATTATTTGTTTAGCCTTATGGACAATTGTAGATTTTTAACCTGTACACCGCGTTAAAAATCAAATTCCACGAATCCTGTGCGCGGCGTAATTTCGGCGTCTTTTAATTTCTAAGTTTAAACGCGTATTTTGTTTAGAACCACTGATATTTGATTACATTACGAAGTAAACATGACATTCAAGTAATTTTCTGATAATAAATAATAGTCATTACTCTTAAAGCTGCTCGTATATAAAATATTTAATAATGTTTATTTACGTAAGAGAGACTCATCGCAGGACTCGATCTGCGCGACAGGTCGTTTCATGTAATAAAATATTTAGAGTAATGTTTATTTACGTAAGAGAGACACAACGCAGGACTCGATGCACAACTATTCATAACGAGCGCATCAAGCATACTGACGCATACTGACGAAATACCTACAAATATTGAAAAACCAAAAAAATTCGGCGCTCTGTTTATTCAACAATATCTCATAAACTAATATATTATTTGACAAGATTTTCAGAGATTTCGCTAGAATAAAAATTATTTTAAATTTTAGTTCGATTTTTATCCCGGTTTTCTGTCATTCTTTTTACGAGTAAATATTTGTGACTTGAAACTGGGATTGTCGTCAGAATCACAGGCGTTTGAGCTTCCCGCGA
Organism: Odontocerum albicorne; assembly: GCA_949825065.1. Classification (NCBI taxonomy): domain Eukaryota; kingdom Metazoa; phylum Arthropoda; class Insecta; order Trichoptera; family Odontoceridae; genus Odontocerum; species Odontocerum albicorne. The sequence continues at coordinate 12,777,139 of OX463849.1, read as the reverse complement.
GGAACACGTTAATATTATTTACCCTTCAATGTGAACATATCAGGTGTCCCATAAAATATAAGCGTTTTTTTATAGACGAATTATAATATTGACTTTGCCTGTGGGCGATCTAAAATGACGGAAGAGGTGTAGAATGAGTTAAGTAAATTAAATGTATGTAGACTTCTGTATGCAGATGATATGGTTATGCTTGCTGAAAATAAAGGCGATTTAAGGGATATGATCAGTGGACGATGTCTAGTGAAAAGTTTGAAAATGCATGTAGCGAAATCAAGGGTTAACACATTCACTGCAATATGTATTTATAGAATAGTGTAGAGGTACTGAAAAAAAATCATATTTTCGAAACCTTAAAATCTTACGGAAACCTTAAAATCTTAAAATATTCGGTACCATACAAACAAAGAGAATCGAATGACGCGCAACGGGCGTCATCAGCGTCTCTACAAAAAATGTGTTGACGCCCCAGGGGCGTCTTTAGCAGCGAACGTGTTAATCGAGTCTTCTGGCTTTAGAACCAATGGAGTAGACACGGAACTCGTAGTGTGTCATCGAAAGTTTTGGTAATACTACCGCCCACCAAGATGCATCAACACTCATACGTGTCTAACGTACGCGAGTTATTACCAGGCGACCTATTTTACCAGACTCAAATCCTTTTTTAAATTTTATATATTTTATGGGCACCATCGGGAATCGAACATGAAATCCCCAGGTGAAAGTGCTGCGTCTTATCAACAAAGTCACAGAGGTCGTCTTTGAAATTTTGTAACAGTTCTGGGCAAAAAAAATACTCTCCCTAATAATTATGGTCCACCTCTGACCGCCTCCCACCTTTTCCTAATCCTTTCCTGTATCATCGTTCCAACTTGGTCAAGACTTTATTTGTAAGTCACTGTCTAGTCCTCCCCAAAGGTCATTTGGTTTACAAGGGATGAATATTAGAAAAAGTATGTATATAGATTGTCAGTGAACTTTCCATAGTAAACAAAAATTTCTCTGTCTATCCCTCCCCAAAGGACGCTTGGTTTACAGGGTTGAAGATTATTAAAATTAAATTGATTGTTAATGAAGGTTCTACAGTTAACAAAAAAATCACTGTCTTACCCTTACCAAAGATCAGGTTAGTTTACAGGGGTTGAAAATTGGAAAAATTAAATTAACTGTTAATGAAGGTTTATTTATTTATTGAACATCCCGATCACACAAATTTCACTGTCTAGCCATTTCCAAAGGTAGGGTTTACAGGGGTTGAAGATTGAAAAAAGGAAATTGATTGTCAATGAAGGTTACATAGGAAACGAAAATTGCAAACACATAAAATATTGTGTTCATCGACCAAGAACGGCACTCAGAAACGTTCATGTAATTAAACAGGCATTATGCGGCTTGGGAGCCGCAACCGGGTCGCAGTGGATAATTAAACAAATGTAATTAAAATATGCGCTAAAGTAACGGTCGGCTCGATCCGCCACGCGTGTTCACGGGGGCGCAACCTCGGGTGTCCAGCAGGATGTAAAACTGTCATTGGAGGTTACTTTAACCACATTATTCGGCGTCAAATTATGGCTCATACATACCGCATATACCATGTACATATGAAATAACCCCTTATATTTTAACAGCTAGTTCAGCTTGTCAGACCCGCGAGGTTAAACATTTTATTCGACAACAATTATGTAGAACATACATAGATGCTGTGAAGTAAGTACCCACATTCCCTAATTGTTGAATTTTGTTTACGCAAAATTAAAAACCATATTCTGTCATATATAGTATTATTTATAGTTAAGGCATTAACATTGTGGAGGTTTAAATACATTGTAATTTGTTTTTATCAAACACTGTTTATTTAACTTTTTGTAACGGTATAACCCTACCGGTTTCAAGGCTTTCACCTCATCATCAGGGGAGCACAGATAAGTCTTGTTTGTCTAACCAAGTCTTGACCAAGTTGGAAAGATGATACAGGAAAGGATTAGAAAAAGGTGGGAGGCGGTCAGAGGTGGACCATAATTATTAGGGAGAGTATTTTTTTTGCCCAGAACTGTTACAAAATTTCAAAGACGACCTCTGTGACTTTGTTGATAAGACGCAGCACTTTCACCTGGGGATTTCATGTTCGTTTCCCGATGGTGCCCATAAAATTTAAAAAAGGGTTTGAGTCTGGTAAAATAGGTCGTCTGGTAATAACTCGCGTTAGATACGTTAGACACGATACGTTAGACACGTATGAGTGTTGATGCATCTTGGTGGGCGGTAGTATTACCAAAACTTTCGATGACACACTACGAGTTCCGTGTCTACTCCATTGGTTCTAAAGCCAGAAGACTCGATTAACGGGCCCGAATACAATGTTGTCTCCCTATCACGTTCTTCAATATGTTCAACGCTATTTCGGATGTGTTGAGGGGCACTATACGAATTCATAATGCATCTGGCTTTTATTCAGCTCTAGGTGGTTATTATTTATTTATTTATTATATGTGTATGTTTCAGTAGAAGTGGTTAGTCAATGAATATAAACTATAACTAGTGAATGCATACCTTAAATTAAGTAATTAGTAAATGTGTTCTAGAGTGTTAACTGTTCACATTTACTACTTAAAGTGTACTTCAACAATCGTAAATAAACGTTCTAGAATATGAACATCCGTGCGCAGTTGCAGTACTCGCACTTTGAGATACGATACTTGGAAGCGCAAATGCAAGAAGAACGACACTATGCATGTCGAAATGTCATAACTCTTTGACTTGTTTTAATAAAAAAAACTTATTTAAAAGGTTTTTATTGTTTTATTTTAAATTTACTTGCTCCAAACACATTAAGATATTGTTAACAAACACTATATGTTAGATGATATATAATTACTACTATATTGAATATGGATATATTATTTTCAAACCGAGGATTTCTTCCACATTCACTGTTTTCTGAGAAGGTGTACATTCACAATTAATAGTTTACATTTGCTGTACTATTCACTTCCACTGTGACATATACAAATACAAATCCAGATAGCTTCGTATTGTGATATCGATCTAAGATTTTTTTCAAATACTCTGTCGATTGTGGCCCTTTTTGACTGTCGTATTATATTTGTGGGGAAATGTGTAATAATTGTTATCTTGATTATTCTATTTATAAGGTGCGTCATTTATTATTTAATGGTACTATACACGTATTTATTAGCGTTACGTAATTATTGATTATTTGGAACTATCAAATATTGATATTTCTCTCAATGTTTATGTAATTATTTTAAATGTTTTAGTTTTAAACTTTAATTTGAATGGTTTAATATGTATTTCATAACTGAATTTCATTAACAACCACGTTAAACTTTGTTTATTCCAATTTTAATATTTATGGTTGTTATGTGAGATTTTAATTGTGAATATATCGAGAGAAAATACATTTATATAGTTACCGCAATTGTTTTTTAAACTCTCTCTTCAACTCAAGTTTTTGATTTCTATGTTAGTCAAATATTTCCAATTAAATTGTATTTTGTGATCGAATATAATAAAAATATTGTTGATGAAATCCAATCGGATGGTTTCTCAGAAATTCTCGCTTCTATTAAGATATATAGTCAGCGTTTGTAATCCTTCAGAAATTTTATCGAATCCTTAAAAAAAACATAAAATAGGGAACACCGGCTACTTCACTATACTATATTATGTTGTTTTGATATATTTCCACATAGAAAACGAATGTAGCCAATACCCTTATATGACAAAACTTGCAAGATTTTACCAATGGACTAGGTGAACGAATGTGAAAACCGCGAGTAACATTCACAGGGGTGCCCTCATTCTGTAATGGGTAGAAAAAGGGCAGATAAAGATAAAGAAGAAATATTACGTCTTTTAGTGAGTTACTTCTACTGTTAAACCTTTAAAATAATGTAAGTTTTTTATTCCAAAGTCGTAACGTTACTGTCTTCTCTCTTACCCTTCCTGTGTAATCTTTTTAGGGTGAACTCATAAATCTTCCCCATGCGCGACACCCACTCAGAGTATTATAATATATAAGCAACGCGCAAAATGAAAATTTTGACACGGGTGAAAAATTAAGATCTTTTCTTACAAGAATATATATATTTAATAAAGTTAATGTTAGAAAACAATTTGTTAAGCATTTGGGCTTATCTCATACTTTTTTTTTCTAATATCAATGTGGCATAATTTATATTCTCATATTTACCTTTTTAATTCGGGAAAAATATTGAAAGAAAATGCAGTGCTTGCGATGAAGATTAAGAGCATTGAAATTATTCAGCAATACAGAAAATAATGAATGATGAACTATTAACAAACATAGAAGATGCAAGAAGTTTGTTCCCAAAAAAAAAAAATGAAGCACGACAACACTAATTAAGTTCTGAAAAAAGTGAACATCAAATCTTGAATAAAAAGAGAGTGTTCATACCGAACTACTCGTGTATGGACGTGGCAGAAGCGAAATATATATGCCGGGATATAATGAAGTGGAGATTCGTTCTCTTCACCTATCCTAAAATGGATATGATATTCACCTATATTTGGATGTTCCTTGCTAGTGAGCCAAGTTCAGTTCTAGACTACCATATGTTCATTGAGAATACACAGTGCATTCTAGTAGCTCAAATACGTAATTTGACGTAATTTTAATTAATACCACGTATGTCATTAATTTTATATTTTTATATAGAAACTAATTTTTTTTCAATCTTTGGAAACACTGGTTGACACGAATGAGTGTGTAATGAACGTTTTCATATTAGTTGGCGTATGGTTATTCGTCAGAAGTAGATTTCTATAAAAATTCGTATAAGCATTAGTGTACTCGTATATACTGTACTATATACTCGTATGTGTGATCCATCGTTTATTCGTACGGACTTGCTAGAATTTAAAACATTGATCTTTGTCTAATTTTCTATTATAGAAGAATGCATTTTTTATTTATTTTTCAAGTTCGTATTTTTATAACATTAATAAAATAATGAATTGAAAATTGCTTTTCTTTATGAATATTAAAATTGTTTACTTTTAATTAATAATAATTATTCAGTTGTCTTTATTTGCGCGGTAACATCTGTCTCAATGTTGTTCAATGCATGAATATAACGATATTCTCAATTATATAACTAACTAATTTGCTTTATAAGTCAAGAGACAGGTTCGTTTCGATTTTCTGGGAGTATCTTTCTGCAATCAGTCTAATTCAGGTGAGAAATAAGATTGGATTCATACGATTGCGACCACAATACTTTTCCTTTCCATTGAAATTAATTTTCACGAGTGCTTAATAATTAATTTTCAGCATCACGTCAACCGATGTCTTAACGCGGAGGTATTCAATGCGTGCGCCTCGGTATCCTGGGGCGCAGATATTAATTCTCAAGGGCGTCACGAAATTCGTAAATTTGAATTATTTCAATGCAGTGATTCACAGTCATAATGACATGAAGTGATATCTAACTGGTACGTCGCGAATCACTTTGTTCATATAATAGGTTAGTCAATAAGTTTTGAAAGTGACATCTATGGAGCAGTAGAAAACCAAAATTTCTACGCTATTTTAATATTTCATCTTTCATAAGAACGTACTCAAAATTTCATTTCGATCTGTCAATTCATTCTTTGTTTGCAAGCCATTTGAAGTTGACGTGTCAGTGTATTTTTTAACAATGGAAAAATCCGAATATCGTGCAGTAATTAAATTCTTTGTTTTGGAAGGTTTATTGGCTACTGAGATCCATGCAAAGATGGTGAAAGTATTAAAGGAGTCTTCTCCTTCATTTCCAACCGTTCATCGATGGGTTTTGGAGTTTAAGCGTGGCAGTACAAGCGTTGAAGACGATCCACGCTCAGGACGTCCAAAAAGTGCATCAACACCAGAAATCATAGCGAAAATACAGGATATGGTTTTGGAAGATCATCGATCGACTGTGGATGTGATAGCTGACACCATAGGCATCTCACATGGAACAACATGACATATTTTGGCTGAAGTTTTGGGTTTCAAAAAACTGTGTGCACAATGGGTGCCGCATTTGCTAACAATGCAACAAAAACACGTTCGAATGCGACTTTCTGAGCAACATTTGGAGCAATTTCGAAAGGATAAAAAGGATTTTCTGCGTCGATTCATCACTATAGATTATTTCCAAACTGGTAAGACAATCAATTCCGATTATTATTGTGACCTTTTGGACCAGTTGGATGAAAAAATTTGTGAAAAAAGACCCGGTTTGCAGAAGAAAAAAATAATTTTTCATCAAGATAATGCACCTGCTCACACAGCTCAAAAAACCATCGCGAAAATCAGTGAATTGGGGTACGAATTGTTGCAGCATCCACCCTATTCGCCAGATTTAGCTCCCTCTGACTTCTGGCTGTTCTCACACCTCAAAAAATTCCTTCGTGGAAAGCATTTTTCATCAAACGAAGAGGTTATAGCAGTCGTAGAGGAGTATTTTGCAGGCCTTCCAGAAAGTCACTTCCGTGATGGGACAACAAAGTTGGAAGATCGTTGGACAAAGTGTATTGATCTTATGGGAGACTATACTGAGCAATAAAAGTGATTTCCCCCCAAAAAAAATGTATTTTCATTTCCGCTTTCAAAACTTATTGACTAACCTAGTAGTAGGAACTTCACTGTTTCCTGAGGATGTATATCTTTTGAGAGGCAAAGCTCAGCGGACCCTTGTTTTATTTGCGACGAGTTATTTCTACGAAGCTGAGTTTTTTGCGAAAGCTGTAATAAAAATCAAATATCTCTCATATTTCAACATGGAACAGAAAATAAGGGTATCTAATCAAGTTTGATTCAAAGATTTGAGAAATTATGTGGTGAAAGTTAGGTTCATCTATCCCATTAATTCGTATTTTTTTAATGGCGTTGTGTAAAAATGATATACACGAAGGTATCGTGAAACGAAATAGTTTGAAAACCACTGTCTTAAAGAATAATTTGAAGACTTCATATAGTCAATAAGGTTTTTTTCGCTTCGTTGTTTTTTTCTTCTTCTTTCTGACTGGTTAAGATATTGCGATATGGCGACAACAAATGGTTTTTTTATTAGTTAGTTATATATTTTTTCATATTTTTTTCTGTATCCGATAAAGTAGGAGTATAACACGTGGGTTAATTTGTGTTTTATACCTGGGGGTTTAGGGTTCCATTTAAGAAGGTACCAAAAGTAGGATCGTAGTATGGTTGAGTTCACCGATTAACGCGAGCGGTACGTTAGTCCTACGTAGTGGTTTTAAACAGGTTCGATAAAAGGGGAAAGAAAAATATAGTCTCCCCATTATGTCGCTCGATTACATCCTTTTACACTAATTATCCTTATATGAAGAGTACCATACGATCGTATCGTATACATAGTAAAACGTGGACCTCATTTTCTTCTATCCGCATTTCTCGGTGATTTTTTGTATAATAAAGTATTTTTCAGTCTGCAGCTGAAGTTTTTTAAAAATACGAACGTCTAGTGTATTTAAATCAAAATTCAAGTGCATTATATTAAAAAAATTACATACATAGCATCACGCCATCTTGTCGGGGTAGGTAGAAAGGACAGAGCGCCAGACTTTCCTATCTCGACACATCCTTCGCCTGTTCCATATCCATTCAACTTCTACAATTTCTCTGAATTTCTACGTTTTCTTTTTTCAGAATATTATTAACTTGATCCAACCATAGTTCCTTGATCTTCCTCTCACACGCCTTCCACTCACATTTGCATTATATGTCTGTTTTGCTAGTCTTTCTTCATCCATATGTTCCACATGGCCAAACCATCTCAGCCTGCTCTTCTTCATCTTACTTAACATATCAGACCTAAGTTAAAACAATTAAGTGCATTAAAATCAAAAGCAGTGAATTAATTTTTTTCCCGTAGGCCTGTGTAATTGACAGTAGCAAATATTATATATTTTTTCATTAATTGAATAATTCCATACATCGTATGAGCGTCGATCGTGTGGCGTCATAATGGCACATTTTTTAAATAATTCCATACATCGTATGAGCGTCGATCGTGTGGCGTCATAATGCCATATTTTTTTAATAATTCCATACATCGTTTGAGCGTCGATCGTGTGGCGTCATAATGGCACATTTTTTAAATAATTCCATACATCGTATGAGCGTCGATCGTGTGGCATCATAATGGCACATTTTTATAATAATTCCATACATCGTATGAGCGTCGATCGTGTGGCGTCATAATGCCATATTTTTTTAATAATTCCATACATCGTTTGAGCGTCGATCGTGTGGCGTCATAATGGCACTTTTTTTTAAATAATTCCATACACCGTATGAGCGTCGATCGTGTGGCGTCATAATGGCACATTTTTATAATAATTCCATACATCGTATGAGCGTCGATCGTGTGGCGTCATAATGGCACTTTTTTTTAAATAATTCCATACATCGTATGAGCGTCGATCGTGTGGCGTAATAATGGCACTTTTTTTTAAATAATTCCATACATCGTATGAGCGTCGATCGTGTCTCGTCATAATGGCACATTTTTATAATAATTCCATACATCGTATGAGCGTCGATCGTGTGGCGTCATAATGCCACATTTTTTAAATAATTCCATACATTGTATGAGGGTCGATCGTGTGGCGTCATAATGGCACATTTTTATAATAATTCCATACATCGCATGAGCGTCGATCGTGTGGCGTCATAATGGCACATTTTTTTAAATAATTCCATACACCATATGAGCGTCGATCGTGTGGCGTCATAATGGCACGTTTTTTTTTCACAAATTTCGATTACGAAACAATGTTTCATTCATTAGAAACACGAAAATGTTAACGTACTAGCGCATCCTGACACGATTCTTATTTTAGTCATTTTTTTTCACAGTGAACACGCAACGTTGAATCAATAATAATAATCGTCATCACCATCACGTCATTTTCCTATTAGGGTTGGCAGAGATAACATATCTTCTCTGCATTCTATCCTAGTATACATTTTTCGCTTCTGCAACGTCCATACTCGTCATACATAATCTTACTAAAAATACACCAATCTCGGGACATTCTAGTGCAAAAACCTTTGATGTCATGGATTTGTCTTAATTTAGGGACAAGTGTTTCTTGCCATCTGAAATATTAAAAAAATATTTTTAGAATTTTTCCTGTTGCCTTCATAATTGCCAAAATATCTCCAAAAACGTTTACTGCCAAATCTTTAAATGCAATTTGCAAGAAACCCGTTTCAGCCACAGAGCTTAGCGAGGAATATCAATAGAGGTGAACGAAATATATGGTCTTTATTGTGGGGTCTTTTGAGCATTACGTTTTCAATTGATTTGTATATTATACTAAAATCGACAGTCTTCAAATATATTTGGTTGCATTTCACACACATCGATTTAAAAAATAATAATAAACCAATGGTTTTTATCCCATTTTGGAATTGTATATCGGCGTTTGTTATTACGCAATCCAAAGTCGCGTATTCATTATATATTCAATATTAAGTAACCTTTCAAGAAAAGCAAAGTTGGCTGCTCATAATGGAATCTTGTTCCCAGTATTACAACATGCAAGCAAAATTCGGATTTGGCAAAAAAATGATAAAAAAATAAAACAAGTTCGGTATAAACAGTGTTCCGTAGAATGTGTCGAAAAATATTGTGTGAAAGAATTAGGAATGAAGGCATAAAAGCACAATGTGGATTGAAAGAAGATACAGTGCTTATGATGAAGAATGAAGCATTGAGATGGCTCAACCACGTAGAAAGAATGAATGATGAAAGTTTTTTTGCATAAAAGGTTCGAAAAGTTAAGGTAGCCCTACGACCATATTAATCAAATTCTATAAGTCGGAAGAGTGAAAAGCTTTTATAATAGGAGAATATACATGACGCGGTGTACACATATGTGTATGCATATACATGCTAGATACGAAACTGTGCTAGGACAGAAGTAAGTGGAGATTTGTCTGCCTGCCCCAATAGGGGCATAGGGTGATATTGATGATTTCAATATTTTTTTACACAAAAAATATTGGAAGTTGACAGTAAAACCTGAACTTTTTATTTTTAAGATGAGTGGGTGAATTAAATCCTTACAATTACAATTTATGTGTGCGTGGGTAAGCCACGCACTCTTTGAAATATTGGGTTGATGCAAAAGTAATGATCGTTTTTTACATATACAATCAAACATTTTTTTTTTAGATTTGTAATATTTATTTAATCAATTATATAATTTCCATCAGTTCTTATAACCTTCTCCCATCTTTCTATCAACTTATTAATACCATTAGTGTAAAATTCCGTGGATTTTGATGCGAAAAATGTAGTAAGGGATGTTTTTACCTGCTCTATTGTATCAAATTTTTTATCATTTAAAATTTTTTGCAGTGATCGTAATAAATGAAAATCGGAAGGAGCAAGATCTGGACAATACGGTGGATGCTTGATACCATCCCAATTCAACTCATTTAGCTTGTATTGGGTCATCAAAGCCACATGTGGTCACGCGTTGTCGGGATGAAACACTACCCCTTTTCTGTTTACCAATTCTGGTCTATCCTTTTGAAGGGCGATGTTCAATTTGGATAATTGCTGACAATATCGTTCTGTTGTAATTGTCTGATTGCGTTCCAAGAGTTCAAAATACACAATACCCTTACAATTCCACCAAACACAAAGCATTACTTTTTTTGATGGATTTCGGCCTTCGAAGTTGTTAATGGGGCTTGTCCAGGTATAGCCCAATGTCTTTTTCTTGTCACGTTGTTGTACACGACCCATTTCTCATCTCCTGTTACCAAACGATGCAAAAAAGGTTCATGTTTTTGTCTCGCACTCAAAGCAAAGCACGTTGAAACATGATCCAATAAATTGGCAGCCGACAATTGATGAGGTATCCAAACGTTGTACCGCGAAACCATCCCCATACGCTTCAAATGTCTTAATACGGTTGTTTGGTTGACTCCCATCATCGACGCGATCTCCCTGGTGGCTAGACGTGGATTTGTGTCAATTATGACTTTTAACTTGTTGTTCTTATATAGTTTCAATATGCTTAGAAAACAAATTTATTTATAACGTTGTTAATATTATATCTCTTGAACATAGCAAATACTTGGACACGCGACATTTACATATGCCAAAAATTGATAGTAGTAAAATAAATGCCGTGGAAATGAAATCGTTGAGTAATATATATAAAACAATGTATCGTATCAATCAACAATTCCCGGGACTAACCAACAGATGGTGCCTCTAATAACAAATCCATACCATTCTCAGTTAGTACCAACCTTTAGAAGTTACGTGTCGAACTTTCATGACATTCCGATATTGTGTCATTGAGTTACAGTGGTTTTAGTGAGGCTACTTTTGCAATTTTCAAAACAATGGACAAAACCGAATTTCGTGTGTTGATAAAACATTGCTTTTTAATGGGAAAAAATACCGTTCAAACTCAGCGATGGCTTGAAAAGTGTTATCCGGGCTCTGCTCCGTCGAAAACAACCATTTGTCGGTGGTATGCTAATTTCAAACGCGGTCGTACATACACAAATGATGCTGAACGCTCTGGTCGTCCAAATGAGGCTGTTACACCAGAAAACATAAAAAAAACCCTTAGAAATTGTGATGGAAAATTGCAAAGTAAAGTTGCGTGAGATAGCTGATATCCTGAAGATATCATTTGGTAGTGTTTACAATATTTTGCATGAACATTTGGTCATAAAAAAGCTTTTTTCGAAATGGGTGCCGCGTTTGCTCACAATGGAACAGCAACAACAACGCATCAATGATTCAGATCCCTGTTTGGCACTGTTTACGCGAAATAAACAGGAGTTTTTGCGTCGGTATGTGGCAATTGATGAAACTTGGATCCACCACTATACTCCGGGATCAAATCGGCAGTCAGCTGAGCGGAGAGCAGCCGGTGAAAGTCGTCCGAAGCGACCAAAAACTCAACAGTCGGCCGGGAAGGTTATGGACTCTGTATTTTGGGATGCGCATGGTATAAATTCATCGATCACCTTGAAAAGGAAAAAACCATCAATAGCGAATATTGCATAGCGTTGTTGGAGCGTTTGAAGGCAGAAATGGCAAAAAAAAAACGGCCCCATATGAAAAAGAAAAAAGTTCTCTTTCATCAGGACAATGCACCGTGTCACAAGTCGATGGTAACGATGGCCAAATTGCATGAGTTGAACTTCGAATTGCTTCCGCACCCACCGTATTCTCCAGATTTGGCCCCCAGCGACTATTGGCTGTTCGCAGACCTCAAAAAGATGCTCCAGGGAAATATATTTGGCTCCAATGAAGAAGTGATTGCCGAAACTAACGCGTATTTTGAAACCAAAGATAAATCGTTCGACACCAGGCCTTCTTAAACTATGGGTCGCGACCCAAAATGGGGTCGCGTAGCAAAATTCTGGGGTCGCGAGAGATTTTAATGTCAAATATTTAAATTTTTAAATTTAAAAAATATAGATTTTTGTATGTTTCTAAACGAATTCTAAAACTATATATTTTCATATGTATATGTATATTGTTACCTAATAAATAAATCATCAAAAAATATTTATTTATCTTTCTTTTATATTTATATGGGGTCGCCAGGAAACTCGCAATCATAAATGGGGTCGTGAATGAAAAAAGTTTAAGAAGCCCTGTTCTACACGGCTGGCATAGAAAAGTTAGGAAAGCGTTGGAATGAATGTATCGCCCTTGAAGGATACTATGTTGATGAATAAAGAAGAATTTGGGCAAACAAATGTTGTTTTAGTAGTTAGTCCAGGGAATTATTGATCGGTGTGTTATCACAGAATAAGTAATATAGACATTATGGAAGAAAGCAGATTGAAAGAAGATGCAGTGCTTTAAAGATGAAGAAAGTAGCGTTGAGATGGTTCTGCCACGTAAAAAGACTGAATTATGAAAAGTTTACAAATAAAATCTATGCAAGTAATATTGAAAGTAAAAAAAGTTTGGAATGACTTAAAAAAGCGTGGTACCGTCAACGAATTGTATTCTAAAAGACGGAAAAGTTTTTATAAAAGGAGAGTACGCATGATGATGAGTGTGGACGTGACAGAAGCGAAATTTGTGTGCCAGAATAGAATGAAGTCGAGGTCTGTTCTCTGTCTATCCCAATAAGGACGTGGCGTAATGATGATGATATCTCTTAAAATAAACATTTTTAACAAAACATTTCTTAAATTACTTAAGTGTCATTTCTCGTTACAAAAGATATTTTTGATTTGTCATATTGGGTTTGAAGTTTGTTCTTTTTTGTGTATAAAATTTTGCCTTTTTTGATTTTATCACAATTTCAGAGAAATTTTCTCTTCTTAGTATTAATGTTAAAACCTTTTCACATGAATGTACATGTGAAAAGGTTTTAACATATATGTTAGACATGTATAATAATATGTGTAAAAAATCCTGTAAGTCCTGGTCACTCACTATCCATCATAGGGTGGGCAAGTATTAAAGAGCATACAATTTAGTCTTATTTATGTTTTTATCACCGCTTCAGATAGATTTTCCTTTAGGATAGACAAAGAAAGTGTGAAGCTAGTCAATTCCCCAGGCGAACTTCAACTCTCCAAGAAATCTGAATAAACAAACATAAAATAACAAAAATCAATAAAAGTAGAAACCTTTGAAGAATATAATACTTTAATACTACCAGACCAGATGGCATAAAATAAATAAGATACGAATATATTTTCATAGAATCATAAATATGGGATTATGTGCTCTTGAGAAGAAATTTCCTTTGTTTATTTTAATGGCGATAGAATTTTCATAAGCTTCTCTGCGTTGGGAAAAATGTCGAGACGAAAAATGGCTTTTTTCATGAAACATAAATTGAGAATACATCAATCCTTATCTCGAGAATTGACTTTCACTTTGAGCTTGAAAATTTTTAGTTACGCCATTTCGAGAATCTCTCAATTTCAAACGAATCATACGCTTTGTCGATTCATGTAAAGAAAATGGAATACTTTTTATATCTTATTCGGGTTTGATTTATGAGACATTTGACTATATTATTTATAGTTAATGCATTAACAGTGTGGAGGTTTAAAAACATTGGAATTTGTGTAGTCAAACACTATTTATTCCACTTAATATATAACGGTATAACCCTACCGGTTTCAAGGTTTTCATATCATCAAGGGAGCACAAACAAGACATTGTTATATTACTGTTATACATATTAAGTGGAATGAACAGTGTTCGCCTGTCTTTTAATTTTAATATCTTGATCAAAACTGATCAACTTTGCGGTCAATTTTCAGACATTTGTTCTAAATTTGTAATATTAATTTTTATATCAATATTTTAGTGATATAATATAATTTATAGATTGTTTATACACTTTGATTGTTAACACTTGATTAACTGTAGAAAATAATGATTTATTAGTGACTCACGTAATTCTTTTTGATTGTTAACACTTGATTAACTGTAGAAAATAATTATTTATTAGTGACTCACGTAATTCTTTCAGTGACTGGCTTAGCTTAGCTTTTCCCTCTATGCTATTCATATAGTAAATCGAATGAATACGGTTTTTCACCAGTCGTCTCTCCAAACCACACTGTAGATAGAAAACTGCCTATAACCAGTCGTCTCTTCATGTCACACTGTGGAAAACTCTTTCATCAGTCGTCTCTCTAAATCGCACTGTGGAAAACTGTCTGTACCCAGTCGTCTCTCCAAGTCACACTGTGGTTAACTCTTTCACCAGTCGTCTCTCCAAATCACGCTGTAGAAAACTGCCTATAACCAGCCGTCTCTCCAAGTCACACTGTGGAAAACTCTTTCACCAGTCGTCTCTTCAAATCACATTGTGGAAAACTGTCTATACCCAGTCTTCTCTCCAAGTCAAATTGTGGAAAACTTTTTCAACAGTCGTCTCTCCAAACACATTGTGGAAAACTGTCTATACCCAGTCGTCTCTCCAAGTCACACTGTGGAAAACTCTCACCAGTCGTCTCTCCAAATCACACTGTAGAAAACTGTCCATAACCAGCCGTCTCTCTAAGTCACACTGTGGAAAACTCTTTCACCAGTCGTCTCTCCAAATCACACTGTAGAAAACTGTCCATAACCAGCCGTCTCTCTAAGTCACACTGTGGAAAACTCTTTCACCAGTCGTCTCTCCAAATCACACTGTAGAAAACTGTCCATAACCAGCCGTCTCTCTAAGTCACACTATGGAAAACTCTTTCACCAGTCGTCTCTCCAAATCACACTATAGAAAACTGTCCATAACCAGCCGTCTCTCCAAGTCACATTGTGGAAAACTCTTTCACCAGTCGTCTCTCCAAATCACACTGTAGAAAACTGTCCATAATCAGCCGTCTCTCTAAGTCACACTGTGCAAAACTCTTTCACCAGTCGTCTCTCCAAATCACAATGTAGAAAACTGTCCATAACCAGCCGTCTCTCCAAGTCACATTGTGGAAAAACTTATTTTAATAAATTGGTTTTCAAAATAATTTACATGTTGATTTCCAGATGAAAGGACCAATTCGTAATATTTATCTTTAGTATCTCCCCTTCTCTTCGTTTAATCTTGTCCAATCGGTACTTTTATGGTTGGTTAGAAGAGATTGCTGCATAGCAATTAACTCGCCAGATGTATCACGCATAACATAATAATGAAAATAAATACATAAAATAAACCAATGCCTCCTCTCACATTATGTCGGGTAATAAACTCTGGTCGGTACATTTATTTCTTTTTTAACCACCTACATCCATCCTTCACATCCTTCCTATCCATAAACATTATATTGTTTCCTCCGCAAGCTTTTAGGTTATGTCTTCTTTCATTTCGTATTATGTTATATTACATTTTCATCGTATACAGTACAAACTGGGGGGAGTTTATTGCCGTGCCACAATCTCTTCGAACCGACAAGAAATATGTTAAATAGGCTAATCTTACCATCGTATCACTTGCATATGGCGTCGAATGTGAGTGTTAAAGTATATGATATCTGAAAACACATCTAAAATAGATTACACAATTATGACCATATCAAAATCATACAAACTTTGTGGTAGAATATTGTATTGCACTTCCGTTAACAGCACAATGGTGGGCTTATTTCCACGTATCAATCTCTTCCAATCAACCAAAAAGGCGTTAAAGAAGCTTTAAGTGAAAACTGGACTGGACGATTTTAAAAATGAATTTGGTTCCAAAGGAAATGAGACCGAAACTGAAAGACTGTCATCTTACAACCTAGGTCTTTGAAGTCGTCATATTTTTTCTCGTTTCTCGCTATTTTTATTTTCGATAAAAATTGCACCAATAAAACACTGAAATATGAAACTTAAAAATAAAATGATGCCATGTCGGGAAATGATTGACGTTTGGAATAAAAGCCGTGTGTCATCTCTCTTTTCTGTGATTGATTTTATTTTCGGTGTTCACAATCTATTTTATTATACAAACCTTATTTCACTAGGCCTGTTCCAGAAAGAACCATGTTCAGATGCCCGGAGGAAAAATATAGTACATGCAGGAAACAAAATTCCGAGCGGTTGAGGAGTGAATTCGATTAATTTCCATAAAAAGTATACGTCACAAACCGTATTGCGTTTCATCGCTAAACTTTCACTCTTTAATTATTTTTGTTTTTCGGCAGAAAGGTTGTGAAAATGCATGTTGATAACGTTGATAATTGAAACAAAGTTTTCCCCCTATTTTTATTTATTTTATCATAATAATTATCTAGAACTATCCAGAACGCACTGAAGTTCGTCTTAAGTAAAAAAAATGTCGATGTCCTAGATACCACATTATTGTCGATAATAATTTAGATACGAGTAGTTTTGATTTGTAATAACAGATATCTCACTATTTTTTTCACTTTTGTAAATAAATGAGGCGCGTCCTGTGATTATTCATTTATAAGATTGAAATAATTTCTTTTTATCCACGTCCTGATGTGTTGAATAAATAATAGCCGCGAGTGAACATTTTATAGGTTGGATATTCAGCTGTCAGGTGATGTGTCGGGGTGATATTGTTTTGTGTAATGCGACCTTTTATTTGGGAAATTGATAAAAATACATGTTTATAGGAGTAGTAAGAAGTTAACCCCGTGAATAGTTTATATACAAACACCGTTTTATAACAGTTCAGAAACGTTACGTAAACAACTCGAAAAACTTGACCGTGCACATGGCACTGGTTAATTGTGTAGTATATTTTATTTGAATAGTATCAAAGACAAACAAATACATTTGAAAAACATTAATAAGATATTACAGGTCGATGTTTGATATGAACGTATTGCTTGATTTTTATTTGATTTAGACATGTTGTTTTATCGGTGATTGATGTAAAAGTGTCATTTTATAATTTTTTGAAGTAAAATTGTCATTTTGTCGTTTGGGGTATTGTTTTTACTGTTCGTTGTTTGATGTAAATTTGTTGTTTAAAAAACGATAAAAATGACACTAAAGGATAAAAATACACTTTTACATCAAACAACGATACAATGACACTTTTATACCAAACACTGATAAAACAACACATTTATCATACATCAAACAACGATAAATCAACAAGCCTACATCAAACGATAAAATAAAACAATACATCTACATCAAATAATGATACATCAATCATCGATAAAACAAAACGTTTACATCAAATAACGATAAAACAACAATTTTACATCGACTTAAATTTCTCGCATTTATGAGTCAATTCGTTAGTACATAATTAAGTTACCATTAGATGCTGCAGGATAACCATTATAGATTAAGTTATTAAGTATCTACATATGTATGCCAGTTTTGGTATTCATAATTATGAATTGTTAAATACTAATTACAATAATAAGTACTTGTATGTGTGTATGTATTTATATTATAACATTTTGAATTTGTTAACTAAGGAGTGAATTTGATTTGCAAATGTTTGAATTTGATTTACCAAAGGCTGAATTTGATTTGCAAAAGGGGAATTTGATTTGTAAATGGTTGAATTTGATTTGCAAAAGGGGGAATTTGATTTGTAAAAGGTTGAATTTAGAGTGTAAAGGGTTTTTAATTTGAAGTGCAAAACCTGTATGTATATAAATTCAACGATCCGACAAATCATTACGATACATTCTCGGAAATACGAGAGTGAAAAAAATCGTCTTCTGAACTATTTTATGCGAGTCTTATCATGTGTCCATACTGATTCCTTATTCTGTCCAGCCTTATTGACTTATCGTAGTAATCTTTGGTTGCTTGATGATCACGAGTACAATATAACAATTGATGGTAATGTTTTTTCTTAAATGATATTACAGCCCATCCGGGTTCCGAGAATATATGAAAACTGTAAGTGTCCTTGATAATCAGGGCAACTGATGTTTTAATAGTCATTTTATTCAACATGAATTTCGTGTTTCTGCCTACAAACAATAAGTGCAAATTCCGTAAGAAAGGCAATAATTTACATAAAAAAGAAAATTTATAAGTGGAACAGAATTAAACGGTTTTAGTTATTTTTTTCTAATTGATGAAATGAAGTTCCATTAAGAGTTGTCAGGCGATAAACTACAATTAAGAAAAGAAAAAAAAAACAAATCAATTAAAAAAAAAAGCAATATTTTCTTTAAAAAAATAAGGATAAACTTATGTTAAAGTATTATACAAGAATACAGACAAATAGTTCTCTCATTTATGATAACGCACTATGCATCTTCGTTTATAACAAATAACTACTGGATTAATCTCAATAAGAATTTGACTAAGTTGAGAAAAAAATCTTGATTTACTGGGTTTATCCCTAGTGCTGCCTTGCTATGTGAATTATACTATAGATATTTTAGTAAGTGCCCAGCAAACGATGGTGAAGCCTGGAGCCAGACAGTCGGCGCCGCGGAGAGCCAATTGGGCATTTGCTGGATTTTAGGATGCGGCCCAAAAATATTCGTATGACCTATATTTATTGTCTAAAGCTCTAGGTTTGTTGGACGGGTTTCAACAAATCGTATTTGGCTGTTTCTTATTTTAAATGAACTCCTGTAAGATTTCATTATTTTTTGCCAAAGTGTTTTTGGATTAATATAAGTACTTTTGGTTTTATAGCCGATTCGATGCTTCATCGAACAATTTGAGTGATTAGATTATTATTTCTGAGCTCATGCTTTCCTTAAAACGTGATTCTTATACATATTTGGTTTTTAGTAGGGGGTATAAATAATGCGGAGTCTATCTTACAGTTTTGATTAAAAAAACTGGTCGATTTAGTGACTCACAGTTTTTCTCAGCCCCCAAATTGTTTCCTAGAATTCCTATTATCTCTGAACTGTTCTTTAATCTAAGAGATAAATAAATAATCGATATTTGGATGGATTTTTTATTTTATTAATTATTTTTTATTCAAATATTGTACATCTGGCGGATTTAATGCTTTGAAGCAATTTATTCAATTATTATTGTTGGTATCCATGAGACTTGTCCATGACTATATTTAATTTATAGTATGGAAACAGTTTTTGGAAAAAAAAAACTAACAATAGTTTAAATAGAAAGTAAATCTCAAGGAAAATAGGGATTCGGGTATTGTATGGGAGTTAAGGACGAGGAATATTTTGAGATTAACCATTATTTTTTAGTTTATTCTTAAATATCGATAAAATAGCATATCTGATTGAGCCAGGAATATCATTCCAAAGTTCCGATATTAATAAAGAAAAACGTTTTCAAATCGATTCCTGAATTTTTAACACTTTATGTATTGTTTGAGAAAGGGATTCACTGAATGTACGCCCAATTTAGAATAATTGAAAATCGGATTTGAGTTTCTACCATCAATCAGATTTGTCAATAAACTGAACACAGAAATGTTATTTGTCAACAAAATAGCTTCTCATACATTTGTAGGCAAATTGATGGCGTATTTCTCATAACGATCGCGTTTTTCAATTTACAGTATTTACGGTTTGAACACATTTTGTTACGCTTGCGAATTTCTTTATATTGGTGTCCAACTTAAGGTGAATAATTTAAAAAAAATGTTCCTATTTCATACTTAGTTTGTAATAAGATTTTTTTTGTTTCGCCAACTATTGATTGATTTAAATATTATCTCATATTTTGAAATAGAGGAATTATAACTTCTCTTTCGACGATTTCTGTGGCCTAGTCGGTAAAATGGTTTCGGGTTCCAGTTTAGTAACAATACTCACACGTACTTTTGTGCGGGGTAGTATTACCAACACAGGTGAAGACGAACCGCGAGTTTCGTGCATATTCCAGTCGTTCTAAACTTGAAGGCTTGGTAAATGGGACCGAAGATTATTTTCTTCCGGCCACGTTTTTAATGGTTTGATTGCCAGTTTAGATATGTTGGATGGTAAAAATTTCTATTTAATGAATGAAATGATTTAATGTAAGGTGATTTATAAATTCCGCAAAAATATTGACGATCCAGATACATCAACCGTTTCCGTTTTTAACGCCATTCAGTACATTGAGTAGGTGTATTTTGCCGATTTCATGAACCTACTCCCTTGAACATTTTCGATAGAAAATAATATGTTTCATTAAGTTGTATTATATTGTATTATACAATAGATTATTGTTGATGCTGTTTGCAATTCTCGGAAGTATAATTGACTGAAAAGAAAAGTACATATACTCGTACAATAACAAGGGTATGAATATTGTTAATCAAATTAACGGAAAAGAAAAGTACATATACTCGTACAATAACAAGGGTATGAATATTGTTAATCAAATTTTTAAATGAATAGTTTCACGAGGAAATCGATTCTTTATACAAAATACAATAAATCATAGTGACGATATGGGAACTGCACATCCTTCATTACGTTTCCTACTATCGTTTGTTCCGTATACAGTTTTAATAAGCAACATAGTTATACGAGTATAACTCCAATTATGAAATTAAATTTTCCTCGTAGTTAATTTAAGCGATGCCATTTAAAATATATGAGTAATAATATATTTATTAATGATTTAAGTGCAGTTATCAAATTAGTTTATTTGCTCTTGGAAATATATCCACATCGAAAAATCTCTATTAAAGATGCACTTGAAATAAAAAAATAATTGAAATCGTAGTCATTGTTTTACGATATTTTTTCTTGGTTCTTCCCTCAATTTTGAGGATGGTGATCACTATGGTCATCAACCATCCTTCTCCCAACACAAGTGATATCTTGTCCTATGTAGCGTCATCTGAAATAAGGACTGCATTGGTCATTCCATCGGAGGGTTCCCGGGAATCTACTATTCTCTACTCCTTTTTCTCATTCACATCACAGAGAGACACGTTTCCCAAGTCCCGAGCTTTTTAATAATTCATTAGTTCTTCTGGCAGTACGTGAAATACACAAGTGCCGTCGCCTCCAACACCACATTTCAAAGACAATTTTTTTGTATCATGCACTTTGTGTCTAGGTTCCATACCATATGAAAAATGGGGAAAACGTGGGTTTGAACCTATCGATACTTGGCTTTTTTGGATTCCTGGATCGTTTCCAGGCGATTCGTCGTTCCCTTACCCATCTGGATTTTGCGTGTTATTTCCTCATCGTAGGAGCCCTTGTCAGTGATTAAGAAGCTCAGATAAACAAACTCATACCAAGTGTTCCATGTCCTGCAGCTCATTTTTTGTCGATGCCGTGTTTGCGCAGTCATTGCGCATGGATTTTGTTTTCCTTCTATTGATGTACAAGTCGAGCATCTTGCCCTCAGATTCTATACTGCAATATACTTCTGCAAGTTCCCTTTCATTGGGTGTCACAATAATGGTATCATAAACGAACCGCAAATTACTATTTTCTTTCCTCCTATTGTTATTTCATCAGTATACTTATCTAAGGCTTTCAGCATGATATATTACCCGTATAAGCTAAATAGATTTGGATGTAAAATACATCCTTGTCGCACTTCCTTTTTCGCTTTCAACTGTTTAAAGTTTCCCTCCATCAAGATACTTCAGTTGAAGTAGTTTGTCCATGTATCTCGTCGTTCATTGTAGATGGACCTCGTAGTCGAGGATCTACTTGCCATTTCAATGCCAATTTATCTGATGTCACTTCGAACTGAGACGAACGGAGCACACCGGCATGTTTTTTTTTCTCCTTTTTTGAAATAATATATATGATCGAATTCATAGGTATCCTTATTTATACCCCTGTGTCATTCGAGCGGAGTAGCACATCGCGGGGTTCGAACCGGCGACCTTTCTCACGGAAGTCTAGTGCGTTACTGCGCGGCCGTGCACCTCAATATAGGATGGCAGAGAATCGAATAGCGAACGGAATTTCCAATGCCAATCTTCCGTGAGTTGTACTGAGGGGAGTACCGTAGAAAATATATATCGACCAAACGAAGGTGCTTGTTACGAGACTTGATGTTGCGTGGGAGGATGCCTTAGTCCAAGTACAATAGAAGATATAATTCACTGGAAACAATAAGCCGCCCGACTCGATAATGAACGGTGAACGAATAATATGAAAAATTAAGTTCTGTTATAAAAATCATACCCACTGTAGAGAATTTCTGATTTTTCTCAGTTCAGCCTTAATTGGACACCCAGAAAATAAATTTGTATATCATCAACTATTAAACTATGAGGCCAGGCTGAAAAGTTAAGTATTTGCCACCATAAAAGAATGAGCGATTTATTAATTAAATATAAGAAAAACTTCCATACGTTCGTTGCTAAAATTTATAGTTACGCTTCATCTTATTTTTCTTGAACGTCGATGCAATCCTTCTAACTTGTCACCAGTTTTCGGAGCCCGTTGTTAATATAATACGTATATAATCAATGGATCCTTTTCAAAACCGATTTCGAACAGCTGACTTCCGTATGATGCAAATTATTGACTTCACAGAATATCAGGGAAGTTGCTGCTATTGAGATACAAATGTTATCGTGTAGTCATGTAAAAGAAAAATTCAACCAAATGTTTTTTTTACATACGAGTATTACCATCCCATTTTTATGGCAAAAATATAAATCAGTTTACCTTAGTAAATTATCGTCATTTGAATCATTGGTATTTTCTCTCTGTAAAAGTTGCGACATTAAGGTTTCAAAAAAGCTGTTCTCAACGCTTAGTTATTTTTTGCGTGCTCAGCAATCACATACGTCATCTACTAACAATACCTTTCATATTCATTTTGTTACGCTATTACCTACCTTTTTTGGTTTTCCATATTTTTTATTTTCGTTAGGTGTCATTTACTAACTTATTTTTAATAATATTTTATCGAAGACCCCGTGACCTACTTGGTAAAACGCCTGTCTCCCAATAAGGGGGGGGGGTCTGCAATTTTTTAAAAAAGCTTTCAGGTTTTCATATAACATCCTACTGGTTGTTGGAAAATATTACCATATGGCAATAAACTCGTTAGGTTGTATTGTATACAACAAAAGTGTAATACAATACATTTAGTTATATATTGTATTTTCTTCGACATTATCTTGAAATGTATACGTAATTTCAGGATATTACATATATGATGTATATTTGTACATACGTATGTCGTCCAGAAAGTAAAAAGTAAAGAACGTTTTGGCATAACTAAATAAAAACGAAAGATATCAACACAAAACTTTATTTACAAAGTCACAGTACCTTACTCTATTTTTTCAATGTAGTCGCCATAGCTGTCAAAGCACTTATTGTAACGTGGAACCAATTTTTCAATTCCGATGTTATACTCTTCTACCGCCAAAGATTTGAGCCAGGATGTCACTTCTTGTTTGAGGTCTTCATCGTTTGCGAACTGTTTTCCACCCAAAATTCCTTTAGTTTCGGGAATAAGTGAAAATCATTCGGTGCCAAGTCAGAGCTGTAAGGAGGATGTCCAAAAATTTCCCACTTAAGACGTTGAAGTTCTCGCTGTGTTCGTGCTGATGCATGAGGCCGCGCATTGTCATTAATCAAAACCACCTTTCCCGACAACATTCCACGTCTCTTGTTCTGGATGGCGCGTCTAAGCCGTTGAATAGTTTCACAATAAGCCTTTAAGTTTATTGTGTGTCCTCTTGGCATAAACTCCACGTGGATCAAACCCTTTCGGTCCCAAAAAACTGTTGCCATCACTTTTCTGGTGTTGAGATTTGGTTTTTCTTTTCCGAGCACACATTTTTTTGTAGCCAAGGTGCTCTGTCACTATTTCATGTAGGAGCGATCGTGAAATTCGTGGGAAAGATTCCTGTACTGTGCTTAAAGTTGCCTATAAATTTCGATAGGCCGATCGTTTTGGGCATTCAGAAAACGAATAACGCTACGCACTTCACATTTGGCGGGATTTTCGATGGGATCAGCCACTTTGAAAGGTTACATAACAAAGACGCACGACCGTTCAGCAACAAAACTCGGCTCGCACTGAAGCGAGGGAAGGAGTTAACTGGCGCGCATACGATCGCGGTGGAGGGGGATCGGCGCAGGGCGTGGTATGCAGTCGTTCTTTACTTTCTGGACGCGCCTAGTACTATGTTGCTATCAATAAACCTATATTTATTTATGTAATCGTATTTCTGGCTTTTTTCTTATTTTTTTTGAGAATTAGCTTATTAATAACATTCAGTATTATTAAGGCCCTAATTCACAAACTGGCCTAAATACTAATTTCTAATCATAAAATTTCGTGCTTTGTATTCAGATACGTACCTCATACGCTCCAAATTTTGAAGTGAATTAATGAAACCCCATGGCTCTTTATTTAAGGAAGTTACGAACAATTTGTATAAAATTTAACTTAAATTTTAACTTCCTCCGTAAAGATAATGAATTCAGGCCTAAGTTTAATAAACAGACAAGAGGAATCAATATTACGATCGTTTGGAACTTGCCAGTTTGGTATAAATGTTCCAATCTCGTTGGCAAGTTGTAATACTGTGATGACTGTTGTATTTATGTACACCTTTATATTTAAGGGTCGATGTTTTCTAATACTATATACATTTATTTTGTTAAATTGGATTGATGAAAAATTATTCGTCTAAAAGTTTTTTTGGAGTTGTTAAGTTCAATGGCGTTTAACAATGCATTTTCTAACGGGGAGTGAAGTCAGTGTTCTTAATTATTCTGTACTGAGTCTGCAATTAGTAGATCCATTGTACTTTTGTAAGTGATTTCACGGCTTATGATAAACATTGTAGATTACTCTTGTATGAACGAGGTGAAACATTGTCTACGGAATGAATTAACTACATTCAAATCTAATCTGTCAACTTTGATCGTTTTCGGTTTAATTTTTCTTTTAATGAACTACATTTCTTAAATCGCTGCAATGATAACTTTGTGGAAAAAAGTGTCTTTTTTAACGATTTTTAAAGAACATTATGACGCTGTTTCCTTATCCATGTAGCGTTTAGAAGATTGGTTATTTTTTAAATACATTTTTCTGTCGCTGTCATGGGTCGTTTTCGACAATCCAGATACATAGTCAACGGTCGTTTTAAACTACATCTGTTTTACGTAATTGAATAACACCTTGGAGAATCTTGTGGGCTATCTTTATACGATATGTCATTGTCACTAAGGGTTGTTCACTGTCAGTAAGGGTTGAAGAAGAATAAATCGTCATTATCATCAGTTTGTTCGAATACTCAAAGAAGTATATTGGATGTCACAGAAAAAATATGTATCCACGGGATTCTACTGAATTTTCAATACTATCATAATACCGGGTTGTCCACTGATGCAAGTTTTGTACTGAATATATATGTAAATAGTATATTATATATACTGATATTTTTTAACATTTTGATTACTCTCTCCCTTTTTTATATTATACTTCAAGATTGATATAACAATGTTTCCTTACAAGTTACATAGTCGTGACGACCTCTATAGCCTAGTTAGTAAGACACCTGTCGTGCAACCCGGGAGTTACGGGTTTGATTGCCGTTGGAACCTAATTTACTTCAAAAGGTATTCCAGTCTGGTTTTCACTTAAGGCTTGTTTAACAGATTTCTAGATGGTTAGAATAGATTGCCACGTGGAAATAACGCCACCAGGTTGTACTGTAACAACAAAAGTGTTATATAATACAATTAACTCGGAATTTTATGTCTAGATATATGTCCGGACCCACTAGTACAGTTGGAAAAGGCAGCATTTGCGCACTTTATTATCTGTTTCATTTCCAGATAGAAACTTTTATAATGAAATAAAATTATTTTATGCCTCAGATGATTAGATTTTTATATCCGGAGACGTGTGGTTTATACGCTTATTAAAAGGGTATTTTTAATCGAGTGTAGTAAAAAATGAATAAAGGTCCGGCAGCAGGTGGTCCTGTACAATGTGTCACCGACAGAGCCGGCAATATCCTCTTCCCCACGGCGGTAATTAGTGAGACTGGTCGTTGAATGCCTACGTGTGGTGTGCTGGGGGTGACTTGGGAGGGTCTGATCGATTCCGGGGGATGGAGCGCTGGTATCACCAAAGGCTGGGCCGTGAAGTGGGAGGTATATCCGTGGCCTACTTCGTTTAGCCTTGCTCACCCACGCTGCGTGCAGCCTCTGTTGTTAATACTGGTATAATAATAAATTTAACACGTGCGCATCATTTAAAACAAATCCTAATAAAAAATGCATTTTCTCGCTTAGACTATTTACGTGGTTTTTTTCTTCTTTTCACTTTTAGGGTTAATCGTGTTTTTTAACATAAGACTTCGTAATCAAAACTAAATTGGAATTTTGTTAACTGATTTTTGACATGTTTTTTTATATTGAGATAAAATATTGTATTGCATTCCACTTTCTTTGGCTTAATGCTAAGTGGCAATCTCTTTCAACCAACCAGAAATAAGTTAAAGTGGCCTTAAGTAAAAATCAGACTGGAATCCTTTTTTAAAAAAATCCGAGTTCCAGCGGGATTTGAACCAGCAACCTCAGGGCTAGGAGACAGGTGTCTTACCAGCTAGGGCTCGGAGGTCGTCATGAGGAGATAACGACCTCCGTGGCCTAGTTTCTCTCACCTGCTTTCCAATCCGAGGGTTGCGGGTTCGATTCCCGTTGGAACTCAGATTTTTTAAAAAGGATTCCAATCTGGTTAAGACCTTTCTGAGTTTTTTTACATACCAACAATCCTGCCAGTTTGTACAATATACAGCGCTAGAGTAATAAATTATAATAAATTTTAGAAATAAAATTATTTTTGATCGTACCCTGAATTTTGAGGATCGTGGCCATTATGATAATTTACCATTCTTCTCCAGCATAAGCGATCTCTTGCTCAGTGTAGCGTCTCTGAAATGAGTACCCAGATGTCTTTTTCACCTGGTCATTCCATCGAATGGGTTCTCGGTCTTTGCTCCTTTTGCCGTTCACAATTTCGACAAGACTGTCGTTCGAGGCTTTTGCTCTCCTCCCGCGCTGTTTGTCTAAAGTATCGTCTTGTTCTTCTCGCATACACGACAGAGAGGTTCGCGTCTTAACCCCGAGCTCTTCAATAATTGATTGACTGATTCTTCTGGCTGTTCACAATACGCAAAAGCCGCCTCCACCTCCATATCTCAAAATTATCTATTCCACGTCATTTACATCTTAAGAAATTAGTAGTTGAAGGATACATACAGCCAAACCTCGGGTCACGAACGCCTCTAGTCACGAACAAATCGGCTTACGAACACAATTTCTGAACAAATTTTGACTCGACCTGCGTACAATGTCTCGGCTCACGAATTAGTTGTAACGGCGCATTACGCATTAGTTTTCAGGTGCGCGCGTTGTGAACATTGTTTGTCGTTGCGTTCGTTGTTCTTGATATATTTTTTTTGCTTTTTATATATATATATATATATAATATACAGTATATAGTATATAAAATATATTTTGCATTAAATTAATCCTAATTATGGCTCCCAAGAAAATGAATTTCGGTTTGCGAACATTTCGGCTCGCGAACGGAACCAAAGAACGAATTAAGTTCGTAACCCGACGTACCACTGTATACCGAGTTCGGAATTATAGAGAAAGTTACACATAATAATGAATTGATACTTTTCAGATACTTTTCATTTCCGTTTCAGCATAGCTTGTGTTGTAGATCTTTAGAAAGATATATTTAAACAATCAAGTTTTTGGATTTGTATTTATTTATTATTTAATCTCATATTTTGAAGTTATTATAAAACGGACCACGGTAAGGTCACGTTATCTGTGTTCAGTTGAGCTACTAGACTGATATATGGTAGTCAAATATTGTAATATTACCCGCTCCTAAAAAGTCTACACTGACTTGGCTTAAGTATCGTGAATGGATTGATTTCAAGGCTTGTCTCTTTGTATTCAAGTCACTTGATGGGATGTATCATAATATAAATAGGCCAAAACCCGTACGATGGTTGTCGTCAAAGAAAGAATACGAGAATTGAATTTTGAATACAAGAGAGTGAGAGAGGAATACTTAGATTCTCTGCAAAAGTAATTCGAAATTTAAACTCGGTGGGTCCGTGATAACTGAACGAATTTTTAATACCTAGATAATACTTTTTGAACCGGTGTAAAAGGGGACGATGTATAAATGATATATATAAACAAATTCTATATTTATGAATTTATATTTTCATAAATGTAGAATTTGTTTTATTTCCGTGAATATTTCACGGGTTGCAACTAGTTTATTGTATCTTTCGAATCTGTGTCTTAGAGAGGTTCCTTCGGAGAGAAGTAGAACTTGAACCTCTTCAGACCTGGCATTTTGGGCGCCATCTATTGAAACGAATACGACATAATGTTGCGTTTATTGGAAATAATACTTAATAATTCTAAGATTTTAAAGATTTTTTTTTCAAATTTAAGATTTAATTCAGATCTGAAGAGGTTAGGGTCGATTTCTTCATCCGATAAATTGATAGTTCCAAATCGATCTTTTGCCAATTCTGGTCCTGTGACGTGGAATGGTCTGCCTCTTAGTATTAGAGATATAAAGACAACCCCTTTTCGGAAGTCTTATCAAAATTTATGTGTATATATTAACACTACATAATATACTACAATATACAATATTAAACCTAAAGTCGAATGTGTTACTATGACATATGGGTAGATCTACGAAGGTTTCTTTGTAGTTTGTCTTCCCTTGGTAAGTTTTCTACGGTTTTCTCACCATGTATGTTTTTTGAACAAATGCAGATGCGGGGAATTACTTAATCTGATGGCCGCAGCCATTCATTACCTTTCTTTTCATACACTCAACGTATGTGTGTATGTATTGTATGTATATTTATATGGTATATATTTTGTAATATTTTGAATCTGTCAATAATAGTGTGTTGGATTTCTGAGTTAGCGCGCCCTTGAGTAGAGTTTGCTCCCTAAATGGCGCTATATAAATTATTCTTTTTTATTTTTATTATCTGTTTTGAAAATGTTCCAAACATGGTCAGGGAAATTTTCTGAACATATGAGAGAAATTAATTAATACTCGTATATATGTGTATGAGTTAACCAACTAGTTTAAAGCTAAATGTTAAAGGGTAAAATAAATGTTTTTGCTACTTTAATAATGTTATCCGATTTCCCCTGTTTTGTTATATTATGTGTGAAGTCCAGTAAATCAAGGAAGTTTAAATGATTACTGTACGACCTTCGAGATGTAATTAAAAGGGTGCTTGTTCGATGCATGAGTCCTTGGCTATTTCCACTGGAATGAATTCTATTGTGTAACTGATTGGAGCCACGGCCACAAAATTGGAATTCTCGCCTGGTTTGTGTTCAATCAAAATATAAATGTTATTTGATCACTGTTAGTTCATTCGCAGCTGTTTTTTCTCATATATTATAACATACGACAGCTAGACTAGTCATACCATATATCGCACTGATGTTTAATACATTATGTTTATATGATTAGATTTTGTGACTTTTTGAGTTTGTCTTATTAAATTTGTATGAGAGATGTGAAGAAAAAGATCTGAGATTGAATTTTGCTAAATCTAAAGTTATGGTGATAGAAAAGTGTGAAAGGAGAAGTAAATGCCGTATATGGATAAGTAATGAAATTAAGAGGAATTGGAGAAATTCTGCTATTTGTGTAGTTATTTTCTCAGATGATGTAAGAATTTCAAAATATTTTAAACGGCGTGTTTCCGTTCAGTGGCGTAGCGTGTTTCCTGGTTCCCCGTCATCCTTCCCAATATCCCCTCTTGTCTTCTGATGAAATTTTTATATTTAAATCGTCACACGATTCCCGTCTTTTTTTGTTTTAGAATTCAGTCTTTTATCATTTTATTTTCTTTGTGTAAAACTCGAATGTGAATCCTTCACCTATCTCTTGAAAAAAAAATCAGTTTTCTGGTTGTCAGGAAGATATTGACTTGTGGCAATAAAGTCGATAAATTGTATGATGAAGTTTTTAATAAATACATATGCATTGTTATATTGGCGATTAGAAACAGCTTAAAATAATTTAAATAGTGCTCTTCGATAAACAAAAACTATGTTAAACTGCTTTTTATAAGTTAACTATTAATTCTAAACTAAAAAAACAGATACTCTTTAACGTGGGATAATAAGTGTTTATTTCAAACTACTATCTATTTGACTATATATGATTATCAAGTTCTCTGTATTTTAATACTAATGTGAATTTGGACATTGTATTTTGATTTTCTATTTGTCTTTTGTTAATTTCTTTATTGTTTGTGTTTTAATTTTTGTATGTACATCTCTATTTACATCTCTATTTTGTTTCAAGTAGCAAGATTCGTTGCCAAAAACTGTTAGGCAGTTTATTAAATTATTCGTTTACCTGTATAAAACGTATAAATAAACCATTAAAAAAAGGTAACATGTACATTAAACGCCTTGTATTGAAGACAGAAGGGCCGAGTACATTGTATTATCCAAGAAAATGTTTTAATGTCAGCATTCAGTCGAAAAAATAGGCAATACCACCTGCACGTCCATCGCAGGCATGATGTGGCCACTGGGCCGTAACTGCGGCAGTGTTACTCCGGCTTTATTATTACACTTCCAGCGCTGAAAGAAATGCGGCGTTCGCCACAAGGTCGGCGCGAATCGAGGCTGCAAGGCTCGAAAAGTGTGCGAGCGGTCAACCGTTTGGCGTTTGCAGTTTTACTAATTCTGTCGGGGGCGTCGCACCGGACTTGCGCAAAAAGATGTTCATTTCGAATCGAATTTTAAATACGTGGATAATTTTTTTCTCTGAAGCATGGACACTTAGACCAACACGAAGAACTTACATATAATAAAAGCTTTTGATATTTGGTGCTATCGTAGAATGCTGAGAGTCTCATGGGTTAACCAAGTCTGTAATTATGACACCTTGAAACAGATGAATAGTGATTGGCTAAGTATTATCCACCATCAAAAGGAGAAAGTTCGAGTACATTTAATGTAATAATGTTGGAAAGTACAATATATGGTTTATTGGTCCTGACAACTATTCGAGTTACAGAAATATTACCTAACCTGCCAAGCGCTTTTCATTTGTATCACGGATTGTCCCTTTTGAATAGGGCCTCGGATATTTACATCTTCAACATTTCCGAAAATATTTTTAAAGAAAGTATTTTCAGCTTTCTTAGGGATGAAAGTTTGTTGTTTCGGCTTAACAAATATATTTTGTTTAGGGGATAATTCAGGGCAGAGTGCGATTAGACGGCGCATATTTTGGTTGAAGAACTTACAGAAGTGGTTTCACTGTGGTGCAATATCTTTGTTCAGAGCTTCTTCCTCAAAGGTCAAAATAGCCATGATCATCGCCAAATTCCGAAGAGGAGGGAACTTTAAAGAAAGAGAAGAATTATTAAAAAACATATCTAATAATATATTATTTTTCTTCTTTCGTATGGCACCGCTTCAATATATCCGAATTGACAATTCGAACGTATTGAAATGCGTGGCCGGGAGACATTGTTGTATTTGACTTAAGAACCGCTGGAGTTGGCACGGAACTCGCGAATCGTCATTGCACGTGTTGTAAATACTACCGCATGTGAAGAGGCAATAAAACACACACGTACTCGGCGTATAAACGTACATCGAAAATGTAATATAGTACAAGGAGAGTTTAAATGGGTCTACCAAGTATTCATATTGATTTCCCATCCTATGTAGCCTAACAATTTAGGAATTGTAGGGATAGATGGTTGCTTGATGAGTACAATAGAACAATTGTTATTTAAACACAATTTAAAAATTACTTTAATATAAGTCACTTATATGAGATATTTTACTTCCAAGTTAACAAATCGAAACTTGGTAAGATCACGTAACATAATACGCTAACATTGGCGCAAGTAGGTCGTTTTCCCCCTAAACGGGTCGAAGGTTCCAAGTATATACTTTGTCCTTGGCGCGTATTTCGCAAGGTCACAAAAACCGTTGCCCACCCAAGCATTCTTAACACGAATTCTGATTGTTGGCAATCAAATAAAACGGCTAGAATTTATTGCACTGATGCAATTGGAAATGTTGAAGAAAAAAATAATACATTATGATCAGATTGTGTTTCCTGCGGGAATAGGTAGCGAGGACAGATATCTACATTTATATCTATATATATTCGTACCATCACTTTGTCTTTTGGGTTAGGCATAGAGGATATATCTCTACGCATGTTTATCCACACACACATTTGACATCCATATATTCCGTCGTACATCGCTTTTCATTTTCTCATAATTTTCACATTCCATCAGTTTAAATTTATCTAAATAATTTCTTCCATTCTTTGCTCAGCTTACCTCTTCTTAGATTTCCATTTTTTTTTAAATGTATATATTTGTTTTTTAAGTCTTTCGCAACTCATTCTCTCAGTGTTACCAAACCATTTCAAGATTTCTTTATGTAATTATATCTAACTCGAACAGTTATTTTTTATCCAATATTTCGGTACTATATCGTACATTGAAACATTAGATATTATTCCCAAGGCACTCATTACTACCAAATTTATTCAGCTGTTATCACTCTTCAATGCCCAGGTTTCACTTCCTCACATCGATAAAATTGGTATTATTTTTCATAAAATATATTTTTCAAAAGTATAGTGTGTTAGGAAAAAGGAAAAAAAATATAGTCTACATAATTTGACAGTAAAATGGCTTGATGGTAAAGTACTCGTATATATCAACCATATCACAGGAAAAATCAATATCATTGAATCTAAAGTATGATTTTTAGTTTATAAATAGAAGTATTCTTATTTCCCTATACTTTTCCTTTTATGAATGTTATTCGTGGTAAATTTATTTAACTTGCAACACATAATTCACACACATGCAAGAAGGGAAAATTACTGAAAATCTATTGAATATTAATCCGTTTATTTCATATTGAGATTTTTTCTTCAAGGGGTTTTTGAAATTTGATTATAAATTCTTCCTTTCTTTATAGCCTATCAATCTTCTAACGCAATTTCCCTTTTTTAAGATAATCTCATCAATTTTCGCCTCTCATATATTATTTTCGCGGTTTTAATAAAAAATATTTTTAATACATTTGCTTATACAGAATAATGTTAAATTGGTTTAGTTATCATGCTTGCTAAGAAATTTAGTGTAACAGATTTGATCAACTGTGATTTTTAGGCAGGTTTTATTTTCCTAGATTTCAAGTTACCTAATATAAAAACCGAGAGCATTTTAGAATGTCAATAACTCGTGTATCTGTCAATATCTACTAAAGATATTTGCTGAATTGTAACAGAATGCACATAATAAACCAATGCAATAGACGTCATCAAGAGAATTAAATAAATCACACAATCATTTTAATAATAACAGAAGTTTGAATGTTTTATTAAATCTTAATGATTTAGTTTAATTTTTAAATTTGTAAAATTTTGTGAGTGTTGCAAAGTTGATAGTTTTAAAAAAATATTAAATATTGATAACATTACACATTTCTTGACAGATAGGGATTAAAATAAGTATTATGGACTTATGATTTGGTAGTAGAGGTATTATGGACTAGTAAGAAGTAGTAAGAAGTATTATGGACTTATGATAGTGGTAAAGTTTAATGTGACTTATGTAACTTGTTTTTTTTTAAATAATATCCCATTTGAAGTATGGGATATATGTTATACATGCAAAATATGAGGACCAGTTATCTATTAATCAATTTACCACAAAATTTTCTCAGCGCACACATCTCCATTGCATTTGCATTTCATTCATTTACCACATCCTTATTTCACTTCCACAAATCAATGTTAACATAAAAACACCATAGTGCGCCATCATTTTGGCAGATGTTGATTGCATCTCACTGTTCTATATCTCTGTACTTTTAATCTATGAAAATATTTTGAATAAATGATATTTAGTCTTTTTTTTAAATATTCTTATAGAAATTTTTATTTCTTTTCAGAGGTTCACACAGTACCTGGCTTCGAGTAATTCCAGTTTTCAACTTAGTAATTTTCTTGATAAGAGCGGAGTGCAAGGTAAATACTATCACCTGTTTTCTCAAGTACTGAACTTCAAGGTTCTCAATAATTGAACTCTACTGTACTAACCAGTTAACCATAGTTTTTATTACCTTTATTTATGATTTTTTTTAAATGAATACTAACATTATGGAATGATCTTTTTCTTTGAATTGTAATCTATATATTGTATATACTAACATATTTGATAACCATCTATTCAAATATGTACAGAATATTTCCTAAATAATAATTGAAGCCTGTATATAAATTTAATATTGAAGGTGAATTAAGTTTTTTGTTTATAATTTATATATATTTTTTGGTTTATTCATTACTCAATTCACTTTTCGCATCTCCACCACATCTTTTTGATTCTCTGTTTTGATTTGAGATCAGAAAACTTTAAAGTTTTCCACTTAAAGATCGACTGTTAAATTCTTGGAAGTTTAATCAGTTGAAATTTAAAAAATTCTAAAATTGTCGTTTATTGAAATAAATTTTATTATATTTATTCGTATATGGTAATTGCGTAGTCACTTTGATTTGGTGACACAAATCAACCTAGTTTGGATGGATTGTCTATTAAAGAAAAAAAAACTATTTATACATTTTTCCTTTTGTACTTGCATATGAATGATTGGTTGGTAATATCAATTCTATATATTTCTAACATATTTTAAACCATCCATCATTCGTTTTTTTTAATATCTATAATATAATGCAAAAAAGAGTATAAAGAATCAAAGATTACAACAAGTAATTCCTCTATGTGGGTAGTATTTTCTCAGATGATGGAACTAAGAGTTGTGAAAGATATAGAATGGTATGTAATGTTAGTAAATAAAGCCAGTGGTGCACTAAAATATACGTATACACTCAAACTAGACATTATCACATCACTATTTTAAGATTAAGATTCAATCGCATCACTATTTTAGTACCAACTTTGGTAAGAACTGAAAATTGGACATAATGAAAGACTGATCGTAGCTGAATAAATTATGTAGAAATGCGTGCAGTGAAAATAATACATAGGGTGAGAATGTATGACAAAATACAAAATAAAGTGATTAGGAATGAATGTGAACATAAGACTGATGTATTAAGTAAGATGAAGAGGAGCACTGAGATGGTTTTGGCATGTAGAATGAATGAATGAAGAATGACTAAAAAACAAATATTTGGCGGAAATGTGAGTGGAAGGCATAGTAGAGAGAGATCAAATTAAGCATTGTTGGATTAAGTGAATAATATTTTGAAAGAAGGAAGTGTAAAAAGGCGGGGAAATCGTAGAAGTTGTATGAGAAGGTTTATGAATGTAGAAGAGGCGAAAGGTGTGTCTGAATTGGAATGTCTATTTTCTCTACTTTCTGCCTACAGGGAATCGGCATGATGGTATGTATGTATGTATTTAATGTCTCACAAAATGGCTTCATTGCTTTTTTGTTTTTTATTTAATTTATCTTTTATTTTGCATTTTTAAATATAATATATTTATTTTTTTCATATTCTATAATATTATTTTCTGTCTCTGTATCATCTAATATAAATCACCTTCTTATTTGATTATTAATTTCACAAAATTAAATATTTAAGTTTTTAATTTCATCCATTTTTATGAGTAATACTTTCTAATTACTGTAAATATAATTTTAACACTTTAAGAATATGTTAGATTTGAATAAATAATAAAAGGGTCTGAAAAATGTATAAAAATATAATATTTAAGCTTTATGTTCAGTCAAACAAAATATGTTTAGTTATATTAAAAATAGGGAGGGCTTTTTGGGTAGTGAACAAATATTGATTACTAAAAATTTCATTATAATGCTAAAAAAAATTCTAGCATTATAATGAAATTTTTAGTGATCAATATTTGTAAATTTTCATACCAAGTATTTTAATTTTCTTAAAATGAAGAAACATTACATTTTTTTATCTTCCATTGTTCAAATATATAATAAATAATGGAATATTTAAATAATAAATTTTATGAGGTAGTATAAAACTTGCCAGCTAAGATTTCTACTCATAAAATTGTAAATCATAACAATTTCAAGTATTCATAAATATGAATTCAATGATGGACATCTTTGTTATTAATTATTATAATTTTCTTAAGTTGTCAATCACATTTCTGGATGTTAACATATAATATATTTAGTTGGTTTTTAATCAAGATTTTTCTAATGTTTATTAAATATAAAATGTTTCTTTTAATAGTAATTAGACTGATTTGGTGATCTGAAATGTATTTAAAGTACATATTACATAACCCTCAATGTAGAAATTTCATTTCCTCATGAAATATTTGTACATTATTTGAAGTCTCGACTGGTATAAATCAAATCATTCAATTTGGTCCAGTGCAATTTTAATTAATCATTTACTCTTGTGTAATTATGATATTATGATAACTACATATAAAAGTGCCATGTGTTAATAAAACTAAAAACATTTTCAAAAACTGAAATTGACACATTACAAAATGTGGTCACATTTATCTCCAATATTTTGTGATAAATAATATCAAATATAACACATGCCGCCAAGTATAAATACTATGTGATACTTCAAATTAAGTAAAATTTATTTTTAATTAGTTTGACACATTCACTGTGAAGAAAATTTTACGCCAATGCATGCCGTGCTGAGAAATTTAGCAAAGACATAATCATATTATCAACAGAACTATCACTGGGTGTATGTTTGTATGGACACGCGAGGCGTATCGTCAGCACTGAACATGTTCAATAATTAATGAAGTTGTGAATCAAAAAGGCTGAGTATAAATATTGAAAAGTCGAAAGTTATGGTTATTGAAAGAGGAAGTAAGGGTGTATGTAATAAAAGTGAAAAACTAAACATTAGTGCAAGTCGAATAAATGTATCTTGCAATATCGAAAGCATGTTCATATCGGATGGCCACGTGAAGTGTGTTATTGAAAGAAGAAAAGCAGCAGGCAATAAAATGTACGATGGGTTGTTCGATGTGTTTGCTGAGCGGAGCATTTCTTGAGAAGCAAAGTTCATAATGGAATCTTGGTAGCGACATTAGGATATGCAAGCGAAACTTGGACATGGCAAAAAAATTATGAAAGTAGGTTAATGAGTGTTGCTATAATGTGTGAAAAACAATGTAAAGATGAAAAAATGTGGAATTAAAGAATGTGCAATGCTTAAATTGAAGAAATGAGCATTGAGATGGTTCAGCCATGTAGAAAGAATTATGAAAGATTAAGGAAAATAATCTATAGGAGTAGTATAGAAGGCAAAAGAAGTTTGGGAAGACCTAGAAAAGCGTGGCATGACCAAATAAATCAAATCCTAAAAGAGGAGAGTGAAAATCTTTTATACACGTACTAGGAGAGCATATGTATGAGATGTATGGACATAGCAGAAGCTAACGATATGTGCTAGGATAAAATGAAGAAGA
The DNA here is from genome assembly GCA_949825065.1 of Odontocerum albicorne. Taxonomy (NCBI): domain Eukaryota; kingdom Metazoa; phylum Arthropoda; class Insecta; order Trichoptera; family Odontoceridae; genus Odontocerum; species Odontocerum albicorne. Next base: position 12,739,270 of record OX463849.1, on the reverse strand, counting down.
AATCTGTTCACTCTGCTTACTCCAATAGGGATATGGAGTGATGTTGAAGATGATGATATTGAAAATAATTTATTTTCATTTATGCAATGGCACAGAGTAGTTGGTTTTGTATAAAATTTTGAAGTTTTTGCAATTTTTTTATTATCAAATAGCAATCAAGTACCTTTGATTGATTGATTTATGCAGTACCAGTTGAGATTTCTCGATCATTTACCAACCCCTAACTAATTGTACTTTCCCTTTCATGTTTTCTTACGTTTCATTTTCTTCTTGTTCCACTATCTCCCCAGGAGCGGTTGGTGCTCGGATTGGTGAGTTGAAATATCCTTTCTTTCTTTCATTATTAACTTTTCTTTTATTCACAATTTAACATATGCACTAATATGTATTAGCTTGTTTTATGCCTGTACATATTGCACAAATGCAATTATAAAATGTCTGTAACATACAGAGATAAAAGTATGTAATTAATTTTTTATTAACCAATAGTTATTTAGATATTTATCTTATATTATGAAGGTTTTGGTCTCCATAAATTTACTATTTTTAATTGATTTGGCATATTTTTATGTGATTTTTATTTGATGTGAAGTCAAGTTTTAAGTGGGATTCCAGTCTGGTTTTCACTTAGGGCCATTAAAACATCTTTCTAGTTGGTTAGATGAGATTGCCACATGGAAATAAACTCGCCAATAAAAGAAAATTCTTACAAATGTTAATATCAAAACTATTTAAAAAAACTCTCAAGGAGGTTTTTTAGTCGAGAGGTTTGAAAGTCGATTCTTTTTTTGATAACTTTTGAAGCTGGAAAATATTTTTGATGTATGCTTCAAACTGATAAAATTACAAAAATCAGATCTGAGAAATATATTTAAAATCATTTTATACCTTCAATCCATACAATGGAACTTTCGTCATCTCTGTCGTTCCTCATTATTGAGGACCATGATTTATGGGATGTTGGTGGTACAGGATGTGACAACACGTCTCCACTCCTCTTAGTCACTTGCCATTTGCATGGCAATGTACAGGCTTCCTCCAGTCAAAACCTTCACTTGATTACTCCATCTTGCTGTCGCTCTGTCTCTTTTTCCTTGCACACTTTTTAGAATCTTCAATTTCTCCTAGTTATCTGACTCACGTCTGGAAATTTGACTGAAAAATCACAGAATGCACTGGAAGCATACGGAGGATAATTGAACCTTCACATTTAGCTCCTGGAGTATGGAGACGTTAGTTCTTTGACAATCCACGGGATTCTCAGCATTCGACGCCAACACCACATCTCAAAGGAATGGATTCTTGTACATTCTCGGACTTTTGTTGTTAATATTTCAGGGCCATACAAGAATATAGGAAAGATAAGAGTTCAGACTAGATTTGTTTTGGTACGATTGGAAATACCGCGATGGCTCAATATTTTTACTAATTGGGTTATGGCATTTTTGGCAATTTGTAATTGCCTCTTTATTTCATCTTCAAGACCTTCCTTTGTACCAATCGAAGAACCAAGGTATATAAAATCTTGCATAATTTCTAGGTTACTTAACCTAACCAACAGCTGTAGAACATTACATTGTTACATTAATTTTTAACTTTTTAGGGTCAAAACAATTCGATATTCTTCAATAGCCATTTTGAAAATGTTAATGTTGCATTATTCATTTTGTTTGAGGCTATTGTTATAGTTTTATATATTACAAAAAATTCACTTGTCGATTTAAGTCGAGCAGTTCTCACAATAATAATTATTGATGGGACATGCCTAACATACAGGCTGTTACAATTGAGTAGTGTGGAAGATAAATGGTGACTTGGAATATTAAAAAAAAGCGAAAAGATTTCAGTGATGTTCTACTCTACAATGATGGAATTAAGTTTATTATTTTACATGTCTTAAGTTTTTAAAAAGTAATACAAAATAACATTTAGAAAAAGCCGTATTCATTAGAAAACCACCTTAAGGCACAATTTTTTAAATAAAATAGCTCAACTAAATATGAAATTTTCTTTTATTTATTTTTAACAAATTGCTAGTCAACTATCACATTTGCCTCGTCTTGAAACACATTAAATTGCTAGTCAACTATCACATTTGCCTCGTCTTGAAACACATTTTTTTATTGAAATTGTAATTAGTAATGTGTATTGAATTATATATTTATTTGAATGTATAAGCTTAGTTTTCCCGAAATTAATTCTTTAAAAAAATGTCTGCTTGGAATATGTAGCCTTTAGAGGCAAGAATACCGTGTAAACTTTTTGTATATCTTCTCATTTCCTATTTTCCACTTAATTCATAGATATTTAGTTTTTTTTTAGCACATGCACTCCTTCATATCATTGGATAAACTCTCTACAGAAGTATCTTTCTATTAATGTTAAGCATACTTTTAGAATTACTTCTTCCTCACATGATTATTATTTACGAGGTTTATCTGGTAATTATTCAACCTTATGTAACAAACAAAGAAATAGCTATTCCAGACGTCCAGGGTCTCAGTTTGCTTTGGAAAGCCGCAGTCTTATTCCAGCGCTCCTTCCACTTCCTGAACCAGTTTCTAAACTCAGCGCTTGGAATACCGTGTAGTTGCTTCGACATTCTACTTGATCGGCTTGACATCCTCAAGTCCCTTCTAAGGTTTTTTCAGTTTTGGGAATAGCCAAATATCGCAGGGAACAGCCAAGCATGTACGGAGTCTGACATGACTCGTATTTGTTTAGTGCGATTTTTGGCCTAAAAATCCTGGACAAGATGAGATGAGTGGGGATGTACATTATTGTGGTAAACTGCCAGTCAGTGTTTTCCCATAAATGAGGCAGCTTTCTCCTCACTACATCAAATGAGACATTTTTCTTTTAATCTCTTCAAAATTTCTGAGTACTTGTTCATTGTTCATTATCTGACCTTGTGGAGTGTATTGGTGAACAACACTTTCAATGTCAAATAAAACTACATTGTCTAGATTTTTTTGACTTTATCACTGATTGTTTGCTTTTTCTTCTGGCATTATCTGCTCAGAAGATAGGTCTCAGGATTATAGCCGAAAAATCATGATTCATCCCCGGTGATGACTTTTTGAGCAAATAGTTGGCTGTTTCCTACATGTTCTAGGCAATTTTCACTTGGAGGGTCTTCTGTTGTTGCGTCAGGAGCCATGGAATGAATATTGCAGCCACGCGATTCATCCTCAGATCTTAAATTTTTTTAAATAAAGGGTTTTGGAATGCTAAGGTCTTCGTCCAACCCCACAGTCAAATGACTATTTTCATTAATTGCTGTGCGTATATGTTTTACATTTCAAGGAGTTCTGGTTAATGCAGGCTTGTCAGGATGGAGATCATTTATATTTTTATTGAATCTGCTCACAAAGTTCTTGGTAAAATTTTATCAAATTCGTTGCTGAACACTTTTGGTCAGCGTAAAGAAACCAGAAATGTGATGTTCTTTACCTCATACCACTGCTTGTCACAGTTGACTGAATATCTCCAGGGTGACAGCTTTGCATGCATGTTCACTATGATTCCTTTTGATAGGTGTCCACATTTCATTGCAATGGCAAACTCAATTGGGGAGATATCATTGGTGGGTAAATATCAAACAAACCTCGCAGATCGTATATATCACACTTTCTAGTAATTAACACACGAAAATATTATATGGAGGTTGATTTTAGATATAGATATAATTCCTCCTGCACAGGACTTTGATAAATTAAAAAAATATCCATTTTTATAGTATATAATGTTTCTATGACTATGCTATTGAGGTTTATTATTCTGCACTTGAAGTTGTCTAAGTGGTGTGCCCTATTTTGGAAGTAAACACTTAAATGTAAAACGTATACCAAGTCTAGGATAGTTCTTAGAATTTGAACTCGTTTCATTGCATGTACACAATTTATACAAAATAAATAATAAACTAAATATATTTAATTTGTATTTTGTACTTAAAATAAATTTATTTTTCAGGGTATGACATGTCCCCATTCATCAGACGATATGCCAAATACTTGAATGAGAAAGCACTCTCATATAGAACAGTTGCATTTGACTTCTGCAAAGTCAAAAGAGGGTGAGTATCAATTGAAAATTCTTTCAACCTTGTTTTTTATTTCGATAAAAACTATACATCTTATTAAGTATTGCAGTATTAAGATAATGTAATACATATCAGTAAAATCAATTTCAAAGCCTATTACATATTTTTTTATCGGTATATTCAGAGCTGATTGAAGCTACATTCAAAAATAAAAAATGATACATGAAAAGATATTTGAAAAAAATGTATGCAGCGAAAGAAGAAAAGGAAAAAAGAGCTAAGAAAACTACAAAAAATCAACAGTAGGAAATTATAGAGAAATAGTTACTATATTAAAAAAAGAAAATCATTCCAGAATTAAAAAAAAAACGTTTTTTCATATTTGATTTTGAGCGATTTAAGATAAATTTTTGAGGTTAAGATTTTTTTCTATTTAAATTAATTTTAACCTTTTAAAATTTCACAAGCTTACTTTGCAAATTATGAGCTTGTGTAAATTGTTCTTGGTTTCATCACTTGAAAAATATTTCTAGAGCGTTTGTGCCTGGAATGGTTACAGGGCAGTATTTTATTGAATTAATATGGGATATTTACCAAAAATAAACTTGAAAAGATATTCTCCAAGATCTCTCCTTGGCTCCTTAATGATAATATAATAACTTTGCTCATCTTGTAAATCATGGTACTAAGTTCATAAATATATCATTCAGAAGTTGAAATGCCTTGTGAATTTTTTCAATTCTATAATTGTGCATATTATAGCTTGGACTCCAAACAGTAGACGTTATTAATTCAGATCTTCAAATATAAAATTCTACAGAATTTTTCTGATTAAAATTGAAAAACTCGAGTCTCATTAAAATAACTCAATAATAGCGGGATTAGTTAGTAACAAATTGCTATGTTATTCTTTTAATTATGTTTATTACCACAGCATGTATTTTCATCTCGAGGCTTTTTTTCAGGCAGGGAATCAAACAAAGCCCTGGAATAAGAGGTTGAAACACTTGTAGCTGTAATAAATTTAACAAGTGGACTAACAAACTAATTTTTGTTAAATATTCTAACATGGAGTTCAACAAAGTTGAAACTGAAATCTTTGATAAATTAGTTGGTTTTACTTTAGTATGAAATGTTATCAGATACGATTTTAATAAATTTAGATCAGAATTATAAATTCATGGATAACCAGAAAAACTAACTAATTGACAATTTAAGTGGTGTCAAAGTATAAGATACTTTTGGACACATATCAACAGGATGAACTTTTCACAATGCAACAATGATGCCTTCTTGGTATAGTTAGTAAGAAGCTTGTCTTCCAAACGAGGGGTTGCAGGTTCGATTTCCATTAGTAACTAGATTTTTTTCAAAACGGTTTCTTATTTGGTTTTTACCTTTCTGGTTGATTGGAAGAGATAACCACATGGCAATAAACTAGCCAGGTTGTACTGTATACGACAGTGCAATACAATAAAAGTTTTTTTTTATAAAGGAGGTGATTGATGGTGATTTAAAGGGCTTCCTGGGTTCATTCCCTCGAAGCAAGTGGTCTACCTAGGTTCAATTCCTGGCAGATTCCTTTCTGGACTGCTTTTAGTCTGAATTTGTTTTTTTTTTTAAATATATTTATATGCTGCTTATCATAAATTCTTATTGCGCCAATAAGTAAAATAGAATGGCACTATATAAAACTATGCACAACGAAAGGCTTCAGCAGATTAAAACTTAAGAATGCTTCGAGTATTGTATATCCAATATATCATCTTATTTCTGAGATTAAAACCATATATTTTTTTAAGTGCATTTTAACCCTTTAAAGGGCAAATTTTTATTTTTGAGATATTGAGTTTTTTGTTGAATAAATCATTATTATGTGCATCAAATTAATTTTATTTCTTTGAAAATGTGTTATAAAAAATAGTCATTTTTTGGAAATGAGGCGGTCGCATATGAGGCCTGTGCCCATTTCAGGGGTCATGTCAGTGGGAGCAAAAGTGACCAATGAATGTTTAGGTAATAATATCTAAGTTTAGTTTGTATAAGGAAATAAAATTCTTACATGTTTTCAAAATCATCACTCTTATTATCATAGATATTTTTTTTACGGAACTGTCAAAGGTCACGTAATTGACCAGATGTTTAGATCGTTGCTACTGAACATGCAGCTAGTTCACGATGATCCGTCTTAAATAAGACCTCTGCCCGTCCACTACATTTGCCAATTTGACGTTTTTGTTACTTAAAATTGTTTCATTAAGAAAATGAATCCTTATAAGTATAACCATAAGGGTGGTCGAATATGCGACCGATTTCTGCTTATGCCGTTAAAGGGTTAATCGAAAGTTTCCTTTTTTCTATTTGAGAACAAAATATGTAACCTATATAATGGAAATGTAGTTTGCTAGCTTTCTAAAAGTCATTCAACTTTTGTTTTGCAGCAAAGAAGAAGGTTCCCTCCGCACAATGAATGCTGAGAAGCTTCTCAAAACCCTGCCAGTGCTGCAGGCACAGTTGGATTCCCTGCTGGAGTTTGACTGCACGGCCAATGATCTCACAAATGGAGTCATCAACATGTGCTTCATGCTACTCTTCAGAGACTTGATCCGCCTGTTTGCTTGTTACAACGATGGAATTATAAACTTACTAGAAAAGTATTTTGACATGAACAAGAAACAGTGCCGAGATGCGCTTGATCTCTATAAAAAGTTCCTTATCCGTATGGACAGGGTTGGCGAATTTCTGAAGGTACATAAATCATTTTATTATTATAATTGTGATGTGAATAGCAAATACAGTATGATGGACCAATGCATTCTTATACATACGTACAAACCACTCCATTTCTTTGTTTAGGTAGGCAGAAAGGACAGAGCACCAAATTTTTCTAGCACAATATACTTTTCTTCGCCTCCATACATACATTTTCTCATAATGCTTCTTCAGTTTCTCTTATCACTTTCAAAATTTCTTTCACTTGATCCAACCATACTTTTCTTGGTCATCACCTACCATGAATCCCACTTATGCTTGCATCATAAATTTGTGTAGTCAGTCCATTCAATTTTCTCTTTTGCACCCTATTTTACACATCAGTTTCTAGCCCACATTCACCCTTAATAATAACATTTCTTATTATGTCATATAATGGCACACCACATTTTTTTCTCATTGCACACATTTCCATTGCATTTATTTTGCTCCTTTCATTAATTTTTCATGTCCATATGTACATTCTTATATATCCAACAACAAATGGTGTTTCATACCATCACTTAATTACTGGAATCAAATATCTTGGATACTTATAAGAACATATGACCAAGTTGGTAAGACACCCATCTTCCACTTTAGGGGTTGCAGGTTTGATTCCGTTTCACTTACGCCTCTGTAACACCTTTTTAGTTGGTTGGAAAAGATAAACCCTCCAGGTTGTACTATATTCAACGAAAGTGTAAAACAATCTTATGAAATATTACTACCACTTGTATTCTGGTAGATGAATAGTGGACCTGTTTTTGACATTTAAAATTGTATTATCAAATTAACAAGTAAAAAAATTAATTATTTTATCAAATTAATGAGTAGAAAAATGCTTGTCTTATTGAGGGCAAGTAGTTCACAATGGGGCTTAAACTAGTAACTTTTTTTTTACCTGGCATTTTATTGCCATTTGACCGTCTCTTCCAATCAACCAGAAAGATGTTTAAATGGGCCCGCGAATAAAAGCGAAAATCAGATTGGAATCCCATTTTTTTAAAATCTGGGTTCCAGCGGGGATCGAACCTGCAACCTCCGGATCGGCAGACAAGCTGACACCCTACCAACCTGAGGCAACCACCCTATCCTTTTGATCTATTAGACTGTGAATATATTTCTTACCTTATTTTTCAAAATAAGAGCTTTATTTTAGTTTTAAATAAGATTTTTGTATAAATTACTCCCATATATCTGTGGCGCTATGGCAGAAGTTGATATGTCCGTTTTTTGTCATTTTGTGTTTATTCTCCCAATTTATAGAAAATATTTCTCAGCATGTTGTGGCAAAACCCTGGTGTGTCAGTCATTATCCAAGCAAAATATATATTGTTTGGAAAAACTTAAAAAATGCTTATTTGCACTGATTTTAACAGCTTATCAAAGTTAATATTGTTTCTCCTGTAAACTAAGGTAAAACGGACATATCAACTGCCATAACACCACAGATATAACAGTTGCAGTGCAGTAGATAAGTGAAAAAAAGGGGAATGCTTTCTGTTATAAAAAAAATTGAGGTATGTAAGTTATGTCAGATCTAACATATCATACGGTGTGTAACTCACGGTGTGTAATTATAGAAGCCTCGAAACAAGAATGCAAGAATCCATTGCGATATTCCTAATAAAGGTTTTCCAAGGTTGCTTTAACTGTCCCGCGATTCTAGAAGCACTAAGTTTATATGTACACAATAAATATAGCTGTGCAAGGAATCACCCTCTGTTCTGCATATCAACTTACAGGACGAATATCATGGCTAAACACTCAGTCATGCGTGGTATAGAGATATTGAACCAACTGAATGACACTGATATATTCTCGGTACCATCTAGCAGTATGAGAAGAATCCTGGCTGATATTATTCCTAATGAATAAGTTAACACTAGAAGCAGACCCTCTTTGTGTAATAACAGAAATCCGTGCCAAGTGGATAAAAAAAATAAAAAATAATAAGTGCAGATATTAAAAAAATTGAGGTATGTAAGCTATGTCAGACCTAATATATCATAAGTGCAGATATTAAAAAAATTGAGGTATGTAAGCTATGTCAGACCTAATATATCATAAGTGCAGATATTAAAAAAATTGAGGTATGTAAGCTATGTCAGACCTAATATATCATAAGTGCAGATATTAAAAAAATTGAGGTATGTAAGCTATGTCAGACCTAATATATCATAAGTGCAGATATTAAAAAAATTGAGGTATGTAAGCTATGTCAGACCTAACATATCATAAGTGCAGATATTAAAAAAATAAGTGACACTTTATTTTGATTGTTTATGCATATTGGATATACAGTCTCTCAGGGTGGTAGAAGTCGACTGGTTAGAAAATAATCAAATAGGGCGAAGGGATTCCAGGATCATATGCATGAAATAGATTAGTTTAAAATAAGTACATTTCACTTTCAGGTTGCAGAAAATGTAGGCATTGATAAAGGCGACATTCCGGACTTGACAAAGGCTCCGAGCAGTTTACTAGATGCTTTGGAAGGCCATCTCGCTGCCTTGGAAGGGAAGAAGGGCTCTGCAGCCAACACACCTACACAGACTGCCAGGTATTTTTATTCATTTTTGTTATAATTATAAGACACTACTGCTATGGTTATTTAACACATTCACTGCGTATAAAATGTCATACAGAGATGTTGAAAATTCGCGAATTTTTGAAAACCCATAACTTTGTTAAAAATCAAATTCTACTTTCTATTGAAACATCATGTACAAGTGTATTCCTTCGTGTCTTCAAAACACATGAAACCGGCGACGAATCCTTATCGGGAGACGTTTATGAGTGCACTCAACATTCAATGCTATTTTGTATGGACACGGGAGCCGTGTTCGACGCAGTGAACGTGTTAAAACAAATATTTTTTGAGCAGTTTGAAGAGGGTTTGTACAAGGAAAATAAATCCAGCACTATTTATTTTTTTATATATCTAGTAGCTCGAGGTCTTTTATTTGTTTCCCATTTTTCTAAATACACTAAGCAGGTTACTTTTAACCTTACTTCAAATTGTGCAAAAAAATCATTTTTAAAATGGTATGTTTTTTATTTAGCATTTGTCGAAGAAGATCATAGTTCTTAATTTTACTGGAGAAAAAAGCTTTATTTCTTTGAAAACAAACATTATTTATGTTGAGGTTATAAATAATTTGCATTATACACAGCAAATATTATATAATATGGTTTTAGATTTATCAAAATATGTCTTTGACTTTAAATGAAAAATAGATTTTTCTCTACTAAATTCTTCTTTTATTATTAAGAAAACTATGTGATTTAGGGAGAATATTATGATGAGTATATCATTTTAGAATTTAGTATTTTTACATTAAATAAATATAGGATGACTTGGTACATAAACAATTGCACGATTGGTACATTAATGCACAGCAATTTAATACTTATTTTTATATAAACCACCAGCATTTGAATAGGGCTTTTCTGGTGATCTGTTTTTATATGACTATAGTTTCATTCAGTGGGATTGTAAATTTCATATCAATTGTAATTTGAGGATTGAAACAAAAACAATTCAACGAAGATAAGTATTAACCTTTCCCGAAACCATTGTAAAGACCGACAGTCCTATCGAGTTCTCTCAACATACTAACTGTATGATGTAAGAAGGGTCAAAAAAGGGACACATGTCAATCCCTTTAAGAGGGAGAAGGACATCACAGATTATGACTTGTGGTTCCTAAAGCCGCCACATATATGATACAAATGTCAACAGAAAAATACTAATTGAAGATTCATTCATTTGGTATCCTTTATATCATATCAACATATCCAAATTGGTTATGCAGACGTGTTGATGAACATGGTTGCGAGACAACATTGTCTTCAGTCCATTAATCATACCTTCTGGTTAAAAACCACTGGAGTAAGCATTTAACATTGTTACCAGAAGTATTACAATTTTATGAGTAACCAGAAGAATTCTTAAACCAGACTAGTGCATTTTTTTTGGGTACCATTTTAATTGAACCCGAAACCATCTAGTTAGAAGACACGCATCTTACCTTTTGGGCCACAAAGGTCGAATTTGAATGTTACAAAATGTTTAAATACCATTACTTTAGGTTGAAATTTTACTGATAATTCTATTTTTTAATGATCATGATTTCAATATCAATTATGCAATGATCTATTTATTAATACCGTTTTATGACTATCAATACATTGTATTAAATTTCATGAGACTACAATTTTTTTAATTTATCAATAAATTTTTGAATCCACTTTGGTAATTGCTTAATACATATTTATTGACAACACATTGCAAAAAAGATTAAATATTGCATAATAAGGTATTCCATAATATTCTTTTTGCTGTTCATCATACTGTATCTATTAATTCCTTGTTTAGTATTACGTGACCATTGAACTTTAATGAATTAAAAAAATCATAAAATGGAATACATATCAGAATTTACTATTTCTTTTTTAATTTTTGTATATTAAAAACATCATTTTCAATCAAATATCATTTTGAAAATCACTTTTCTTCATAGAGAAAGTGTTTTATCACAAATTATTGTATTTTTTAGAGGGTATTTAATTGTTAGATAGTTCTTTTTTATAATAAGTTCATAATAAATTCTCTGTTGTCAACAAATATGAAACATTTCTTCCATTCAATTTTTATGAACATCAAATGATGCACTATCAATTTTGAGGCTCCCTAGATTGTCAAATTTGTTTTTGTGTATCATTATTCTATACATAAATATCCTGCATAGTATGGTTAATGCACATAGAGGATTCTTGCATACACTTGCGTATAAATAAATTTAAAAAGTATACTAAAAACTATTACCACTAAAGGTTTTGGTTGGTAAATAAACAATGTTTACCAGAGTAGTAAAATGTTGAAGAAAATCTTTATTCAAAAAAATATTTGAACATAGAAAAGTATTTTTTTTTCTCAGCATACATATTCAATACTATTCTATTACTGTGCTAGTGCAAACATTGTACGTACTGTCGTACGATAATAGTACAGTGTCAGTGTGTAATGTAATAGAAAAAAATATATTTCTCGATTTATAAACCGTATTACAGCAAACCCGCACTATTCAAAACCGTAATATGCAAGGTGTTGCTGTATTTTCTAACACCATTATAATTTTCACTCAACAACATGCTTTTAAATATAAATTAAAAATAGAATTTCAAACACAACATTTAAAAAAAATAGTATTATGTGCGTTTGACATTTATATGATGCATATTTTTTCCTTGAAACAAATCTTTGTTCTAATATCTTTTTACTAGAACTATATTATTGATGACCTTCGTTGCTTAGTTGGTAGAATCTTTGATTTATAATCTATGGTTTCAGATTAAGATTTCATTCCCAATTGAATCCAAAAAAACCTCAGTCTGGTTTTTCACTGAATTTTCATGTGATTGCTGGTTGGTTGTAATAAATTTTCATAAGGCAATAAGCTCACCAGTTTGTACTGTATATGTCACAATGGATGTTGATTGTACAGAGAATGTGTAAACTATTATTTGTGAATGTGTAAGAAATCGATCGTTTGAAAATTCATATTCACTAGTGATACCTTCCCCAATGCTTATTTCTACCTTTACTAACTGGGGTTGGGGAAAGTAAATTTAAAATAAAATGTTAAAAAAACCTCTTGTTTGTCTGTTTTTATTTATTGCGGCATGTCAAAGAGACATTTCGATATGCGTAAAGTACCATTTACACTTTAGTGTCTGATATTTTAAATAGCTGCACATGGATGTTCATATTCTAGAACGTTCACTAATGACGAGCAGTGGAAGTACACTTTCAATGGCAAACGTGAACAGCCTACACTGTAGTACACACTCATAGATTATTTTAGTGAAGGTGTACATTCACTTTTGATAGTTTATGTTTACTGACCATATGCTTCCACTGTAACATGTACACATAATATATGACAAAAGTATAATACTATACAATATTATTTGTACAACATATTTCAGTTTAGTGAATGGTTGTTGGAATAAAATTCATCTCATAATATTTTTGGGTATTTTTTTCAGAAATATATGTGAAAATAAAATTATTCTGTATGTTTAACAGTAAAAATGTAAAAATTAGTATAAGAAAAGCTAATCAATATCAAAAAATCACATCCATCATATATAATCCTTTTTTTCCTCATGTTTACGCTGATAGAAGTTTTTATTTTTGGCATTTTTGCATGTATTTAAGTTTTTTGTTAGAAATAAAGTTGTATGTAATTTTTTTTGGCTTTTTTTACATATTCTATTCATAGTATATTTCAACACTGCAAAGTTCATTTCTTTTATTTTGCTTAGTTTTATTTCTTCATTATCATATTTAATAATGATTACTAAGATTGCTTTTAAAAGTGACATTTCACATTCAATTTAATGCCATTTGCATTGGTACATAGTCGTAATTTTTAAGTTTAGGTGTTTGAAAAGTTATTTTATTTTTTATTTTAATATAGATATTTTTCTAGTGTTTATTAATTTTGTTTTTGTTTTTTTTTCCTCTCCTACACCTTTCTGTAACTTTATGTTTGCCGATCATCGAATAAAATATTTAATATTAATAAAAAAAATTCAATTTAAATTTGCTCGCTATTTTTTTTTATCAATCCTTGTCGGTTTTTGCATGAATATTTTATGCACACAAAATAACACAATTTTTTTTGTATTCGCTTTTATCGGCACACATCGTGTTACACATTGTCCAATATTCTAACCTTTTTCCTGATACCACTCCACAATTTTCCTCCCAATGCCACAATCCACATGATTTTGCGCCATGATTTTCATCTTACAACATTGGGAAATCGGAATAATTTGACATTGAAACAAATAAAGTGCGCAAAAGAATGTGGCCAATGGCATGGGTGCTCTCTCCTCTACCGGCAGTTCCTTCGGGACGGCTGCTGCTTCCACACGTTTGGATCAACACCCAACCAATGGCAGTCAAGCAGCGTTCATCGATGATGTTCTCAAACAGCAGGCACTTGCCGAAGAAGAGGCAGTCCTCAATCAATACAAGGTGAGTTAAACATAAACAGGTTTTTAGTATATGATTTACTCAAAAGCAGCCCTCTTTATAAAAAGAGAGATTGGATGCACCATCCTCCTGATTGTAATACAACAGTATCTTCATACAATCCTGAAAAATAATTGGTGAGATCACAAACAAGATGGGTAATTTTTTAATCTTAGCCAAATAGTCATTAGATATTCATGAAAATATGTTGACTTTCAGTATGGAAAATTTAGGAAGTGACATCAGGATATCAAATAAGAAAAAGTATTTTATCCTTCATTATTAAATATTAAGTTTGGATGTTAAATAATTTGTGGAGATCAAACTTCTGTGGATTGAAGGATGATGTGTAGACCGGAAAGGAGTGGTGATCTATTCAATGATTTCACTTTATACATATTCAGAAGCTCAAAATTGAGTTCAAACGTAAATTTTCACGTACAATTTAAATGAGACACTTCACACATGTCTGTAGTGAAGAGTATACACACATACCTCGCGTTACAGACACTTTTAACGGACGTTCGCTATAACGGAATTGAAAAAAAAAACAATCGATAAATTAGCTTTATGGAAAAGATGCCATATATGTAATATTTTAAAATTGGAATTCAAATAAAGATTTATGCCAATCAGACCGACATTCATGCTCAAGCCACACGGAACACAAAAAGATTTCTTGAGAATCAACACTGACTAAATTAATCTATGCTTTTCACATTTTGAAAAGGTAATTGAATCCTAATTTAAAATCACCCTGACGAAGATAGAAACTTAAAAGATTCTCAGAAAATTTATGAAAATATATTATATTTTTATTAACAGATTGTAGAGGAAAATACGAGGGTGGATCAAATATAAAGGAGACTTTCTTGTCATCGTAAAAAGAAGTGTGTTGTGTCAGCAGCCAATTGCACACAAACCCCTCTACTCCATCGTCGTCATTGAATCGTTGGCATCTCAGAGCTTCTTTCAGTGGCTCAAAGAAATGAAAGTGTTCCAGTCATGTCCAACTCATTTCCTCCAATTGTTCGCATGTTACAGCTGCAGTATGGGGCCTCGTTTTGTCATGGAGAAGAATCACTTCTCGTATCGGTTGGTCACGTCTTTTGCATCGATAAGCAAGTTTAACTTCACTCAAAAGCTTGCAGTAGTATGCCGCATTGATGGTGCGACGATTGTGCAAAAAATCTATGTGCAAAATGTCGTGCCGGTCGCAAGCATTTTACCAACTGACAGCCGAGTATTGGCTTTCACAGGGGCTACCTCATTCTTCTTTCTACACTCCATGCTGGCTTGTTTCAACTCGGGCGTGAAGTGGTGTACCCAAATTTTATCGCAGGTAATGATGCGACTCAAAAATCCTTTCCCTTCATTTGCAAACCACGCAAAGAGCCGCTCACAGACGTGCAAACGTGCCAACTTTTGTTGTGCAGTCAAAAAACCCATCGAGCAGAGACTACGGAATCCTAGGTCCTTTGTGATTATGGATTGAGTGGTCTCATAACTCATTCTTATCTGACAACAAATTTCGGAAACCGTCAAACGTCCAGAAGATCACGAATGGCATTAATGTTCTGTTCGGTAATGCTCGTCCGTGGGCGACGATCATGGCTCTCGTTTTCGACCCCTTCACGGCCTTTCATGAACTCGTTATGCCAACCAAACACACGGGGCTTTGACAGTGTTTGATCTCCGAACTGTGCCATCAGTCTCTGCAGAATTTCAGCCGGTTTTATGTCTTCACAATCGAGAAACTTGATAATTATGCGATGCGCAATTGACAGGCGCACCTCTTTCTCAGACATCATGTGCCATACTAATGACGGAGTCTGCTGAGGCCGGCCGACCACTCTCCCCACTCATGGTATCCCCACCTAACACTCCTCGAGCCGGCCGTGCACTCCGTTTAAAATTACGCGCTCTAAAACAAAAGTCTCGTTTATATTTGTCCATTCTCGTAGAAAATATGCAAAGCAGCAATTTTTGTACAGATATTTCCCCCCAGTTCCTGCTTCCCAATCGACTTATCCTGATATGGAATCTTCTAATTCTTCATTATGAATTCTTTATATTTGTATTTCGTATGAACATGTTTTCACTGTCTTTATGTTTCAGAATTCACTTTTCAATTCGTTTAATTTTTCTCAAATATTCAATTAATTTATTATTTTTATTCATGGAACATGTCATGCAAATTTTATATGGAAAAACATAGTTCGATATACGGAATTTTGATTTATGGACAACTTTTCAGGAACTTATTTCTTCTGTAAAGCGAGGTATAGCTGTATATATTTTTTCCAGATAATTCAACTTTTCCATTTTCCTGATATACGAGTGTATATATTTTTATTTTGATCTTAATTTCTATATCAGTAAAATTTTTGTGCATATGAATTGTTTCCTATATATTTAACTGAAATGATTACGTTGGAATCATTGAATAGTTAGAATAGAATCATTATCTTACAAAAGATAAAAATAATAGATAATAATATTGTTATCAATATTATTATCTATTATTTTTATATTGATATTATTTGAGGTTATGTTCTACAAAGTATTGTGTTTGACAAGTAAAGATGGAAAATGATTTGATATATTTTTATCCTGTAAGAATGTATTTTGTTTTATCAGTTCTATTTAAATTGAGTGCATAGTTTATTTCAAATTATGAATAATATAATAAGATTATTTTATGTGAATGATTTTATTGTTATTTTCTCAAGTTGTATGAATAATATTTGGATTGAAATTTTATTGTGAAGTTGTATGAATAATATTTGGATTGAAATTTAATTTGACTTTGTTCTATTTCAATTATTTGTGTTATAATTTGTTATTTTATTCTAGTTATTTAAAGATTGACATGTTTGAATAATCCGGTTACCTTGTTCTTTACGGTTTCATTTTATTCAATTCCACATTTCTTTTTAATAAAATATAGTAGTAAAGTTCAAATCAGGGTTAATAGAAATTTTCCATTTATTTGGCTTCTGAACTCTTCAAAAAATGTTTTCCTAAAACAACTAGAAGTTGAATTATCCTGCACTATGTCCATTTTAAGGTATTTTTGAGTTGAGTGGAGCCAAAATACTTCAAGTAAGTATGGTACGTCAAAATTAATGTTTCAAGTATTTTGTAGAAAACAATCGAGCAACTTATTAATCAAACATCATGACCCGAATCTATAGTTTGACCTAACACTAAATACTAAATCACAACTTTTTGTTACTAAATTCAAGCCTAAAAGATTTTAAATCTTCAACAATGAATATTTCTTAAATTAATTTTGTGGACATAATATAGTATGCATGATTCCAATTATGCTATATGTTATTATTAAAAAAAAAAATGATTTCTGTAATGTTATGATTACAACTTAAATTTACCTAAAAATAATCCAGAATGAGGAAATGTAATAGAAATCTAAAAGATCCTACTTTGGAAATTACGCTACATAGAACCTTGCTTTACTTACTTAGACAATCTCTTGCAGAAGAGTATGACTATTACTCCATCCTGTGCACTCTAAAGTGGTTTAAAAGTCTAATCCTAGATCCACACACCCTTCTGTTGTGTGGGTACATTCTTCTGATGACTCGATGCTAGTCACTCTTTTCCCTTTATGCACTTTTTCTTTTCACGGTCAAGTTTTGCCGTTTTAAAAAGTACCACCCCTTTAACCTCGGTACCTCTTTACTGGTTGCGCTCCTGTGCCATTGATACCTATTTCTGGGTGTGTACGAGACTGGACTTAAAGTTGTCCTTATACCTCTTTTGGGCCACACTGGTTTATTTTCCTTAACTTAGGTTTGGAAAAGAGTATCTGCTTGACAATTCGACGTTCCGGTCAAGTGTTGTGCCTATCGAATTTCTTGATTTATTATTATTGTTTCTACGCTGGCAGTCTCAGCCTTTTCAAGAATACTTAGTTTTATGTGCTTATCCTATCATTTTATGTTGAGGACACGGCAAAGTGCCACTTTTTTTTTTATTGCCTGGTTTAAGAGTAAATCGTACTAAATTTCAGTCCAAGGTGCAATCACCGACAAACAGTGCTGCCATGGCTACAAATCCATTCCTGAGTTCCGGTCCTCCGGCTGGCACCAACCAACAGTCCATAGTGGATCTGTTTGGCTCTCCGCCTGTCACACAGACTGATGGGGGAGCTGCAGGACAGGGCGCTAAGGCTTCAGATGATTTATTACAGCTTGGAAATCCATTTGCTGATATGTTTGGTGGTAAGAATATTATTCCATTATGTTGCACAGTAACTACAGAATCACTGTTTCTAAAAACTGCTCGACGGCAAAGACATGATGCTACAAGGTCCACGGTGCCATGGCTACTGAAAATGCATTACCTGAACTGTCCGTGAGCGGAGTGGCGAGGTCGTCACCCCTCTCTTTGCAAAATACTAGCCATTCAAAAAACATATGTTTCCTCTGCGCCACCCTGTATGATGTTAATATACTCGTATATATTAAATTTAAGTGTCATATGTTTGTAAAGAAAGTAAAGAAAAGAAGTAAAGAAAGATAAGTAAAGAAAAATAATGAAAAGAATAAGCAAAGGAAACAAAACATCACTAAAATAGCACTTCTAGGTTTGTGTGCAGGAACTTGTTTAGACAGTTTTTAAACTGGTTCAATGTCGAAGCACTCACTACACTATTGAGCAGATTGTTCCCAGTTTCCATAACTTGGTTGGCAAAATTATGTTTCCTCAGGTTATCGTGGGATTAAGTTTTGGAAAATTTTAACTGACGTTCTGTCAGATGTGTGTTTTGGTTAAAAGAACATTTAAAAAAAATGGAAATATTTTTTGTTTTTTTTTTCAGTTTTTTTATTGTTGGTCTTTAAACATGTGAAACTAATTAATTTTAAGTTTTCCTTAGTGAAATGAGCTGAATCATCGTGTTGAGTTTTGCAGTTTGAGATATTGTTTAAATAATTATATGTAAACATGTATTATAAAAACTTTCTTTCACGTGGATCACTCAATGATTGTAAATTTTTATTTGAGCAATAATTTCACTCTGTAATAGTAGAAAATATGCTTCACAAGCTTATAATTTTGTCACTATATTTATCCCCTATTGCAGTGTTTCTTAACCTTTTTGAGCCGTGACCCAGATTAGAGTATTAGTTTTGGTTTCACAACCTAAGTAAAGGTTAATAAAATAACATATACACATAATTAAATAAATTTTATCTTTTAATAATACAAAATACATTACTTATATTGATAAGAACATTAAATTTTATTAATGTGAACCTTGTCTTTGAATAAGTTTTGAAAGTTCATGAAATCTTAGTATTACATATATTATATAGGCAGCACTTTAGGTCATTTTCAGGCTGCAGTTTGTTTCACAATTTGATTTTTGCTATATATTAAGTTGAAAACCCCCGATTCAGGAACTGATAAATTTCTACGAATGCTGAATACTGACCAGCTGTTGCTTTCATTAAAGAAGATAAAATAACTGGCTCGGAAAGTTTTCGAAATAATTTTTGTAATTTGTAACATGTTGTATTATTATCAAAAATATTAAGATATTGTTATTGTTGAAAACATTTCCTGACTCATTAATGTCAACCGACTTAATTTTGGGTCACGACCCACAGGTTAAGAAACTATGCCCTATTGGAATAAACATATATTAATGGCCAATTCGACACTACATATTTACTAAGAAAAAATCTACATATCCGATGACCAAAAAGGTATAAAACGTTTCAAAATGCTACTAAACTTGGTTATGTTTTCTACAAAGCTCAACTCTCATGCAGTTCTCTGCTATAATTCTCAGTTCTCTGCTATTTAACCTTTTGCGGTCTACTTTTTTTTTATTCTACCAGTTCCATAAAAAATTTCATTCTATGAAAAATTATGATTTACTAACTTTGATTCTTTTTTTTTTTAATAAAACACAATATTAGGACATTTTTTTTTATTTTACTGACTAATATAAAATCTTTAATGTCGAGTGTAACTCGACATTAAACCCATGGGAATAAAATCTATGAGTTAAGTCAGACTCGATTTAAGACCGCGAAGGGTTAACATAATATTAGTTTGAAAATGTGTTAAATAGCAGGTCTTAAATATTGATTTCAACAGCGATTCCTTATATTTTTTTAAACATTGAAAAATGCTATATTTTATTTCATATTTTACTAAATATGTCAAACTCCGTGAAAATGTCTGTTTAAAGATACTTAAATTTTGGGTCACGACCAACGTTCCCCCTATTTTTTTCATTGTGTGTGCGGCCCATCAACTCATGTGCAAGAAAAAAAGAGCGAAGTGCGCAAATATGCATACATATAAATTACCCATACATAATATGCATACATATAAATAATCTGAATATATAATAAATAAAAAAATCATGGTCACCCTTCTACACTATTCTTTCCTTACGGCGCGTGGACTCAAAGAACCCATCATAAAAAATATCAAATAAAATATGTAATTACGCAAAACAAAATATGGTTACAAGTTCCATTATTTGTGATGTGTGAGGACAATTTTTAACAGATGTGCGGCCGCACACGCGCACACCTTAGAGGGAACGTTGGTCACGACCGGTATTTACTGCACTGTGAGTAATTTTCCTTCTCCCGTGACGTCGGAGCTGAAGTCCACCTTTTCACACTCAGATGTGTCACCACTGGAGGGGCAGTCCATTGGGTAGTTCCTTCTTCGTTAATATGTGACGTCATGCTCATTAAAAATAAAGATTTGGATCTTCTAGTGTAGATCACGCTGGATGGGGACTTATTTTGTCCCCCATAACAATGCCTGATGGAGGGATCCAACTGATCTACAGATACTTATAACATATTCACAAATGTTGATTACGTTTTCGAGTATCGGATATTTTTTTTCCTACAAATAGTGTGTGTTGATCGGCCATAATTATCCTTACTCATTATCTTTCATACAAGGAAGTGGAATAATTATACATCATTTTAAAGATTAAATTACCTCATTTGAATAAAATCTGGGTATATTTATATAATTTTTTTATTTTAGTGTCACATTAAAAAATAAGTACACTTTTATCGATATGAATCAGAAAATATACTTAACTAGTTGCAACCCGTGGAATATTCACGGAAGTAAAACAAATTCTACATTTATGAAGAAAATATATATTCATAAATGTAGAATTTGTTTATATATATCATTTATACATCATCTCCTTTTACACCGGTTCAAAAATTGTAAGCTAGGTATTTAAAATTCGTTCAGTATCACGGACCCACCGAGATTCAAATTTCGAATTACTTTCGGAAAGAATCCAAGTATTCCTCTCTCGCTCTCGGGTATTCAAAATTCAATTCTCGTATTCTTACTTCGACGACAACCATCGTATGGGTTTTGGCCTATTTATACTATGATATGAAAATATACTTAATATGAATATAGTAAGACTACTTTTATCGATATAAATCAGAAAATATACTTAATATGAATATAGTAAGACTTCTTTTATCTATATAAATCAGAAAATGTACTTAATATGAATATAGTAAGACTACTTTTAACGGGCATCGAGTTGAAGCATAAAATTAAGAAAATATCTTATTATTGTTAAATATTAGCGAGATTAATTAAAAGTAAAGTTTCAATACTAAAAATGTGGACCTTTTTTCTCTAGGCTTTTCACATTTTTAAGCAAAACTCCACAACACAGTTGTGAGTGAGCTCAGTTTCTTTCTCTCTCTCGCCCATTTTTCCAGAGTGAAGAAAAAAGAGAGAATTTTAGATCATACTAACAACCTCCTTGTGGGGCCCCGGCCTTGAGGTGTTTGCACCATAAACACTTGGGCATTAGCATTTTGTGATTAATGGAAATATAATTAAAATTCTAAGTTACAAATCCTGCAAATTTTGCTTTTTTTTTCACCCGCTCTCCTGTTCCTTGTGTGAAAAGATTATATTGGTACACACTTCCCGCTTGTCATCCATACACCTTTCTCAAGCATGCCAGCTGACTGAGAATTTGTAAATTAGCTCCAGCACCATTACCAGCAGCTCCAGTGTCGGCACAGCCTCCCTGGATGACTAACAACACAAATGGTTTTGGTGCCAATCACACACAAACTGCGCAGAACAACACGTTTGTTTCTGACTCCAACTTTACCAATGTGTTTGGAAACACAGACTCTGCAGGTATATTTTGAATGATTCTTTGTAATCTGGTATTTTTTTTTACATAATTAGATACTAAATGTTTTTAGATGTGTTACATTTTTTAAAACTATAAGAAGTTTTAATTTGGTTCAATGTTTTTTTACAGAAGTGTCCTTTTAAAATGATAACACATATAACTATGGGCATATCTGCTCCTCACTCCTTTTTATAAGGAATGCATTAAGGAGTTTTTTTTTAGTTTTCAATTTCTGTTCAATATAAGAAAATGTGATGGTCATGTCATGCCTACTTTTTCTAATTTCAAAGTAAAGTTTAATTTTTGGGCCAAAATATTTTTTTAACCTTAAATGAAATTCATTTATATTTAATATATTGTTGAATCAATTTTATTTTTTATATCCGAATGAAATTGTTATTTTGTGGCATGTGGGACTAAATTAACTACAATTTTAGCAATGCAACATGAATATTATATATTTATTTACTTTATATTTAAAGTAACATTTAATTTATTTGGTGCTTGTTTTTATAAAGAACCCAATATACTGGAATCAATATATGTAATCTTCAGATGAAAAGTTTCATTCTCGCTTTTGGAAGGCAGTAAGCGCATTCTTTTTTAGTAATATGAAATTTAATTTATACTCTTAACCAGGGATCAGCACACTTCAAAGCCATGATTTCTATTTCGTGATAATAAAAGTTACAAAGATCTACCATACTTACATATTTCTAATAATATGCAAGATCATGTTTCTTTTTTCATGTTTATCATTAGACATGTATTGAAATAATATTTTTTATCATTTTGCTTAAATTAAATCTAAAAGATTTTGGATTTAATTTAAAGATAGTTTAAGCCCTGCGTTTTGCTACTCTCTTTGAGTATCGTGAGCAGTTTTGACGGGAGTTTAAGAATACTATTAGAGATATCTATTCTTTTGAAACAACAAAGAAAAAAAAAAAAGTACCATAAAAGTCAAATATATTACGAACAAGTCATTGACCAAAATGGGCAGTCATTGACATTTAATGACATAAACGATCCAAGTTATTCATCACATACCTGAAACAAATATATATGTATTTGATATTTGTGATTTTATAATAAAAAGATTTTTTTTTTTTCTATTAGAAATTATAAAATTAATCACAGCTACGATATCCCGAATTTATAGAGTTTTTATATTACTGGTAAGAAGCTCAATATTTATAATAAAATGTCTTGCCACTGACTATTTTCCGACTCTTGTTCGAAGTATACATTGATATTTTTAATTCAGAGGGGAAACAATTAAATAATAGTTATATAAATTCTTTTGGTTTGTTGTACTGCCTGGTTTCGAAAACATTGCAGTTTTCATCTTTATCTTACAAAAATGACATGAAGAACCGCAAAAGCCTCAAAATGAATTTGAAAATAGATTCTATTTAGAAGAGTAAAAAAAGTGTAGTTTTGTGTAAGTTAGTATAAGTAATATAAGAACTGACAGAAAATATTATGAATTTAGAAAAACCAAACTAAATGTCTGAATCACATGGACCTTCCAGCATTATGAAGTTGGAGCTTTTAACAATCTTAGGGTTGTGTATTTTTTATTCCAGTGTATAGGAGCATTATAATTAACAAGTCACCTGGACTTAACTTATTTGTGTATTTTTTATATCTACTATGAGTTGAAGACTTTAAAGAATCATTTGGTGGTTTATTATATATATTTTGGGCATGTAAAATTGGTGTTTGAATTACAAAATTTATGCTTCGGTGAAAGTTTTGGAAATGTGCATGTTCTTAAAAATGAGGTGAATGGAACTTGTTTTAGATTTGATTTCTCTATTCAAGTCTGTTTAAATTTGTTTTAGATAAACAAGGCAATACTTTATAATTTTGTATTTTAATAATTTAAATGATATTGAATTAGTTTTAAATGTTTCTACAATAGTTAATGATAAAAATACTCTGTCTTTGATTTTTATTGTTTTTTGTTAAAAATTCAGATTTCTTTTTATCTTTGGAATCTTACTACCGGTATTTAAGAAATATATGAATGCAATTGATGAATGTAATAGATGAATAACTTTAATGTTTAACTTGAAATTGAATTAGTGAACCGAGTGATGTGATGTAAATATGTCAAGTGATTGTGTTGAATTCATCACTAAGAGTGGCTCAGTGATGAATTCCCGACACGAGTATGTTCATTTAAAAACTTGATCAATAGAATTATAAAAAAGATAACTTAAGATATTTCTTTTTTATTTACTTGTCATAAAAAATAAGGGGCACATTTAATTTTTTATTGGAAATAGATTAAATCAAAATTTAATATGCATGTGTTTTGAATCTGTTTGACTGGCCAATGAAACTAAAATCAGTTTATTATATGGAATAAATATAAATCTTATTTTATGCTTGAAATTATACATAAAAAATATTTATATTTGTTAGTGTTACTCCTTCACAGTACAGTTACACTGCGTGCAAAATTTACTTAAGGTATGAGAAGTTTAATCTCCTTATTAAAGTGCAGTACATTGATCTTAATGACTTTTATAATGCTGTGGTTAATGTTTTTGCTTTATCGTACTTGGTAAGGGCCTAGATGATGAGGAGGACCTTGATATGTATTAAGGAAATATCAGTTGTTGACCTCATGGTAATTTTCCTTGTTCGCAAGCAGCTTCCGGAGCTGTGGCCAATCCTTTCATGGGCGACTCTCTTCCCCTTTCCACCGGCTCCCCCGCCCGTCCTGTTTCCGCATCCCAATCCCAGCCAAAGTCCGCCTTGGACGACCTCAATGACACCATTCGTATGGCCCTGGGGGGTTCCCCCTCCAAGGCCGCTCCCACTCAGTCCCAGCCGATGGCCACGCAGCAATTTGGCTCCCCAGCCAGACAATCTCCCCAAATTGGTTCGTGATACTTGAATGCGCTTGATTTGCTTGTGTATGGTAGAACCAATTCATGATAGGTGTCCAGTGTTTTTAAGAGTGCTTCGCAAACATTTGCTTAGTCATCTGCTAGATTCCAATTAAAATTTTACATGATGTGACTTCAAAAAGTAGAATTTGATTCATGAATATTTCGCATGTAAACTTGCCATAAATTTTGATATAGAATATTACAGTTTGACCTTTTTTTGGTGAAAGAAAATTTCAATCTGCAGATTAAATAAGTATGTATTCGTTTAAACAAATTAATACAGAATATTTTTTTACATCCTAATTGAGTTATGTTGATGCTGAAATTTTTTATTGATTCATTGAAGATTATATCCCAAATATCACAGGAATCTAGTGAAAGATACATTTTGATTTATCAATATTTTTTGGCTTGTTTCAATATTTTCTTTTTTGTGAGAACACACTTATTTGATAAGCAGATCGAAACTTGACTAAACATATCACTCAAAATTTTATTGTTCCATTAGAGCGACGCACAAATGTCATTTATGTGAAGTAAATATTTTTTTGATAGCCGAACACGTTTTATGAAATGCTTTTCTAAATTATCCATAGAATCCTCAGTAGAATGAATTTTTTAAGACACTGTAAATTGGGTGTCTTAATAGCTTTTTCTTGACTTCATCTTAGAATATGTGCTTCTTATATTACCGTTAACAAAATACGATCATGGATATTTTCGTAGTACAGGAGAGAATGAAAATGTGTGTTTGATATTTATCAATAATTTTCTTTTTTTTCATAATCTGTATTTTCGATCCGACCCCTCACCCATATTGTGGTGGTTATAAGCTGCTGCTGCATCTAAAGACGGACCATCTCATTTGTTACGTGGTTGTATCATCTGACACAACAAATCATGCATTCATCCTACATCATACACTACACTAGTGTTACGATAGGGAGATTTGTGGTCTCAATCTAATGTGGGAAGATATTTGGATAGAGGTGTTTTATGGTATTCCCATGTACTTTAATGGAACATACAGGATGATAATGATATTATCTATCTTTTAATTTGAGAAGTTTGTATTGTCAATCAATTTATTAAAATTTGATTACAGTATGTATTCTATAATTGATCAACTTGTGAGTTTGAGAATTACATAGGTCTCTGATAAAACCTGCTTGTGTTGTCCAGTACTCAATTTAGACTCCTTATAAACTGCAACTGGGAAAGCGTGGTGGTATATGAATTAAACTCAATATTTAAGGAGAAAGGATGATTAATTCTTTTTTATTGGATGAAACTGTTACATATTTATTTAAAAACCTAAATGTGATGTCCAGTTGTGCAAAAAATGTCAGAGATTTGTCACAATCGATTGCATTATTGATATTTTTTTGCTATGCAAAATTGCCTGTTAAGGATTATTTAGCTGTAATTTTGTTTAGTAAAATAGTTTTCTAACAAAGCCATGATTGTGACAGACCCGTGATGATTGGTTAAATAATTAGGCCTGTATGTTTTAAATTCAAGTTGGTGGTTTTAATGAGAAGATATTTTAGGTTACTCACTCGTGAAACTCAAACATAGCATGTATTCGTATCTATACCTATAAATCAACCATCTATAATTTGATTATTCTATTTTTGTATCCGAGTTGATCATGTTTAATTGATTGGTAACAAATTTAAAGAGTCATGTAATTACAATCAAGTGCGGAAGTAAACTGTTTCATGTAGAAATTTCATAAATATCTTACAATTAATTTTTTTCATATATTTTTGTAGTTTTATTTATTTTTTTATTGTGTATCTGTAGTATTTTTTTTGCTCTTTATAGTTTATAGCACATTGCTTGATTTTCTCATCATATGTGTTTTCCAGCAAGTTATTCATAATAAGTTTGTCATCAGTATGTGTTTGATGCATTTGTTTGATTTGTTTTAGTATTTTATATTTTTTATAGCATTTAAAAAATTGTTTCTTTAAAAAATATATGATAAAATCCTTTTAAATTTCATATTGGTTTGTAACCTTAACTATCATATGTGACCATATGTTTTTGTCAGTTTTTTATGTCAAAATTGTAATTTCGAAATAAAACCTTCATGTAATGAATGAACTATCTTTTGTTGAACAGTTTTGTAATGTTTTTTTTAATTGCAAAAAAATAAATTGAAGGGTCCACCAATATTATAAATCATTGGTCGCAGCCAGTTTTGTTTCTGCACCTCTTGTATGTACATATATTTTATTACATAATGCCATAATATTATTTATGATAAATTTTTATTTATAATGTTCAAAATATAATGGTATCAAAATCACCAATTAAAAATATGAATTATTTAGTTGATGCTTGAATAATAAAAAAACTTAACTTTTTAATATATATTTAGCATATTTTGGGGTTGTTTTTTACTGTGCAAAATATTTCTTCGTGCTTTTTGTTTATTTCTCATCTATTTTCTGTCTGTTGATGCTAAAGAACATATTTATTCTAATTTATTTTCCTAAACATGTGATTCCATTAAAAAAATATATATATTTGCACCAAAATCGATATGTAATAAATATTATGTGTGGTCTGATATTTATTTATGGACATTTATATTTGCTATTGCAGCAAATATTATTGAATAGTTTTGCATAAACCTTAGGAATCCTTGCGTTAATAGGGCATTGACTTTTACAGATTTCTTGACAGAGTAAAGTGTTTTCATAATCCTCGAAGGCAAGGCTAGAATGAAGTTAGGGTTTTGTACCTGTACGAGTATGTGGTCCAGTGTTCTGTTTTCTCTTCTAAAACCAGTTTGTTTTTTTGCATGATTTTTATCCGGGCAAGAAAACATGTCTAACTTTACAAACCTGTATGATTTCATATGATATTGGTTCTGTATTATTGTAATTATATTTATTCTGGTCTGCTTGATTCTCAAATTTCTAGACTCTGTTTTCAACGTAGCTGCTAGGCTACGGTAGTCATAAGGTAGTATTGCCATATGGTAGTCATACGGTAGTATTGCCATATGGTAGTCATACGGTAGTATTGCCATATGGTAGTCATACGGTAGTATTGCCATATGGTAGTCATACGGTAGTATTGCCATATGGTAGTCATACGGTAGTATTGCCATATGGTAGTCATACGGTAGTATTGCCATATGGTAGTCATACGGTAGTATTGCCATATGGTAGTCATACAGTAGTATTGTCATATTAGTCCACTTCTAAAAAGGCTACATTGCCTCAAGTGTCGTGAATGGATTGATTTCAAACTTTGTCTCTTTATATTCAAGTCCCTCAATGGGATGTCTCCATTGAATCATTCCAATCTGTATCTGAGAGATTTTCCTTCGGAGAGAAGTAGAACTTTTAGGTCGATTTCTTCTTTACCTTATAAATTGATTGTTCCAAATTGAACATTTGCTGTTGCTAGTCTTGTGGCGTAGAATGGTCTGCCTCTCAGTGCTAGAGATAGGGATGGCGTGTGCAACTTTAGGGAGCACTTGAAGACATTCCTTTTTGGGAGGTCTTTTCAAAATTTATGATATTATAGAACACTACACCGAAAGCCGAATATGTTACTATCACATATCAGAAGATTTAAAAAGGTTTCTTTGCAGTTCTACGGTTTTATTACCAAATATGTTATTCTGAACATATGCAGATGTAATGGTTGCAGTTCAGCCACTACCTTCCTTTCCTTATACTCAACTTATATATATTTATTTTGGAATATTTTTAATTTGTCAATAATAGTTAGTTTGATTCATGAGTTAGACTGTCCTTGAGAAGAGATTGTTCTCTAAACGGCGCTGTATAATTTTTCCTTTTATTTTTATTATAGTTAATTTATTGTAATCAATTTAAAGTAGTTGTAAAAAATTTCAATAATATGAAATCGTATTTGTAAACTAAAGAATGAAATCAAATATATTATATAAAAATGGAGAACTATGAATGAAGTTACAATTATTTACATCAAATTTGGCTTTGATCCCTGGAGACTGGGGGATTTTTTAAAAACCATTTAATAAGTGACATTACTATGTTTTTGTGCATAGTTTTACTATGGCTTATGAAATGTCAAATTAAAAAAAAAATGCTCTTATTAAACAGCTTTATACATGTTACTTCTTTTGAGAGATCAAACATATAAGTTGTTCGACATAATTGCAAAATACATTTTTAAGATTTTTTCTGTGTATTATAAATTCGAGTAGTCTACATTTCAAGCCGATTGCACAGCCTGTGTGACTCCTGAGGACAGTTTGTGTAACAGGTCTGAAACATTTAGTTATGTATTCAAAATTATAATAACCAGTGATTAATAATTCCTAAAAACTTATTTTCCTACCAAGTCACTGTTTTTATTTGTCAATTTAAACCCATCATCATGAGTGAGTCAGTCATCTCTTTGATCCCATTAATCAAGTCTTCAGGCTTAAGATTCACTGGATTAGGCATGTAACTGGTGGACATAACACATCGATCAATAAGTCCCGGGACTAACCAACAGATAGCGCCTCTAATAAAAAACCATACCATTCTCAGTTAGTACCAACCTTTAGAAGTTACGTGTCAAACTTTCATGACATTCCGACATTGTGTCATTGAGTTACAGTGGTTTTAGTGACGCTACTTTTGCTATTCTCAAAACAATGAAAAAAAAAACGAATTTCGTGTGTTGATAAAACATTGCTTTTTAATAGGAAAAAATACCGTTCAAACTCAGCGATGGCTTGAAAAGTGTTATCCGGGTTCTGCTCCATCGAAAACAACCATTTTTCGGTGGTATGCTGATTTCAAACTCGGCTGTACAGACACAAATGATGCTGAACGCTCTGGTCGTCCAAATGAGGCTGTTACACCAGAAAACATAAAAAAACCCTCAAAATCGTGATGGAAAATCGCAAAGAAAATTTGCGTGAGATAGCTGACATCCTGAAGATATAATTTGGTAGTGTTTACACTATTTTGCATGAACATTTGGTCATGAAAAAGCTTTTTTCGAAATGGGTGCAGCGTTTGCTCACAATGGAACAGAAACAACAACGCATCGATGATTCAGAGCACTGTTTACGTGAAATAAACAAGAGTTTTTGCATCGGTATGTGACAATGGAGGAAACTTGGATCCACCACTTTACTCCGGAATCAAATCGGCAGTCAGCTGAGAGGAGAGCAGCCGGTGAAAGTCGTCCGAATCGACCAAAAACTCAACAGTTGGCCGGGAAGGTTATGGCCTCCGTATTTTGGGATGCACATGGTATAATATCCATTGATCACCTTGAAAAGGGAAAAACCACCAATAGCGAATATTACCTAGCGTTATTGGAGCATTTGAAGGCAGAAATTGCAAAAAAACAGCCCCATATGAAGAAGAAAAAAGTTCTCTTTCATCAGGACAATGCATCATGTTACAAGTCGATGGCCAAATTGCATGAGTTGAACTTCGAATTGCTTCCGCACCCACTGTATTCTACAGATTTGGCCCCCAGCGACTATTGGCTGTTCGCAGACCTCAAAAAGATGCTCCAGGGAAAGAGATTTGACTCCATTGAAGAAGTGATTGCCGAAACTAATGCCTATTTCGAAACCAAAGATAAATCGTTCTACACGGCTGGCATAGAAAAGTTAGGAAAGCGTTGGAATAAATGTATCGCTCTTGAAGGAGATTATGTTGATGAATAAAGAAGAATTTTGGCAAACAAATGTTGTTTTAGTAGTTAGTCCAGGGACTTATTGATCAATGTGTTATGTATGCAAAATGATTCAACCCATATTTTACCTCTGAGTAATTTAGTGGAAATATAAAATGGCTGTTTATGGGGTTGTATGTTACGAATATTGTTTAAGACTATATTGAACCCATTTTAGTGACTTGGTTCTTTTTCCATATATACATATATGATTGGGTTTGCTTATTCAATATTTCAAATAAACTAAAAAATGTATAGTATTTTTATCAAAGTTTTAACTTTGTGGAACTCCATATTAGAATATTTAAGAATAGTAATTTATTATTATATATTCATTGTAATTTGTTTTATCAAACACTGTTTACTCCATTTTATGTAACGGTATAACCCTACCGGTTTCAAGGCTTTCACCTCATCATCAGGGAGCACATGCAAGACAGAATTCTGTTCAAACTTGTACTGACATACAACACAATTCTAATGGAAAAAATTCGGGTTGGAGATTGTAGGTGGAGAGAGGCAGAATACAACTTCAGTTTCCCGATGCACTGATTTGGAAATTTCTAGGGTCTTGAATCTGTTCAATTTGGACATATATATTTCCTTGATCTCACCGCTGCTTGCTGAAGTTTACTCCAGCCTCGCTCTACTCCAATCAAAATTCAGTCTTGTACTCGTATGTCCTCCACTAATGATGAGGTAGAAACCTTGAAACCAGTAGGGTTATACTGTTACATAAAGTGGAATAAACAGTGTTTGATAAAACAAATTACAATGTCTTTAAACCCCCACAATGTTAATGCCTTAATTATAAATAATATATGTTATATATTAAAAAACTATTTTTTTTGCGTGCATATGTCTATTTTTAATTCTTTTTATAAATGAGAGCTGCTGAGTTTTTGTTAAACCAAGCCGCCTTTGTGGGGTTATCAATTTAAATTGATGGAATCACATGTAACTAAAATCTGGTGCACCGCTTTCACGAATACGCACACGCTTTTTTGACTTGCTTTGGGTGGCGGGCGCTCGCTTGCGTAGGCTTTGATGGTCTGGGCGATGTGCTGAAGCCGGGCGGCCCCGCGCCAGGTGGGCCGCAGGCAGGGGCTCACAACG
The DNA here is from genome assembly GCA_949825065.1 of Odontocerum albicorne. NCBI lineage: Eukaryota > Metazoa > Arthropoda > Insecta > Trichoptera > Odontoceridae > Odontocerum > Odontocerum albicorne. The sequence goes on along the minus strand of OX463849.1, from coordinate 12,707,522 downwards.
CTGCTGGCATTGCAGGGCAGCAGCAGCAGTCGCAGCAGCAGGGGAAGGTGCTTACCGGGGACTTGGACTCCTCGTTGGCCTCGCTGGCAAACAACCTCAGTATCAACAAGGGGGCGCAGCAACCTGTTAAGTGAGTACATTTTTTTATTATTCATCTTAATACAGTAATCCCTCCGTTTATGCGGGTAATTGGTTTCAGGAAAACAGTCCATAAAAGAAAACTGCGTAAATGCTACGTATAAAAGATGATCTTTTACATGTTACCAGATTTTTATTAAGTTTTAAACTTTTTTTTTAATAAACCTATGTAGTGGTTACTGCTGATAACTAATGACATCCATTTTGACGAGAGCTATGATTATTTATATGAAGAAAAAAATTACAGATATTGAATTTGCTGTACCTATTCAGAATTACATTGTTATTGTTATCACTCAAACAGTTGTGTACAAAAATATCGATTTAGAAGCCGTAATAGAATAAACCGCTTTAAAGTGAATTCCCTCTGTAAATGGATACTGCATAAATGGAGAGATTGCTGTACTTAGTAATAGGGTACAGAAAAACATATTGATCCTGGCAAATAATTTTACAGTAGCATTTACAGTCTGTTTGACAAAAATGTGTACAGCGAAACCTGAAAAATTATTTGGGATAAGGCATTAAAAAAATACACATGCTATATGATGTAAACCGTGATGCTTTATTATTAATAAGTTTTCCAGTCGCCTCCACTAGTAATAATTGCCCGGCATCTCCGAGGCATAATTTTATAGCATAATCTAGGGGCAAAGACTTCTATATAAGTGGAATCTTTCGAAATAACTGCTTGACATTCCAGATCTATTTCCCTTGGAACTTGAACTTCATGAGTGCCCAAACATTTTCTATGGGATTTGCATCTGGTGATTGCGACGGCCAATCCATTATGTCAACGTCATTTTCCTATTTCCACGCAGTACAAAGACGATTCCGACTTTTATGGTCATTGTCCTCTTGCAGTAGCCAATTTTATTAAGCCCTCTGATATATTTTAACCATTTTAGCAGCGTTCAAATGATTTGTGAAGATATGCAAAGTACCAAATCCCGGCTTTGAGAAACAACCCCAGATGTGGACTTTTACAGGGTGTTTAACGGGCCGCTGGATGAGTTTATTGGTGCGGGTACACCAAGTATGATTAATGGAAGGACACGCCCAAAAAAAAACTTCGTCCGAAAAAATTACGCTGTCCTAATTGCGGTCCAAATATTTTTTCGCCCAATTGAATCTTTTTTCGACTTATTTTTCGGACAGTAGTGGTTTCTTCACCGTGCTTCGAAATTTCACTCCATGAGCTAGTAAAGTCTTCTTGTAGTGTCATATGACACAACTAGACCCTTTTCACGCAAAACCGTCTGTCTGCGCAATGATAGACGAGGATTCTTCTCAAACACCCGTAAAATCACTCTCCTCCTTTTTCGTCGTTTTCTCTGCACTGCCACTATCTGGTAGGTCATCAACGTTTTTTATGTCAGAATTGCCCTCGCCCACTTACTTACAAATGTCTTTCTCATGTATTTAGCAGCAGCTCCGTACGACATTTGCGGTCCTTTCGGATGTGTAGACAGAAACACGGCTTCGTAACGTGATGCGTACGCGGCACTCATGGTGAAATATGTTCTTGTGTAACCAAGGTCGAACAACAACTGAGTTTTTCTATACAAAGCATCTTGGGGGAAGGGTCCTGCTATCTGCTCGCGTTTGAATCTACCCTCTAACGGTTTCTAGAAAAAAATGTAGCCGTACACACACTCTTGTTAAACAGACTTTAGGCAGTTGTACAGTGTCATCCTCATTTCTTAACAACCCCGTTCCATTTATCTACGCCTCTTAGCTATCAATACATTAAATAGAGCATTCTCTCAGTAATGTCTCTCACAATGCTAGTATTATTGGTCTGTTGGTTAGTGGACTTGAGTTTGGCTACATTGTACTAGGTTAGTCAAAAAGTTTTGAAAGCGGAAATGAAAATACATTTTTTTTGGGGGGAAATCACTTTTATTGCTCAGTATAGTCTCCCATAAGATCAATACACTCGGTCCAACGATCTTCCAACTTTGTTGTCCCATCACGGAAGTGACTTTCTGGAAGGCCTGCAAAATACTCCTCTACGACGGCTATAACCTCTTCGTTTTATGAAAAATGCTTTCCACGAAGGAATTTTTTGAGGTGTGAGAACAGCCAGAAGTCAGAGGGAGCTAAATCTGGCGAACAGGGTGGATGCTGCAACAATTCGTACCCCAATTCACTGATTTTCGCGATGGTTTTTTGAGCTGTGTGAGCAGGTGCATTATCTTGATGAAAAATATTTATTTTCTTCTGCAAACCGGGTCTTTTTTCACAATTTTTTTCATCCAACTGGTCCAAAAGGTCACAATAATAATCAGAGTTGATTGTCTTACCAGTTTGGAGATAATCTATCAATAAAATTTCTTTTGCATCCCAAAAAACTGACGCTAACACCTTCTTGGCCGATTTCTGGACACGAACTCGCTTCGGAGCCAAAGTGCCTGGTTCACACCACTCCTTAGCCTCTTGTTTTGATTCAAGATCATGGTGGTAGACCCAAGTCTCATCCATAGTGATGAATCGACGCAGATAATCCTTTTTATCCTTTCGAAATTGCTCCAAATGTTGCTCAGAAAGTCGCATTCATACGTGTTTTTGTTGCATTGTTAGCAAATGCGGCACCCATTGTGCACACAGTTTTTTGAAACCCAAAACTTCAGCCAAAATATGCCATGTTGTTCCATGTGAGATGCCTATGGTGTCAGCTATCACATCCATAGTCGATCGATGATCTTCCAAAACCATATCCTGTATTTTCGCTATGATTTCTGGTGTTGATGCACTTTTTTGACGTCCTGAGCGTGGATCGTCTTCAACGCGTGTACGGCCACGCTTAAACTCCAAAACCCATCGATGAACAGTTGGAAATGAAGGAGAAGACTCCTTTAATACTTTCACCATCTTTGCATGGATCTCAGTAGCCGATAAACCTTCCAAAACAAAGAATTTAATCACTGCACGATATTCGGATTTTTCCATTGTTAAAAAATACACTGACACGTCAACTTCAAATGGCTTGTAAATAAAGAATGAATTGATAGATCGAAATGAAATTTTGAGTACGTTCTTATGAAAGATGAAATATTAAAATGGCGTAGAAATTTTGGTTTTCTACTGCTCCATAGATGTCGCTTTCAAAACTTATTGACTAACCTATTATAAGCGTATATTTGATACGTTCTTATATTAAAACCACTGAACTCATAGGCACACTTACGTAGGCACAAAAGAAATGTCATAAAATACAGTAAAAATTTTATAAAATTTACGTTTTTTTTGTAAAACTATTTTCAAAATCCATTGCTTTTATGGAATAATACCAAAGGCTGGTTACAATATTTTGTCTGGAAGTTGTTGACTATCATTTCATTGTGCAAAGCATGAATGAATGAATGAAGAATGTATTTTTTGGTAAAAATGAGTTATTCATATTTTTAGATCGACATAGTCGAGTCTATGTTACCTAAAGATATAAAAATGAAATCTCTCAACTCATTTTAGTTTTCATACGAAAGAAATCTGGTTTCTTATTTAAGGGCTTAAAATTTGACAATGTAATTTTATACCATAGAAAAAAACTTTCTAAAGAGAATGATGTTCCAAAATATAAAAAAAAACTCTTTTAATTAGTTTATATTAAATATTTTATATTAAAGTTGTTTCAAGTTATAGAAAATCTTTATAATGCTCTTCATTGACATACATATCATCACGCCATTTCCCTGTCGGGGTACGCAGAGAGGACAAAGCGTCATACTTTCCTATCTCGACACATCCTTAGCCTCTTCTACATCTATATACATTCTCATACAACTTCTTTAACTTCGATTTCTCTGACTTTCTATGTTTCCTTTCAGAATATCAACCATACTTTTCTTGGTTAGAATTAATTTTGTGTATGAGTTATAATTGTTTGCACTTTGCGCAACAATATAAGGCTAGAATTTTATTTGTGAAAGACCATTGTTTTTACTTCAAAGTAAGGATAAACTTGGAGATCAAATTTGACTTGTTTTGTCAATGGTGGAGTCCAACGGAGGCCATGTAAAGGGCAGAAACATTTGAAATAAATTATTCATACTATCATACCATATTCTATGAGAGGCTATTATTTTATCATACTCTACTCATTTCAAAATCAGGTTAATAATAAATTTCACTCTTTTTTTTCTCTTTTTTGTTTTTTAATTTTTAAAGTTGTTACTCGTATTTATTTTACTCATTTCAAAATTAGGTTAATAATAAATTTCACTCTTTTTTTTCTCTTTTTTGTATTTTAATTTTTAAAGTTGCTCGTATTTATTTGATTGATAAATCTGTATGTGTCATGTCATAAAAATTAATAATTTTCCATTTCAATTTTTCTACCTTCCATCATTTTCTATCTTCCATGTGTTATTTTTTTTTCAGGGGTGTTCAGTGGAATTCTCCTAAGAATGCTGCAAAGCCAGGAGCGGCAGGCTGGACTCCACAACCCATGGCTGCCACCACTGGTGCGGGATATAGGCCAATGGTAAGGAATATTTCAAGCATCTGCCTCAAAAATATTTTATTATATATATATACATATTGTATTTTTTCCATTTAATATTTAACTGTTTTGATTTCTGTTTGAAAGTAAATATTTAATATTGTTTGTGTTTTCTATATATATTTAGAATTATAAATGCTCGATAGTTAAATAATAAGATAAAATCTTGTACATTTCTGTCCAGAAGGTAAATTTTAAAATACTACAGAGAGATGATTGAAAATCACTTGAAAATGTCTCCTGTCTATAATTTTTTTTTATCACAAAGTGTGAACTATGGAAGTGAACGATTTCTTTCTTTTGAAAGGAAGTAGAAATTATTCCTTGAATCTTCGAAAAGACTATAGTTTCACTTTGTGGTGCCATTTTTTACATAAAAGGAAAAAATAAGTAAAATAAAAAATTTATTTTATATTTTTGTGTTCACCACAGGTTTAATTTAGGTTCACAACTAGTTTCGAAGACCACCGTCTTCTTCATCAGGTGAATATAAACTAAGTTGCTAAAATATATTCTGTACAAGTGTAAATAACCTAATATAAAAGAGGTGAGGTAGGGGAGTGAAGTGGGGAGATGATGCTCCCCACTTCACTCCCCTACCTCACCTCTTTTATATTAGGTTATTTACACTTGTACAGAATATATTTTAGCAACTTAGTTTATATTCACCTGATGAAGAAGACGGTGGTCTTCGAAACTAGTTGTGAACCTAAATTAAACCTGTGGTGAACACAAAAATATAAAATAAATTTTTTATTTTACTTATTTTTTCCTTTTATGGAAGTAGAAATTTTCAAAATCTGTCATATGCGCATTTATTTCCCTTAAACATTTGGTTGGGAATTTTTTTTAAATTGATTTCATTTATGTTTTTACCAATTTTATTCAAAACATAATTATGTTTTATCTAAATCTTCAGCATATAATTTTTTTAATTTTGTATTTCAATTAATATAACATTATTTTAAATTAATATTCCACAAAGTCACACTTATTTTCAAGACTCTTCGCATCTTTCATCTTCTCCAAATTAAAACATTTTGGAGGAGGACCTTCTCATACAGCTCCTTCCAAGCTCAATTCCTTCAAGCTTAAAATTCATACAGAGGTTCATGATTCTTTATTTTATTCAACTCGAAATTTAAACTACAATATTAAATATATTAATATTGTAGTTTAAAGTCTAGTCACTTTTTTTTACATACATACCATCACGCCATTTCCCTCTCAGGGTAGGCAGAGAGGACAGAGCACCAGACTTCTATCTCAATACGCATTCTTAGCCTCTTCTACATCCATACAACTTGTGTGATTTCTCTGATTTCTACATCTCCTATTTGAAAACATTCACTTGATTCAACTATACTTTTCATGGTCTTCTTCTTACACGCCTTCCACTCACATTTACACTATATATTCTTTTAAGTGCATCAAAAAACTGTCATTGAATATTTGTTTTAAATTTATATCTTTCATTTTGTCTGCTTCTGATAATTTTCATTAAGTTCGATTAGTTCATTTTCAAGTTTTTTTTGTCCATAACACATCGATCAATAAGTCCCGGGACTTACTACTAAAACAACATTGGTTTGCCAAAATTCTTCTTTATTCATCAACATAATCTTCTTCAAGAGCGATACATTTATTCCAACGCTTTCCTAACTTTTCTATGCCAGCCGTGTAGAACGATTTATCTTTGGTTTCAAAATAGGCATTAGTTTCGGCAATCACTTCTTCAATGGAGCCAAATCTCTTTCCCTGGAGCATCTTTTTGAGGTCTGCGAACAGCCTATAGTTGCTGGGGGCCAAATCTGGAGAATACGGTGGGTGCGGAAACAATTCGAAGTTCAACTCATGCAATTTGACCATCGTTATCATCGACTTGTGACACGGTGCATTGTCCTGATGAAAGAGAACTTTTTTCTTCTTCATATGGGGCCATTTTTTTGCAATTTCTGCCTTCAGACACTCTAATAACGCTATGTAATATTCGCTATTGACCTTTTCAAGATGATCGATGAATATTATACCATGCCCTTCCCAAAATACGGAGGCCATAACCTTCTCGGCCGACTGTTGAGTTTTTGGTCGCTTCGGACGACTTTCACCGGCTGCTGTCTACTCAGCTGACTGCCGATTTGATTCCGGAGTATAGTGTTGGATCTAAGTTTCATCCATTGTCACATACCGACGCAAAAACTCCTGTTTATTTTGCATAAACAGTGCCAAACAGCGTTCTCAATTATCGATGCGTTGTTGTTTCTGTTCCATTGTGAGCAAACGCGGCACCCATTTCGAAAAAAGCTTTTTCATGACCAAACGTTCATGCAAAATAGATAATAAAACACTACCAAATTATATCTTCAAGATGTCAGCTATCTTACGCAACTTTACTTTGCGATTTTTCGTCACGATTTTGAGGGTTTTTTTATGTTTTCTGGTGTAACAGCCTCATTTGGATGACCAGAGCGTTCAGCATCATTTGTGTCTGTACGACCGCGTTTGAAATCAGCATACCGCCGACAAATGGTTGTTTTCGATGGAGCAGAGCCCGGATAACACTTTTCAAGCCATCACCGAGTTTGAACGGTATTTTTTCCCATTAAAAAGCAATGTTTTATCAACACACGAAATTCCATTTTTTCCATTGTTTTGAAAATAGCAAAAGTAGCGTCACTAAAACCACTGTAACTCAATGACACAATTTTGGAATGTCATGAAAGTTTGACACGTAACTTCTAAAGGTTGGTACTAACTGAGAATGGTATGGATTTGTTATTAGAGGCGTCACCTGTTGGTTAGTCCCGGGACTTATTGATCGATGTGTTACATTGTTTTATCTTTTACATAATAATGTTGTATACATTTTTAATGATTGGCTTTGAACAAGCCTGTTTGTTCTAACAAGACTGAGTTTAGTGGATTAAGTGAGATTAAAATTCATACCTTGATTTTCAAGGAAGAGAAATCATATTCTTACGAATCTTTTTAATTTTCAATTGGAATTGGAATGTTTTATTGAATGTTCTTTACATAATTTTTATTGTGTTGAAGAAATTAGTTTTAGTTTTTACATTCAATGAATCATAGATAGTTTTACAAGAAGTTTATTAAATATCAATCTACAGTGGTACTAAATATTATGAAGAGCTAAGTGAGTTATTACATTGAATTTATAATTTGTACTTGTAAGTACATTCACTGAAAAAAACAGTCAACTATTAAAATATTGTTATTATTGGAAATTATTATAATAAAATTAATAATCAAATAATAAAATTAATATAAATGATATTTATTCCTAATTTTGAATTCAAAATATATCTTTGCAGGTTAATATTAATATTTTTTGATCAAACACAATATTTACATGAAAATACATTTACACAATCTATTATTTTTACTATCGGTTAACTATCTACTGAAAACATAAACATTTTGAATCTTTCAATGTAAATATTAGTAACAAGTTGTATGCACTGCATATTTTTGTTGCATAGTTATTTGCATGTCATGTTTGTTCTATTAATTTTACACAATCTTTTCTTTTGCTAATGCCATTCTTTGACTTTTCTACTTGTAGAATATTGAAGTTTGTTCATTTTATTTAAATCTATCAATTAGAAATTTGTTTCTATAATTCATAAATTTTTAATGCACATTTTTTTTGTTTTTTTATTAAGCTTTACTAGATCTAACAAGATTTGATGTTACCTACACATTTTTATAAATAAAAAATAGTGAATCCCTTTTTAATTCTAACTAATAGAAAAATAACTGGTTTTTATTCGGAAATAAATATTAAGTGAGAGCCTTAATTTTTTTTTAATATTTCTGAAGAGACTCGACTAAAAGGGAAAATTTATAAAATGGCACTATTGATTCGTCACAGATATTAATTGCAGTAATGACACGTTAATTTAAATTTCCAGTCACTGAGAGCATGCGCATTTTCTTTTTTATATTTTCCAGGGTCAAGGCATGCAGTTACCCCCCATGTCCCATACATTCCATCCCCAACACCATTTTAACATGGTAAGTCGGAGCAACAATTGGAAATGAACATTCAATGATATTATCTCTTCATCATGATGATTGATTGCCTGTCCTGTCCTAAAATATTTATTCTACTATCTATCTACTTGCTGTGGAGCTTGGAGTAGTTGTGTCCATAAATACACTTCACGGTCTGCAGTCTAACCTAAATCTCTGATATCCCTTCACTCAATTTATAATACATATCACTGAATATTTTTAATTTATTTTATTGTTTTTTGTAGATTATTTTTTATAATAGAAAAGTAGTATGTAGCCTTCTTTTAGCTTTTCATGCTTTTGATTTTATTATTTAGTCCTCTGAAATGGTGTAAAAAATGAATGTTGTATTAAAATCATGTTGCACCTTTGTGGTATTAAATAAATTTAATAAATGGTTGATATTCAATTATGCTTGCATCTCACAAACATTTCATAATGAAATATGTATTAAACAATATCATTAAGTGTATAAAAAAAATCTGAAGAATAATTGACTTTTGTTCTGATTGTGTTAGGATTTTTTTATATTTATTTGTAAAAATATCTTCATTCCTTAGATCCTTGCCAACCAAACGGTCTTAAATAAAAACTTGGATAGCATAAATAGTTTATCTAAAGACACAAACAGAATGTGCAATTTAAGTTTGGATAGTATAAAAAGTGAATTCCATTTTATGTGAAATTGCTGCTGAAGTTAAATTGACACGAAAGGAATAGAATTTCATTATTGTATATGTAATGAAGACAACACGAGTCTCATTTTTGCTGAGATTGAAATGTCTCGACTTAATATTTTAACAAACAGCCCAGGTTTTCATATTCAATACCAATTTTGTCCGAGTGACATTTAATTTAAGGCTAACTTACATTTAAAAATATAATTATCTTTAACATTTTATTATTGGTTTTAAGGGACAATTTTTATATAAACATTATTCAACTGTAATATAATGTAGATAACACTAGATTTATCCTGTTTTTATTAAAAATATTTTTTCCCAAACTCCACTCATCAAATCAGTCTAATAATATAAATTATTTCATTCTTTTTGTTAAAAATATATTATATATAAATATGATGGTAAGTACAATATTTTAAATGTTGAAATTGATTAAAAAAATGGTTACAGTAAATATATTGACATTTATTTATTATCAAAATCGAGGTGTGTTTATTTTGTGTTTGTTTATTGAAAACATGACAGTTTTTACTTTCAATTATGAGATCGGACATCACTTAATGTGTTTTACATATTATATTTTGTAATTGTTAGCAAAGAGTACTTTAGTCAACGCTATACTTGGACTACATATCTTTAGGAAATTATAACCCTGATGTTAGCATTGCTTATTCCAGAATAACATTCCTAATTCTAATCAAATCTTATAATAATAATAATAAAAGGACAATTTGTATAGCACCATTTAGAGAGCAGACTCCTCAAGGACACTAACTCGAAGTAAATTAATTATACAATTATTTATTTTAAACATAAAATTTATTTTTTAAGGTCACTAAATTAATAATATTTCGATGTTTGAATATGTTTTACCTTATTTTTGTCAAGCATATCTTTATTTAATAAATTTTTTGGATATTGATTGTATTTAATTTCTTTACATTTTAATTACTCTATTCAATATTACAAAATGAAATATAAAAATTGCATTCGAATTTTTTTTATTGTAATGTTTTGTTTTGGAAATCTTCATTAATCTAAAAAGTCAAAACAGTGCCTAATTTTTGTATTATATTTTCAATTATAAACTCATTCATGCACAATTATTATTCATTGTTTTATTTTATACTTATATATCATTTTTAAGTTAAAATCCTGATATGTTTGATAATAATAAGGTGACAATTCATTCCAGTTGATAGCAAAATTACATTATCTTAGATCACAGATATTACAGACTGAGCTTTTTGAAATATTTTTGTTGTAAGATTATTATCATCGACAAAATGTCGTGGCCCAATTTTTGTATATTGAATGTTGCCAAAATTTATAAATCAACTTTTTTCTTTATCTTGATATGGCAAACAAATGAATTGTTTTAAAAACAAATATTTATATTGATACATATAATGCTTGACTGGATTTTCCGACCCGGAAATTGTGGGATCGATTCCCATTTTTTTTAAAAAGGGCATCATCAATCTAGTCTTCATTTCAGGTATTTTTTTGGTTGGTTTTAAGAGATTGCAGATGGCAATACGCCTGCTAGGTTGTATAGTTTACAATGAAAGCGTGATAAAATAGAATTAGAAAACCACATTAAAATTCCATTTTAGCTGAAAAAATTAAATAACTAATTGAATTTTAATTCTATGCGTATTAGTTTTATTTTAAGCATATTCTAATTGATTAAAAAGTACAGTTAAATTACAATTTATGATTTATTTTGGGCTCATACAGCATTCATATGTTCAGTCTATAGTATCAAGTCTGAGATTTTCCCAATTCTTACTGCACCTGACTGAATGAAATGTTGCACCATTACTAATCTGGAATATAATCTCCTTCACTATCTGTGGTCGCTGGGTGCTTGTGGGTGGTGGTGTGTACAGGCGCAAGCGCAGGCCCCAGGCGTGATGGGAGCGGCAGGGCTGCCTCCCTCGCGGCCCCCTCCCCCTGCCACAGCGCAGCCCCCCATCCAGCTGGATCCCTTTGGGGCACTATAAGCACCACCTAATCCCATCTTCACCTATTTATTGCCAACTGTTAATCAGGGATACAATGCAACGTTTCGCACGGCCATCTGTTTCTTAATGTATGTATTCAAATTTACATTTTTCACATTATCTTTTTGTATTTTGGAAATTCAATTTATATATTTGGTCATAGATAACATACAGATAGAAATTTATCTAACTCGTTTTTGGATATTTTCCGTATTATAGTTTTATTTTGAAAAAAATTGTGTGAGGCTTTATTTTAATATAATTACAATAATTTACCATGGAAATATAAATACATATAAAGTTGTCGCAATCTAAAATCACTATTTTTAGATCACTGGTAATTTTGTCTCTTTATATTAATCTTATTTGAATATCCACAAAATATGTCCACTGTCTTAAATTATGAACATAAAAAAATGATGTTCTTTAAATCCGATATCTTTTTGGAATAAGGACAATTTTATTCTATGTTGAATATTATTGTAAAAAGTGCAATGAATTGAGTTCATAAATATTTTTTACGTTTCTGTGGTGCCACACTACTTGATATTCACTTAGAAATTTGTGCTGGTGCTACTTTTGATCTCATTTAAATTGTTGTATTGACATCTTGTAGCTGCCTTATTAATTTGTCTAATGGATTTAATTATCAGCCCGCCAATAACATTACCAAATAATTGCTCTCTAACTGGAAATGAATCTAAAATAAGAATATTAAGCATCTATGGTATCTCTGATTGTCATCTTTCTATTTTACACTTCGTATTTCTATGGAATGTGTGGCGCCTCACTTAGTCAAGTCAAAAATTATACTTTAATCTAGAAATATTTATGATTAACTATTTTAATTTGTTTTCAAATAATTTGTCACTAATTATTCTCTGTTACCACCTATTTTTTTTAACAGGAAATAAACTTTTTGTGTGATTAATAAAAATGCATTAATTTTTTTAAATGATGATAAATATATTGTTTCTAGAGGATGGTTCCACAGTGAATTAATTTGAAAAGATTTAGCAATTTATTTGTCTCTTTAAGTCAACGTGTAAGAGTGTCGATCAAAAAGATTTTAATTCTTTATAATCACTTTAGATGGCCGTACATCTCACACAAAGTTTAGGCAAAGGCTGTATATCTTCTACAAACTCCGGAACGATGCCTCGCCATCCCGGACATTTAAGGTCTTTAGCTCCCATCCCTCTCTTTCCCCCAGTTTCTCCAGACCAGCAAACACATTCTCCATGTACCACTGTTTGAGATTCAACATTCAGTTCTTTAATTAATTTTAAAAACTTTTTCATTGAAAGTCATGAGATGTGTTCACAAATAAACATATAAATATATTTTCTCTGTGTTCTATCTAATTGAGACAATTTTTAGATTATTGTAATGAAGTTATTATGTCATAACATCCGGGATGATCATCCCTAATTTTTTCGTAACTAATTTGAACGAATGTAAATATTAGTTTCATATAAAGAGATTCCTTAAATCTCTTACAAAATATCTAAAATAAGTCTCATCTTTGCCTCCCGATTTTTAAAAGATTTTGGCCAACACAATTTTTGGTTTATAGAAACTATGGAGTTTCTATAAACCAAATGTTGTAGTAAACTATGAATAAAAACATGTTATTAATAATCCTATAGTTAAAATTGATAATTTAAGCGGAGTTTTAAATAATTGTTATTGAATGATTTATTTTTTTGTAATTTGCACATGTTTGAAAATTTATTGTAATGTAATTTTAATATTATATTTGGTGTTTCCAGGATATCAAGTGGAACTAATAGATTGAGTTTATGTACATATTATTAGTTAGCAGTCTACCCACATTCTTTCCACGAAGAAGAATCATACAGGGGCAATTTGAGAAAGTGTTTTGTTTCATCCCAAACACTGTTGTCCTCCGATTGTCTGGAGGAGAAAAATATTGATTTTGACAAATTTATGTGTTGTCTATTCAAGTTGAAACAGCAAGGCGATGTGCTTATACACAAAATTTATTTCTTTTATGGTGATATCATGATGTATATTTTTGTGCTTTATTGTAAGTTTAAAATAACCATATTTTTTTAGTTGACCCTACATATTATTTTATGCCAGAAAAATTTATTTAAATATTTTTTTGTCATTTCCAATATTTAGGTATGTAAATTTTTCAGCATGTTTTTTTAAATCACAATATAAATTGTGAAATTAAATATTCGGATTGTCTGAATTTCAAACCAAACATAAAATATTTTTCAGTAGATGTTTTATTGATATTGATATAGTCAATCAAATCGTAAAAATATGTTATATCATATTTGAATTCCATGAGATTCTGTTTATTTGGTATTTATTTGATACCGATAAATCAATTAGAAAATAATTTTTCCTCATTTTTTATGTTTTATTCAAAATATTGTTGATTTACATCTCGTTCTATGAAATCGAATTTCAGAATTGCACAATCATCTTACATTTATTATTCAATATTCTCCATAGATATTAAAAGAAACATAATTTTCATTTGAATAAATTTTTTGATCGAGATAATTCCAATTTGCCTCGATCGTAATTTTGTAACCACACCTTAAATCATATGATTAAGTTTTATAATAACAGTTTAAAAAACAAATAAATATAAATCTTAACAAATTCTTATTCTGATAAAAATGATATTTATTTCGGAATGTTAGAAAAAAGCTAAAAAAAAGAATCAATTTGATCATTCTGAAATTTTGGATGAAGAGATTATATAAATATATTAGTTACTATTGAATAGATAAATTTTGATTGTTTTAAATTAAAAACTGTGTAATTCTTTTTTATATTCAATGGTCACTGTTATAGAAAAACTGTGGTTAATAAGTTAGTTATTTTGCGCAAAGTGCAAGAGAGATTAATTATTAACATTTTTGTTTTTAATGGTTTTGGAATACAATTTTCTTTATTATGTAAATCCAACTTTTTTTTCAAACGTGTCATTTAACAAATTGGAAATGTATTTTGAAAAGTCACTGAAAATAAAAAATAGGAAAAGAAAAATAGGAAAAGAATTCATGATTTGAAAAAAAAAATTAGATTAAGCTATTAAAACCAATACGTATTATAGTTTGGGATGAATTTAGAACTGAATAAAAAGTTTAAAAATGAAATCAACATATTCATCTTTCAAAATTACATTCAGAATTTTTATAATGGCCATTGTCTAGTTTGAATGTTGAAATACTCTGTCAACGTATTTCTTAAATGTTCTTTTAAGATTTATTTTCAATGGACTTTTACTTAATATATTACTGTTAACCAAAGACAATTTTTTTTGAAATTTAATAAAAAATGGTGATAAATTTTTATTACATTTTTAAAAAATATTAAAATTACTCTTAAAAATATAAGAAATGGATTATTTACTTAATCATACGAGTATAAAAACATCCAGATTCTTAAACGTGTTTCAATAATTTAAAAAATATGTTTTTTACCAGTTTTGTGTAGTGAACTTTCCATTTTCTTCGATAGAATAATGTACAACACATTATGTTTCGTGTATGAACACTTCAACTTAAATTTTACATTGTAATAACTCGATACTTCGTAAAATTTAAAAAATACGACTGTTCTACAGCAACTTAAGGAGTGCTATTTTAAAAATTATTTTCAATATAGTCGATTCAATAAGATAATCTTAATGCTTAAATGTCAAAAATGGTTACTATAAATGAATCAAATATTTAATTGAGGATGTACTGAGTGCTTTATTAATATAAATAAAAACAATTTTAATTTTGAAAAGAAAACAATTTTCCATTCAAATTTATTTGCAGGAATGAATTTTCAGTTTATAATTAATTTTATTATTTTTCAATTCTCACTTTTGAACAGGGCTATTTTTACTTTAGGTTTTAATAGTTAATTTTTTTACTTTTATCTAATTCGATGATTTTTACTAACTTAATCTGAAGGAAAGACATTGTACAGTTGAACTGGATTTAATTTACACAGTAATCACGAGTAAATATCATTCCACAGTATTATAACCATATGATTTATACTGAATTCAAATTGAAGTATATTATTTATGGTATGAAGTTGTAGAAAATATAATAAGATAAATTATTTGTAAGTTTGTATATTAAATATGTAAACTTTTTCCTCATGAGTTCACATAATATTTTAAATATTTTTTTTCATTTTATTTAGGACAAGTTTTTTTTTTTATAAATATCAATAATCTATTATTATTTTGTTTCAAACAATTATTACACATTAAATGAAAATTTCTTATTTTCTTACTTGTAGAAAAGTTAAAAATAAATACAATTTGTGCCATCATTGTAGTTAACTCTTTTAAACTCCGCAGTTCAATGAATGCTTTTCCCATAATCAAGTTAAAATAAAATTTTCAACAATATGCAGTAAAAATCAAGTATTTTTTCAAACTATGATTAAAATTGATTTGTGATTCAATATTTTTTAGTAATATCAAATGTGTTTAGGAGATGTGTAATAGGTATATTAGAATATGTCGATTGATTCTTCACCTAATGAAGTTTGTAAAAAGTAGCAAATGTATTGCTATATCAATAATTCAAATTATGATATGTTTATTAACTCCTTTCATCATTTATTTGATATTATGAAATGAAGAAAGTAAACTCAAAACGATCGCTAAAGTTATCTCAACTTTTCTAATTTTAATCTATAAACTTAATAATGTTGTTCAAAAGTTACATGCTTTAGTATAATAACTGTTAAATATATTATATGATAATATTGTTCTTTATCAAAATTATTGCAGTTGTCTAGAAAAAAAAGAAGATATTTTTTCAAATATCTACCGATCATATTTTACTTAGTAATTTATGATTGTTGATTTGAGAACTTGCCTGAGATTGCTTAACTTAAATGTTTCCTCGCAATATTGGGAATTCCACGATCAATAAGTCTCTAATGAAGCTTAGTGTATGAATACTGTCAAGTATGCTATAAGGACTTCTTCGTTGTGTTTATTTCTTTGACAGATCCTATCAGTTGATTTAGTTAAGATATTAAATTTGGTTTATCCGACTGCGTAAAGGGATTATTTTTGAAGTGTATTATAAAAATAATTTAAGGTAGTAAATTATAAATATTTAGCACTGTTTCTTAGATTAGAATTGGATGTCTCCTTAAGGGAGGGCTTCTTCGTACACTGCAAAAGAATCGTGTAATATGTAACATAAAATATTATCAAAAATGTTTAACGCGTTATCAATGAAAGAGAAAATTTATTTAACAAGAAATTGCTGTTATAAATTATAAATGTAATGTTACACTAAGACAATATAAAGTGAGTAGCGATAGCGAGAATATATTTATGTATGTATTGGAATGCTTCAACTTAATACAAATGTTTAGGGATCAATAATATTCAATCGCAATGCCCATTTACCTGTTGTCTTTGTTCTGTATAGAGATGTGCTAACTACCATCCCACTTGTGTAACATTTACTTATGATCAACATCAATAAATGTAGTCAAATGTCCGAGTTGTTATTTATTTCTGTATCCCTCATTCACATTATCCACAACACATTCAATCGTTTTCTTTGCCAGGATTCTAGAGACTGAGAAAGTCTTTTGTCTATTTTAAAAGTTGACCACGAATTTCACAGTTTTCCAAGTTATATAAGTACATAGAAGTCTCTACTGGGACATGATCAAAGGCTTATCCTAAATCAAAGTAAATACATTTTTCAAAGTTCAGGTTAATGCGAAGAGAAATATCTGAGAATGAATGTTGCTGAATGCAAATTGATGGTGATAGAAAAGTGCGAAAGGATATATATATATATATATATATATATATAGGTGAGCAATCAAAGATTGGATCAGGTTCAGGAGTTCCGCTATTCGGCTAGTATTTTTTCAGATGATGGAAGAGTTAACTCGCATTTGGTTTTCAATAAAGAGAATATTTGTGTATCAGCCTATTAACTTTTACAATTTGTGTTAAGAGTCTTTAGATCATTTGAGGGTAAAGCTGTTTTGAGATCTCTCTATAACACACTTGTTTACAGAAAATTGGAATGTGGCTCAATAATATAAAACATAATGAATGAAAACCCATTATTTGTGACGAGTATAATAAAATACAGTAAAAATAGGGGGAATAGGTTGTCATTGGTGCTGCCACCAAAAATGAAATTGTAAGCTAATTTATGATAGGCCTGTTGCATATAGAGAATGGAATTTCTGTACTTGCAGCTTGTCTGTTTTTTTCCCCATTGGGGTCAAAGAACACAGACAAGCTGCAAGTACAGAAACTCCATAACTAGTAATTCACCATTGGGGTCGATCTACTGCTGTTTGCTCCCAGTTGTGCTAAGCATTTATGTTTTTCAACATGTCATACAGTATGCCCAGTTGAAACATAGGAAAAATATAGACTTGCCTCATTGTGAAACGAGTAGAAAATACAGAACTGCCTCATTGTGAAATGAGTAGAAAATATATTTCTGGGGCACACTTTTATACCTTAACCTTACAATCCCTATTCTTTTGGATGTACTATCACTCTCTAAGGATTGGAAAAGATCCTATGTGATGTACATTTGCAAACTGATTACACTAAAAATAACAAATCCTCCATTGATCAACAAATTTTTGTTAACTGTACCTGGTAAATACGCCATAAATAGTTGCTTTTATTGTCGGTCTTCTATTTTTGAATATAACTATTAAGAGTATCCCCAATTATATACGGCATGACTGTCAAATATATTTTTGGAATTTGATAATTTCTAGTGATCGATGGGTGGATTAGGAAATGAGCTTCTTGAAAATCAGTAGATAAAACTGTTACCTTACAGGAAAGCATTAGCTAATATTTTTTTATTAGATTTTATTTTTACGATTAGTTTCTTTGAGTATTAGTTCAAATTATTGTAATTTTCTTTTTTGATGTGATAATATTTCTTCTTCTTCCCAGTGTCATGTCAGGTCCCTCCAACGTTGAATATCACCTGAGAGTAGACATCTTTGCCCCCGGCAGCCTGAAAAAGATCCCCGACGCTCCTTATACCAGTCTTCTTCACTATGTTGGGCCGGGAGATTCTTAGCGCCCCTGACTCATTTAAGGGTCGCCCGGGACTCGGGGCCGTGGCTTGATTTCTCTCCATAGTGATTTCCTGGGGAGGGATATGCAGAGTGGTTTTCCCTTGACTTCTCTGGAGGATTTTCTGTTGGGGTTACCTTACCTTAGCTGGGTGGATCCAGTTTTATGGCGCTGGAAGCTCGCCATTCGTCTACTCTATCTGCTATGACACTGATGGAAATATCAGTGGTCACATTGCCCGGGGTTCGCGGGCCCTGAGAGACCATTCATGGACACTCGAGAGTTGGACTTGGTAGTAGTGTTACTGGTGACATTGCAATGTGTCACATTACGACATTTTGTAGAAGTATACTTTTTAGCCAAGCATACTCCATCATAGCCCTACTATCCATTGGACCCCCAGGATATAATTTAAAACCAGTAATAATATTACAATAAAATAAAATAAAGGTAAATTATGGTTCAAGAAAGTCATTAATAGGTTTTTAAATCATATTTATTAAAAGACAGTTAATTTATTTCATAACAATATGGACTTTAAACATAAAGTTTGCACATTGAACACAATTCATTTCAAAGAACATTTAATTTTCAATAAAAACGATGATTAAAAATACAACTTTATAACTCCATTTTGGGGACAGATAAATGAATATAAAAAAGAGAAGATTTGAAATTATAGCAATATAAAATAGTTACATGAGATTAAAATATTTAATAGTACAGCAAGAACTAAAATATTAACACCAAAAATAATGCAAATATTTCACCTCACCATCAGTCTCAGACCCATATTGAAATTATTTCAAGTACTCAAAGTAAGATATACATTTTCTAGGTCTTATACAAGAGGCATCGAAACGAACACCAGGACTAATAAGATGAGACGTAGACACACGCATTTGTGAAAGTACTGACAATTTTTATACA
Organism: Odontocerum albicorne; assembly: GCA_949825065.1. NCBI lineage: Eukaryota > Metazoa > Arthropoda > Insecta > Trichoptera > Odontoceridae > Odontocerum > Odontocerum albicorne. Next base: position 12,688,142 of record OX463849.1, on the reverse strand, counting down.
ATGAAGCCTTTTAGGACCTAGGATGTTAAATACATTCAGACTAGAGATGGGTCTTTTCATAATATCCAGGGTACATATTAACTATGCTTTCATGGATTGGTTTTTTGGCAGGGAACAGGGCAAGATTAAGGTCTGTAATATTTTGTATAAATAGATAAAGTCTTTAAAAAACTAAACATGATGACTTTTAGCAAACTGTTAACAAAATCTACATGACATAGATGTGGTTAAGTGTATTATAGTGAAGTATTTTGTTATTGAATTGGTTTTAATAAAAATAAATGAAAAAAATAAAATAATGTAACACAATTTTCCAAATCTCTCAGGGTTAAAATTTGAGTAAAAAATGTACTTATCTGATAATCTTTTGATTAAAAGATGTTTTAATTTTCCTGAATAAAAAAGAAAACTAACATACGAGTATAGTGTAATTGTGAAACATTTTTAATGTGGAGAGAGGGTTCTAAAGTTTCCTTGTTTAGTTTCAGATGCTTGATTATTTTGTTTTCTCTGAAAATAATTAAAATAGGATTATTAAAAAAGACTGATTGCACAATTGATGGAATGTTAAATTCAATGTAAAAAATAGCTAACAGACTAGCAATTATTAGTATAGAACTTTTTTGACATAAAAAAATCCAATCTCTCTTTTTTAGTCTAAACATGATTAATTTCTTAATGCAATTACAATAGTAAAATAAACATAGCATGTTATAGTGAGACTCAAAAATGGGGAAAAACCAATAAAATCAGGAAACACGTGTTAAACATATGCATGCTGTTTTATTTTCACTCTGATTAGGAGTAAACTTGTACACAACTTCAATACTGCCTCTGGAGTTGAGTAACCCTGCATCAACATGTATGAAGGTTTTAATTCTGCAAAGCAACTTGCATCTCGTTTTACTAATGAGGCCATGTGTTTTCTATACCTACCTCAATATCTATCCATAAAACTCCCACAAAATTCTCAAAAAATCCAATATTTGTTCTATGTATGCGTTATTCCACTAAAAAAAAATCTGAGTTCTTTACCTCTATAAAATAAGTCTTCGACAATTACGTAAGTCTGCTTGGTGAAGTTTGGTAATATTTTGTGATATACATACATAGCATATATTGAACTTAAATATACATATAATTATTAAATAATTTTAAAACAATGACTGTAATTTATTATTACTACTGCTTTTTGTATCTTCATGTTAGTTTAAGATAAAGTTGTATTATTTGTCAATAATTTTAAGTACTTTATAACCTGTCACATGTTCATTTGTATATAAAGACACTGTTGTGTCGTTAATTAAATAAATAAATATCTGGACTCCTTACTAAGCAGTCGACTGGAACACTGTTAAAGAGAGTGCAACACAGGTTTTTACATCACATCAACTTTAAGCTAGGTCTTAAAAAAAATGATGTCAACTATTGGGTGTACAAATTAGTTCGGTCCGTTTTTTTGTGTTCAAAAATGTATTTATTTCTAAACAAAATGAATGAACAGATCAACTAAAGTATTGCCCATCGCTGGCTACTACTTTTTCCCATCTCAGGTAATTTTCGAATTCCATCTCGAAAAAATTACTCGTCTTTTGAGGCGATCCAAGTTTGGAGCCAATTTTCGATTTCTACGAAAGAAGTGAACCGGTGACCTGCCAAATCGTGCTGCATGCTTCGGAACAACCAGTTATCAGAAGGAGCAATGTCCGGGGAATACGGCGGGTGCGGTAAAACATCCCATTTGAGCGTTTCCAAATATTTTTTTGTTGTCATGAAGAAGAATAACTTTATCATGTCTTTGCTCGTATTCCGGCCATTTTTCTCACAATGCACGGCTCAAACGAATTAATTGTAGCCGATACCGATCGCCCGTAATGGAATCGCCAGGTTTCAGCACCTCATAGTAAACAACACCCCTTTGGTCCCGCTAGATACAGAGCATGATCTTCGAACCATGTATGTTCGGTTTTGGTGTTGATGTTGAGGTCGATGGCAACGATTGACCGGGCTTAGCGTAGTATTTTTTCTTCTTGGGGTTGTCGTAGAATATCCACTTCTCATCTCCAGTTACAATCCGATGCAAAAAACCTTTTCTTTGTTGCCTTTGAATCAGCTGCTCGCAAGTGAAAAATCGCCTTTCAACGTCTCTCGGTTTCAGTGCATAAGGCACCGAATTTCCTTGTTTTTTAATCATTCCCATGGCTCTCAATCGTACGGAAACGGCTTGTTGAGTCACTCCCAATGATTCTGCAAGCTCCTCTTGCGTTTGACTGATCTTCTTCGAGTAATGCCTCTAGTTCTTTGTCCTCGAATTTTTTTTGCTGTCCAGAGCGAGGCTTGTCTTCGACGCTGAAATCTCCATCCTTGAAACCTCGAAACCATTCCCTACATGATTTATCAGTTGGAGCAGCGTCAACATAAACTTCGACAAGCATTCGATGGGCTTCAGCTGCAATTTTCTTCCAATTAAAGCAGAAAATTAAAACCTCCCGCAAATGCTGCTTGGTTAACACAAAATTCGACATTTTCAACACTGTACATGAAACTCAAAGTGATATAAACTGAATATAATTGGCAGATGTCTAACCTCTCTGAAACCGCCAAAATTGGCTGTCACTATGAACCATAACAGCTAGAGCCATCTTTTGGAAACGTACCGAACTAATTTTTACTCCCAATATAATTTCTTATTTATCATCATCATCCTGTTGTGTAGCGCATGACTCAGCATCGTGATTTCCTTGATAGCCCTTGATGATTCCTCTCCATCCATCTCTGTGGTCCGCGGTTCAAAGGACAGTTGTTAAGAGTAGTCTTGTTGCCTCATCACTTGGTTAGTCCAGCACATTGGGAATCTTCCTATTATGTGTCGTCCTTCTCTAATACTTTAGCCATACAGTAGCAATAGAATAGAGGAGCATTTGTAAAAACTCATGCCAACGGGCAGTGTGGAGGGATGATGAGGCAGAGGTAGACCACAAACCTGATAGACTGACCAAGTCAGGAAAGTAACAGGGTCCTCTGTGACTGCATTACTCCAAGAGGCCCAAAGTAAGAAGAGGTGGAGAATTATCAAGCAGACGGAGCGGAGAGATCATCCTCAGTCATGAGTCTCAACCGAGAAGATCGAGGTACATGTTAATCTCAATAATTACATTTTATAAAGAGCATAAGGAAAATGGAAGATTAGCAATAATCAAATAGTAAGATTTTCTTTTTTTAGTTAAAAAAAGTAAAAACTGAATTATTGTACTGATTTTTTGTCTTTTTTCAGTAATATTTTTTTAAAAAAATGTTTATATTTAATGTTAGATTTATAGAACTTGTTTTAAAACGAACCTGTCTCCAAAAATTTGTAGTTAGTTTCGATAAGCTGTGCTGCAATCGGGACATAACCAAAAGAATGTGTTAATCTGAAAATTATTCAAATTGATTAATAATATTTTTAATTGATAATATGCATATTATAGTTCGGAAATTCTAGGATGAGTCCTATGACAGCTTACAAATTTGCCCCAATACAACCTTATGTAATGTATTTACCTAAATAACTTGCTATTTATTAGAATTGAGGCTTATATTAAAGTTGATAAAATAATTAAAACTACTGAACATCGTTACAAGGTTGTATTGGGGCAAATTTGTGAGCTGTTACAGGACTCATCCTACATTTTCTGAACTATAGATGATTTATCTGATTGATGAAGAAATTCAGTAATCTGAGGGAGTTTCAGATTCTTAATACGAGGCGTATCCAGAAAGTAAGTGTACTGAGGCTCTCACGACCGGATGGATTTTATTTTCGACATGTTAGCTACACTTCCGTGTAGCCTGACCCTTCCCCTCCGCAACGAGACCGGTTCGAGGTCAGTACGTTGAGAAGTGTTGACGCGACAACACGTTTCGTGAAAAATGTCAAACCAATCTCCCGCCAAGTGCGAAATTTTGTAAAAAGGCAAGAGTTTTTGAGGCGCTGCAAACTCCATGGAGATGAATTTCTCCCCTCCATCGTTACTGGAGATGAAACTTGGGTTGCACACTACACGCCTGAAACCAAAAGACAGTCTCAACAGTGGCGTCACACCTCTTCACCCTCCGCCAAAAAGTTCAAAACCACAATTTCAGCCAAGAAAATCATGGCATCCGTGTTTTGGGACTGTCAAGGCATAATTTTAATTGAATATATGCCTCAAGGGGAGACCATCAACTCTGCAAGATACTGTGAGACCCTAAAAAAATTCAGAACAAGAGGAGAGGCATGCTGACAAAGGGAGTCTGCCTGCTGCACGACAATGCAAGACCATACACGGCCAATGCCACGAAGGAACTGCTCGCCTCGTTTAAATGGGATGTCCTGAACCATCCCGCGCATTCCCATGACCTAGCACCTTCAGATTACTATCTCTTTACCTCCCTGAAGCTGCACATGGGTGGAAAAAGGTTTTCCACCGACGAGGAGGTAAAGGAGGAGGTGGAGAAGTGGACGGAGGGGTTGGCGGGAAACTACTTCGAGGAAGGCATCAAAAAGTTGATACCCCGCTTCACCACCTGCATTGAGAGGAATGGCGACTATGTCGAAAAATAGCTTACATATGTACTACGGTAACCACGTAATTTTTTTGTTTAAATAAAAAAAATTGTAACCTACAAAAATTCAGTACACTTAGTTTCTGGATATGTCTCTTATAATACAATTTAGATAATCCACAGCTTTTTGTCTTTTTATATTCTTATCTTTTCACATGTTTCTTCTTCTTTCACAGTCTTTGGTGAAAAATATTTTGTTTTACTTGTTTTTTTTTCATTTGGTTTTTAATGCATTAAATGTGTGTCTTTTTCTTTTCTTGTGTTTTGGACGAAATAACATTCTAACCTTTTAACAGTTACAGTTGGTTAGGAGAAATTACCTCTGATATAGGTGATTCCAAACAGTAAGTGTGATAGGCACCATGACATATATCGCAGAATATCATTGAAATCATAAATGCTCTGGAGTGACAAATCTATAAAAATAATAAGAGTTAGTTGACTTTAAACTTATTAGTGTTCTTTGGATAAGAACTATAGTAAAGTTAAATAAAGACTTGAAATAAGGTTATATACGTTCTCAGTTATTTAATTTGAAATATTCGAAGAAGCTTTGTTTTATGGAACAAAGTAATTTAATACATTAACACTTCTCTTTATGGCTGAAATATGTTCCTGGAACATTGGCCGTAAAGTGAAATGCTGTAAAACAAATAATTTGTTTTCTTATAAACCCATAAAAATTGTATAGGATCTGTTTCAATAACAAAGCTAAATTTAGAAAATCACTAGGCTGGAAATACATCCATTGTTTTTTTTTCATTTGAAAATACTATAATATTTACATTGGTAATAATTAACACATGATATCATATTGAAGTAAATATATATTGTGCGATTTGTCTCTATAATATGGTTTGTGAATTTTGAAAAATTGTCTTTAGATAGACAACACTGTATTCTAGTGCCTATGTCATTCCAATATATGTAATATACTTTCATAAGGACATTATATTTTATACAGGGTGTCATATTTTATACTCAAGTCACCATTTTTGACAGAAACTAGCTATTTCATGTCAAAAATGGTGAGACTAGCTGTCTTACTCTAACTCGTTCATGCGCAGTACTGTTTGTCTCGCTCAAATTGATTGAATTTGATCTTTTAATTACAGAAATTAATGTTTTAAAATTATTTTTAAAGGAGTAGTAGGTATGTACATATTGTACCATTTTGAAATCTTGACTAAACAGGCCATATTTTGATGTAAATTGCCAGGTTAGCGTAGTACATTTATAGTATGATGAGTTAAAGTTAGCTGATAAAAAATATTAATTTTTATGATCGGACAAAAACAATTTTTTTGAACGTGCAGATGTTTTTTTGTTTTATATCTGACTCCGACTAATAGCAGGGTTATCTAGGATTGCGATACAACAATTAAAATCATAAAATATGGCAATTTGTAGTCACAGTACATAAACATTTGGCGCAGGGTAGCTACTTTCACAATTTTCGAAGAAATGTCTGTAACTCGAAAAGTATAAGGCTTTTTCAAGATTTTTTTTTAAATTCTGCACCGTCATAAGCTGGCCTCTTCCTCGATACCGGGTTGACGTTGAGCTATGGGACACCTTGTATATGCTGCTCTTTTATAGTCGATCTGCTTTATCTTTGATGTTGACTTTGCATTCTTCCGATGAAACATGACATCAGTTTGGCCTAAGCATTGCTCTTGCAACAAACTGGGATCATTCCGCCTGAAAAAAGCTTCGAGATAGGAGTAAGAGACAAGCGCTGTTGGTATTAATGTAATAAGTAGAATCACTTAGTAATTTATTTATAAATAAATATAATATGGAACCCATAAGTTACTAAAAAAAAAAAAAAGGCTTCTGAATTACGTCCTTTTTCTCAATAAAGTTACCGATTTTTTTGCGTAAAGGATAGAAAGTAATTACCCTACAAGAATATTGTTCCGCTTGTGTGAGAAAACTTGTATTTTTCAACTGTAAATTTAAAACATCTATCACTTTGATTTTTTCGAGCACTTTTCCACCTATATGATTTCTGGTTTTGATGTGGTTGTATTTCTTTCTATCCAGAGGGCAAGTATTTTTCTCCTGTGTCCACTTGACCAGACAATCCAGACAAAAGTTATGTTTGCAGGTTTGGGGGGAAGCTATTTTACCAGAAAGCGGCATGAAGCATATTGAACAATTATTATTCAATTCACAAATGCTCGCTTTAATTTTCAGTTTCTTAGGCAGAGATGGCTCCAAGAAATTACCGTGACCAGTTCCAGATGTGGATGCTCCGGCTTGATTATTTTCTTCTATCTGAAAATATATTTTTTCTCTTCATTTATACTTTGAATTATTTATTTATATAGTAATTTGTTTAATAAAACACTGTTTATTCCACTTAATATAATGGTATAACTCTATCGGTTTCAAAGTTTTCATCTCTTGTTTGTGCTCCCCTGATGATGTCTTTAAACATTCAGTGTTTAAAGACATCATCAGCCTTCAACTATTAATAATATTTACACATATTTATACTTTTAATTAATACTACAATTCAATATTTTTTGTAAATTTAAATAACTAGTATACATGGTACTCATCTGGCAGGTTTGTTATATAGTTATAAGTAGTATGAAGGTGTTAATTATTTATAAGAAATCATATATTAAGATTATAAAAAAACATCTGGCTGGCTTGTTATTCAACAGAAATTTCTTCTAACCAACCAGCTGTATTGATATTATAAATGTTATTTTGTAGATAATAACAACCCCAATAGCAAGCTATTTTATCCAAAGTATGTCGAGATTCATATAATGTACACTCGTTTTTATTATTCATAAACGGAAAATTAATGTGGCTGGTTGGTTGAAAGAAATTGCTGTATAGCAATAAGCCCGCCAGATGTACCATGTTTAACTATGTACACAAAATAATTTTAAAAAAGTAATCTGAGAGATATCCTCTTGTGTAAACTCCTTAAATGAAATTTTGAAAATAGTAACACAGGCAGTCCTAGATTTTCATACTTTCGATATTCGTACAATTCACTATTTCGTACTTGTAAATTTACTAGTAACTAATGTAGTTTGGTACATTTAACGCTATTTTTTTTACAATCTACTACAGTGGTTCCTAAACTTTTTCGGTTGACGGCGCCCTTAGTGTGTCAGGATTTTTCCCACTGCGCCCAAGTCAGAATATACCTAATAGTTGCACCTATGTTAGTGCGGTTAGATTAGTTAGGTTAAAAATAAATGAAAACATATTCGAAATTTACAAAAAAGTTTTGTGATAAGTAAATATTTTGAACAATCATATCATTGAATAAATATATGGTAATTAGTGGGCTAAGTTATCCTTTAGTTCACCGTAGACTCATTTCAGTGAAAATATTGGAATATTCGGCGGCACCCTGAGGCACTGCGGTGCACATTTTGGTGACCATAATTTTAAAATATCGGAAAAAATACCACCATATGCCCCTAAATACCACCATATGCGAGCAGTAAACATGATACAAATTGAAACAAGAAATGAAGAACCCATTTTTGAGACATTGAAAGCTCAGAATATGAATGAAGTCTTCATATAACGACAATTTTTTTAAATTTCATGGAAGAATTTAATTCCAATGGATAGTGTATATCACAAGTGTGTAGGGCAATGTATAGACATAAAACATGCCACAGAACTATCTATCAAGAAAATAAAAAGAAGGGTAGCATTCAACTATCCGTTGACAAGTTTACCATAAAAAAGCAGTACTAATACACCTCCTTAACTTTATAAATGATAATACTTTGTAACTTATGTTGTATTTATATTGAACGTTTATGAATACCTGTTTCCATTGTAAAATAAATATTTAAAACACACCGTTCATGTTTATTTTTATATTGATCAACTTTCGTACACATTTTCAGGAATTAATTATCTAGGAAAGTTGAGGACTGCCTGTGATTAATTTTCGCACAAAACTGAGATGCCATAGTTTGCGCTTTAAGGCAAATGCATTAAAATACATAAATAACATACTCGATTTCCCCTACGTTTCCAGTTTAGGGATAAAGATTGAGCTTGTTCACTTCTTCTCTTTCTCGATTCTCCTGTCAATTTCTGTTGAGATTCTTTACCCATGTCGTTGTCAAACTTATCTTGTATATAATTACGACGAATAATTTAATCAGTTCGATATATCCGTAAAATAGTAAAAGATTTCAGAAAATATTGGAAAAAACGAAAATTTTAAATGACAAAAATATGTTTCTAAAATTTTCAGTCTTCGTTCCATTTGAAATTCAAAAGTAATTAAGATGATTTTTTTAATTATGGTAATAATCTAGAAATACAATATTCAAATGATAATGTTATAAATACACGATTTTTGTGGGTTATAAAGAGATAACTGTTAATGTAAATGTTGGTTAATATATAACCTAAGAATACTATTGAAAATTATGACTTGTTCCGTTTGTCGTTTCATTAAGAATAAACAGTTAATCGGCTGAAATAAAAATAAGAAATCTTCATATTTTTTTTATGATATGGTCTTCACAAGTTATAAATCATCCTTATACAGATTGGGTCAGGAAAATTTGGCCCCTGTTTGAAATTCCGATTGCCTCTTGAAAGGTTTAAAAAGGTACAAAGGTAAGATGTACGCAGTGCTTGTGATAAAGGCTTGCCTTTAGCACTCTTCACCTGGTTGCTTCAGCGCATATGTTAGGTGATTTACTTTCGCTCCTCAGACTCATTTTGCGTGAAATGAGTTTTTGATGAGTTTATCCATGTTCTCTTGGCTTGAAACGTAACCGAAGAGTTGAAGAATGCGTCAAGTGTATTATATTGATAACCTTTATGAGATATTAAAATCTTCTGGTATATGTTAACATAAGTTGTATCCGTTTTTTTTCAAGTTTAAAAATGAGCACCAAAAGTAAAACAAAATGGTAGAACTCTTAAATATCATAAAATGCCTAAATATTGCCTATCTGGGTCATAGTATTTAGAAGAGAAAAATACCACTTTCTAAATAAAATTAATATTAATTAATGGGAAAAATTGAAGGTTATCAAATTGAGGGTCGACGTGGAATCAATAAAAGGCGCCTGGCTTATTTACGCAACATTCGCGAATGGGCGAGTTCAGTTAAGTTTTACACAGTTAAGGAGGAGAGGTTCCTAGCCACCAAAAACATAGATATCTTCTCAGGAGTGATCGCCAGCGTCAGGAAAACCAGACACGACACGTGAAGAAGACGAATTATTTTTATTCCTGTGTTATAAAATGTGCTTGTTTCTCTTGATCGGTCCTGGCTTCGAAATAGCTCTAAAAAAAACCTAGCTTAACATATATTAGTGTGCCGATAGAAATTCAAAAATCATTCAAGCGTCACGTATTCTTAGCTTTCTAATTACCCCTAGAGACATCAAAAACCCTACAGATTACATTTTGAAGCATAATAGGGACCAGTTGCTAATAATTACTGGTGGAATATGAAATAACGTATTGTTTGGATGCAATTAATGCCAATGGAACGTTGGGTACAGTGACCATTCTTCACAAGATTTTGCATTGTATGTTATTTGTGAAAACATCTTGAATTGGTTCTAATTTATTTCTCTGATCGATGTGAGCGGGAGGTTTTAAGAATGAGTAAAATAAAAAAGAAAACATCTGATGTTCCTTCATTCTTGCTAGCCTAGTGTCTGTTTAAGATAAAATGTTAAACGTCGCGTGTGACTCCTAGTCAAGTCTCGTCATACATATTATGTCTGATTCTTCTCGACGACTTTGTGTCAGAGGAATTGAGGTGATATACAGGACTGACGGGGGACTACATAATCTGCGTAGATTATATTCCCAAACAACAGTTGCTCACACATACATCACGGAGCTGCAATAGCGGATGATTGTGCTCTTGTTGCGGATTTCGAGGAAGACCTCCGAGAGATCATCAGTGTCTATACAGAGGTGTATCAGATGTTTGGTCTGGAAATAAATGTGAAGAAAACTCGGGTACTAGCTTGTTCTGCAAATAATAAGGTGCTATAATCACCCGACATTCGAGTGAATGGTGTGCAACTGGAGAACGTACCTAACTTCACATATCTGGACAGCATCCTAGCATCGAACTCTTCTCTTTATGATGAACTGAAGAGTCGCATCAGGAGCGCGTTTGCAGCTGTTGCTCAACTGAATGATAGAGTATTCGACAGGAGATATATCTCCCAGTCTACAAGACCATTGTCTTCCCCACACTTATTTATGGGTCTAAGACTTGGGTTTCCTGTAGAAGGCACATTCAAAGCCTTGAAATATTTCACCAGCGTTTCCTTCGTCGAATTCTTCAGATCCACCGGAGTGATCATGTATGCCACAAATGTCTCGGTTCTGCAACGCTCCAACTGTAAACATATATAATGTATGGTTATAAAGGCGAAATTGTGATGGACCGCACCAATAAATATCTTAACAGTCAGAACTTATCCGATGAAGGAGTAAGGTGTCCTACCATCGGACCGAAACTCCGAACAAGCTATCCATCACTTGTATGTGATACACATGGGCGATCATAGACTTTCAAAATGCGTTTTGTACGGGGAAGTAGTGGGCAAGCGAAGGGTTGGTGGGCAGAGAAAACGTTGTAAGAACAGTCTGAGAGAATCGTTGACTTTGTGCGGGGCGCCTGAGGACTTGGAGCAGGTGGTTCAGGACCGTGGAGGATGGAGAGCTATTTGTTCTCGGTCTGATGGCGTCTCAACAGCCAGACGTGTGAGAAACAGTCATCTTGCTGCGAACATGCCTCAACATTGCCACGTGACTCAGCAGGGTCCACATATCTGTGACATCTGCGGGAGGGAGTGCGCATCTAGGATCGGGCTGTTTCTCACAGAAGATCACATGATCGACGTGGAAGAGCAGCTCAATATTGAAGAGTGGCGGGAGATCCTCGACTACGAGGTCTAGCAACGATGACGAATTTTTATCTTTTTTATCACAACTCGGTAGAACTGTATTCAAATCACTCCCTCAAGATCTTAAGTCAAGAGATGCTGCATCTTTCTTTGCCTCGTTTGTCAATTTATTTCCCTCCGAATGATCAGTCGTGTTAAAATGTATCTTAGTATGTCCAACTGTAGAATAGATAATGCTGATAGCGTCAAATGACGAAAACTCCTCAAGGAAACTAAAACCTATCTCAGCTTATAGTACTGATGCTGATGATGAGTATGAAACAACCAACAAGAGAGGCTCCTTTAAAAAACAAAGCGTAGGGTCACAGTAACGATGGGCATCGTGATTCGATGATTATCGATATGGCCGAATAAAGGTGGTCGGGTCAGAGGCCGTTCACGAACCACCTGAGAAAGTGTCAGATTCAAATCAGCATTTTATTTCTTGCGGACTTTTCTCCGCTTTTGTTCGTTATGTGTTGCATGAGATGAACACGAATTTTATTTCCATTATTCTTGTCTGTGCTGTAATCAAAATATTCACGGCGCGCCTTTCGATTGAAATACGACGGTGAAAAAATGTAACATTTCATCGCTGTCTAAAATGACGCGATGAAGAATTGAAGGAAATGTCCAATATAAATACTAATAAATTATGTAAAATATAATCATTATTACAATCCCATCATGTCCCTATGAGAGTAGGCAGAGATAATCATTCTCCCCTTCAGTATATCCTGACATATATCCTTCGCTTCTGTTACGTCCATACACGTTATCGTGTATACTCTCCTCTTATAAAAGCTTTTCAGTATTTCTTATTTCACAATGTGATATAAATAGATATATACATACATATAAAAAGCGTCCGATATGCACATTCCCCTATTATGAAGTTTTATCCCTTTTTCAGAGATAATCTCCCCTCCATTATATCCTGACATATATCTTTCGCTTCTGTTACGTCCATACATGTTATCGTGTATACTCTCCTCTTATAAAAGCTTTTCAGTATTTCTTATTTCACAATGTGATATAAATAGATATATACATACATATAAAAAGCGCCCGATATGCACATTCTCCTATTATGAAGTTTTATCCCTTTTTCAGAGATAATCTCCCCTCCATTATATCCTGACATATATCTTTCGCTTCTGTTACGTCCATACACGTTATCGTGTATACTCTCCTCTTATAAAAGCTTTTCAGTATTTCTTATTTCAGAATTTGATACAAATAGATATAAACATATATACAAAAAGGGCCCGATATGCACATTCTCGTATTACGAAGTTTTATCCCTTTTTCAGAATTTGCTTTATTTGGTCGTGCCATATTTTTCCAGATCTTCCCAAACTTTTCGCACCTTCTATATATTATTTTGTAAAGATTATTTTGTATAGATTATTTTGTAAAGATTATTTTGTATAGATTATATTGTAAAGATTATTTTGTAAAGATTATTTGTATAGATTATTTTGTAAATCTTTTAGTAATCATTCTTTCTACGTGGTCGAATCAATTCAATGCCGGACATCTGCTATTTGGATATGACGGAGGAACAGCTGGACAAATTACAGCGTCTTCAAAGATTTATTTGTAACTTGAGAAAGTACGATCACATCACTTCATACCAGAAGGGGCTGAACTGGTTAAACGTGAGAAATAAAAGCGTGTATTGTCACTATTGTATAATATCCTTTACAGTCCTACCGCCCCCTTTATCTCGCCGAGAATATTCAGCATATTTCCGATCATGGACTTGCGCTACCTACGCTCAAGCAGACTTTATTGACTTTCCCAGTTCACTGCTCTTCTTTTTTTACGTCGTTCTTTACTGTCCATTCAGTGAGACTCTGGAACCAGTTACCAACTAATGATAGACTCACTCCGTTACTGGCATGTTTTAAAACGCGACTGAAAAAACTCTTTGATTCAAGTCAGTAATATAACGTGTTTCATTCCCAATTTTTCTTTCTTCTCCGCCATCCCTTCCTTCTTCCTTTTATTTTTATTCTACATATATATCATATATTGTTCATGAATTTTGTGCAAGTGAATAATGATTTGAATATATCGACCATGTAACTTCCTTTATTTTAGTTTGTCTGGTTATCTGGAAGGGATTGCCACCTAGCAATATGCGCGCCAGATTGTATTAAAATGAAGCGTTAAATACATAAATATTGCTAAGACGTGCGATTACGAACAACGAGTTCCTTGCCTACTTCAGTGGCTCTAAACCCAAAGGTTCGATTAAACAGGTCGAAAACAATTTTGTCTTTTGACCTTTGTAATAAGTTTTACTTCCAAATTTGAATAAGTTGAAGGGACTATGCGAAGTACTGGATTATGCATTTCATAAAATAAAATGTGAACATTGTACAATGTTCGTATAAAAATATCATTATTTGAATGTGCATGCAAAAATGAAATCGCTTGACATTTCAGCAGAAAAAAAGATGTTTGATACTCGTATGAAACTATTTTAGTTATACAAATTATTTTCAAGAGTCAACTTTGATTAAATATTTTCTCCGATAATTTAGGCTTATATTTTATTCCGGTTTATAAAGGCCAAATCAAAATTTTAGCCTAAATTATAGGAGAATAAACTCGTATCTATGAAATTTAATAAATGCTATCTAAATTAGCACAGAAGTTAATATACATCACACCATTTCCCTGTTGGGGTACGCAGAAAGAAATGAGTGTCTGTAACACATTCGTATTGGTGATTTGTATGGTGGATTAAGACAAGGGTGTGTTCATCAGGAGGATGAAAACTGGTCCACGCTGCGCATGACGTCACATTGGTAACACCGTGCTCCGCCCGCCACTGTTTTAGATATCAATCATACGGCACCGTTTTTGTTTGACTTGTTATTACTATATTTTACTATCCACAGTCATGGTGGAATAATGCAAGGGTGTACTTTTTGCATGCGTATGTTCTTCAGTTCACTTAGGTCAGGTATCAGTATCTGGTCTAGGCCCTGCCCTACTAAGAACATAAAAAATAAATAATATAACCCATTGGAAATTTTATAATTTACACACGTATTCATTATTACATATCATATTTTTATTAAACAATGATTTAAGCTTTCTTGAATCATAAATATACTGTATACAAGAGAACTAAATCATTTTTTTAATACTACCTTTAGTTATTATATGAAAATAAATACGATTACAAGAAAACTTATTTTTGTTTCCGTTTGTGAACTTACATTTCCTACTCACATTAATAATAGAGAATAACAATTATATAAATTATTCATTTAAATTAAACTTACATACTAACTAAAACACAATGCAAAATTGTTTCTATAGTCAAGATTATTTTCTTTTACTTTGTGCGTAAAAAATATTGTTTAATTAATCCAATATTATATTGTATAATAGTAACACACGTTTTGTTGTTTTCATAAGAATGTTAGTCTATACCAAACAGTAAAGAGTGTTCAATGTTTTCATAAGAATGTTAGTCTATACCAAACAGTAAAGAGTGTTCAATGTTTTCATAAGAATGTTAGTCTATACCAAACAGTAAAGAGTGTTCAATGTTTTCATAAGAATGTTAGTCTATACCAGACAATAAACAGTGTTCAATGTTTTTGTTTTATATTTTATAGTAAGAAATTTGTAGATTGTCAGTTTTTTCTTGTAGCTCTTTCATCTTTACTTTTAACTTAATATTTTTTCTCCATTTCCATCCTTGATGTTTTTATTTGTATTATTGTTTTCACTGTCATTAAATGGTCCATTTTAATCTGTATACTCCTTCAAAATGTCATAAATAATGGCATTTTTCGCCTTTTGCTCAGATCGCTGCTGTTTGGCTGAATGACCAACCACAACTTTCGATTTCGGGAGATTCAAAGAAGTTTGGGCAAAGAAGGATTTAAAATTTCTATGACGTATGGGGGAGTACTGAAGCAATCTGTGCTTTAATGGGGCAATGAAACAGTATTTTTTGAAGTGCTGGGATCATATTCTACCATTTTTTTTCATTTACGCGGTATTTACGAAAAAAAGCGTTGAGCCATTATCGCGCTAAATCACTGTTCTTAGAAAAAGAGTAACATCTAATACTAGTTCTTTTAGATTTTCTTTTCCAATTGTTACAACTGTAGGGAATACCCACGTCGTAAATATTGTCAACATGCACGGTCAACGACCGATGAATCAACCTTTGACTATGTACAAAGATCACATACCAGAACGTCAATATTGTTTACACGAAAATAATATTTACGTCGCATTCCACGGTAAAGAGAGAACACATCGCGCCGTCTCACCGTTTCGACAATAAATACTCTACCCACTATATCATTGGCAACGTCTGCGACCACCTCGGAACGCACAGGAGCGAGATCAAGATATACCGCGGACGCATTCACGCGCCCCGTTCTGAAATTCTATATATACCTACTTATCGACAAATAAAGAGCACTTGTTATTATTCACTTGACCATTCATCGCTGTTTATTATTTATTGATTATTCACTCTCACTTTTTCGCATTCCTGAATCGACGTATTTTATTTTAAATACAAAACAAATCAAAATCATTCGACCTATCAATTAAGCATCCCGCTAAATTGATGACCCCGAACGAAAAGGAACACAGAATTCGACTAAAGCGAATACAGAGATGTCAACAACATCATCATCAGCACGTCCTACTAGGACACACGCTAAACAACCAAAGACTGCACAATTCGGAATAATACACAATATACGGGTCATTTAACTTTAACGAATAAATAAATGACTATCAATACAGATCACAGCGGAAGTACTAGCACATGTAAACAACGTACCCATAGTCATTGATAGCACTGAGCGCCTGCTGTTCCCGAAGTGACGTCATCGCATCGGCAGAAGCTCTGCTCACATGCGCATGAGCCTATCCATGTCTTATTCTACCATGGGTGATTTGGATATGTTGGAGGGCGTAGCCAAGAGGTAATATTGTCTTCGGTCCTATTTAGAGCCACGTGCTTAGAACCACTTTAGTAGGCGCGTAACTCACGATTTGTCATTGCACATGATAGTAATTATACCTGACGTATGAGGCAATAACATTAATACACGTCTAGCGCTCGTGAGTATTGTTACCAGAATAGCTCCTTTACAAGATTAGGACACTTTTTTAAACATTTTTTGTGTCCTATTGGGAATCAAACCTAAAATCTCCAGATGGAAATCAAGTATTTTATCAACTAGACCATGGATTTCTTCAACTATTGCATGAAAATACTGTATCGTATCTGGCGGCATCTTGAGCGTCTCATGTTAGTGTACAAAATTCATATACACTAGTTGATGAGTTAAGTAGGGTGTAAAGAGCACGTTGACGTGGTTTGAACGTGCTGGAAAGACTGACTAAACAACTTTACAATCTAAGCATAAGTGGGAGTAGGGGTCGAGGACGACCGAAACACGCTTGCTTGGACCAAGTGTAAGAATGAAAGGTAAGGAGCAAGGGAAATATAAGGAACTGTGTGAGAAAATCTATGTTGCTTGAAGAGGCAAAGGAAGTATATCATTATGGGAAAGTTTGACACTGTCTTCTGTACCTATCTCAACAGGGAAGTGGCGTAATGGTATGTTTTTAAATTAATGAAATATTGCATCATGTCTAGCAGGCCTCAATATTACAAACTGTTTGCTGTCAATCCAATACATAAATATGGTATGTAACCCACTTAAAATAAATTCTTATGAAAACGTCATTCAATCACTAAATAAGAATATAATGTTCAATTGAAACAATGAACTTCTGAATTTTATGACGTGCAAATTCTCGTGAACGCCGTGTGACGAAATTGAGGTACACATTTTTAATACAAAAAGCAATAAAAGAAACAAGGAATTGTACCCATTAAATGGCAGCACTAGTCTCTTTTGTCTTTTGTTTCTAGTAAAATAGAGGAGGGGCATCGGATGGAAATCTAAAATAACGTGAGACCAAATCAAAACAATGGATTTTTGATTTAAATAGTCACAAAAATGCCCGAATATTTTGTCATACTTCTACGTAGAGATATCGCAACACGCTGCTCGCTCGGCGAGCTACACGCTCGATAATTAAAGTTCATAATTTGTTAATGAAGTTAAATGTTGCAATACAACAATTATATAATTTGAAAGGCTGAATGATGTGCAGATGTAGATGCAGGGTGTGCTGATGCTTTTATTGATGTATTGTTGGACGTAAATACAAGGTGGCGGAAATGTCTTCTCCCAATTGGAATAACGTAAATATTTTTAAATGACATCTTGAATTAATTTTTACCATAATTGTATAACTACATACATACGTACAAACTACCATGCCATTTTCCTGTCGAGAAAGGCAGATAGGACCGAGCGTTAGACTTTCTAGACACACATCATTAGTTTCTTCTACACCCATACAACTTCTATGATTTCTCTGACTCTACGTTTCCATTTTTCAGAATATCATTCCCTTGATCCAACCACATATTTAAAGACCTCTGCATCCTAATTGGTAAGACGTCTGTCTTCCAGCACGGAGGTTGTGGGTTCTAATTCCGCTGGAACCCAGATTAAAAAAAAGTTTCCAGGATTAATCTGTTTCCTTTGCCCATACTATCTCAGCGTGCTCTTCTTCATATTACTCAACACATAAGTCCTCACGTTCTTCCCTAAACACTTCCCTCCATATTCTGTCATACATTGTCACTCCATGTATTCATCTCAAATCACGATTGCTACATCATTTATTTGGCTCCTCTCAGTCTTTTTCCAGGTCCACATTTCACTCTCACACAACAAATTTAGCACATAAATACTACTGTGGACCCTTATTTTAGCAGATTTTGATAATGTCCGGTTCAATATACTCGTATATGTTTTAGTTGTATAATTGAGTTCTGCAAAATCAAGAACAAGTAAACACCTCAAGAATCAGCAGAAATCATGACTAATTTTATTAAAATTGTTTACATTGTTGACATTCACTAGACACCAAGTAAGTTAGCACTATTTCACAGTCCTAGACTCTTTTTGTAGGGTAATTTGAAACACTAAATTTACGTTTACAAGCCATTGACTCTCCACCTGCTTACGGATAACATTCGCCTAGAAATCGATAAGCTACAGGTCGATATGTTGAAAATGTCACAAAAACCTAGCTTTGCACAACGTTTAAAAGTCATTTATCCAATATTATTTTTGAAAATGTTTATGGCCTAATTAGTAAGGTACCTATTTTCCAGCCCGGGAATTATGTGTTCCATTACTGTTGATGCCAGTTTTTTATGACTTCCAGTCTGGTTTTCAGTTAAGATCTCTTATAAAATCTTTCTCTTTGGCTAGAAAAAATAGCCAAATAGCAATAAACCTGACATGATGTATATAATGAAAGTGGAATATAATACAATATACCATATATAGTACATGGATTTATTGTAAAATTAAATTATTATTATATAATCGATCAAACTAGGAAAATAACCGAAATGTGCAGTATCGCAAAATAGGATAATAATTTAGAGATAATACATATATCATATAACATACACACTATTAAGCCATCTTTTCAAAATAAAACTGGTGTTTTTTTAATTATCTTTAAAATAATAGGCACACGAAATCAGATGATGACATTTGTGCCATCCTGTATTATATTTCAACAAAATAATTATTTAACTATTTTTTGTAAACTTTTTTCGTACTATAATCTGTGTCGTAACATTTGAATATATGACGACCTCCATATCCTAGTTGGTAAGACGCCTATCTCCCAGCCCGGTGGTTGCGTATTCTAATCCTGCTGGAATCCAGATTTTTTTTAAAAGGATTCTAATCTGGTTTTTCTAAACACCACTTTAACATCTTTCTGGTTGGTTGGACGAGATTGTCACATGACAATAAGTGTAAAGTAAAATACATGTACAACAATATAACGTTATTGATTATAAGGATGTTATTATATGTATAATCACAATATCAGCAACTTCCTTATTACACACAGGAATTTAGTTCTTTGTTGGTGAGATATTTTGCAATTTATTCAGTTGACTTCTTCTTTTCGTATCAAAGGCGTTATACTACTTCCACCCAGAATTATGCCTTCTGGATCGCACTCAGCGTCCTCCGAATTAAGTCCTTTTCGATGCAAGACAGCAGGTTCCGAAAGCACTGTAATATGTGTCGCATGGACTTTTTTCACCGTAGAGAGTCAATCCATTTCAACCTAGGGGAATTTGGTTATGCAAAAGATGTCTGGAGTCATTTAGTTGATTGCATCTTTAATCACTGCTTTCATCGGTTCACCTTATTTAGTGTGGATGTTCACCTTATTTAGTGCGGTTGACTTAAGGTAACTCGTGATCAGACGGCATGTCTTATCCACCTGATCAGCGTGACTCGGTCTGCTCTAGAAAGGGCAGACGTATTAATCTCCAGAGTAGCACAAGAACAGTCCTGAAATTCGGAGGACAGAAGATTATGCGCCCCAAGATGAGTTTTACCAATTAAGCTAGGCATTACACGATTTAAGCAGATTTATTTTGTTATACTAGATTTTGTAACACTTTTGTAAAAATTTAACATTTCCAAACTAAAAAAAAAACGATTGGGTGAAGGCTTCCGACAGGAAAATTCTCCATCGATCTCTATTAAGAACAGTCATTCCTCATTCACACTCTTCCAGGGTTTTGCAATATATGTTCGAGTTACTCCTTCCAGCCCCTACTCGTTTCAGTCTTGGGCCTCTAACTCGTCTTCTCCCTTCAGGATCTTCGATATTTTTCAGAGTTTGTATACCCCATACGTTGCACATGTCCCAACAAGCGCAATCTAACGGTCTTGATAGTTTGGACTACACTGGCATCCTTGTATAATACATATTCATTTAATACTTAATTTTGCAAGGTAACGTATGTTTATTTCCAAGGGGCAATATCTTCCAAGTAACCATACAATTGTTTTATAAAGTTTTGAGTTAAATATGAAGAATTTATATTTTTTGTGTAGAGAAAAAAATAAGAATACCATAATCATAAATGACGAAACATTAATAAAACAAATATGTAGTGCAAATATGAGTGGATGGCGTGGTAGGGCAAGACCAAGGAAAGTATAATTCAATCAAGTGAATGGTATTTTGAATGAAGTAACCTTGAAAGTCAGAGAAATCGTAAGAGTTGTATTAGAAAGTGTATGAATGTGGAAGAGGCGAAGCTTGTGTGTGTTGAGATAAGAAAGTCTGACGCTCTGTCATCTCTATATACCCCTACAGGGAAACGATGTGATGGTATGTATGAATGTATGTAATAAAAATAAAAAAAAACAAAAAAAATACACATTTAAATAAGTCATCGATTATTAGGACAAGAAAAGGGATATATTAGGTGTTAACATAAGTTGTGTCCGTTTTTTTCCAATTTAAAAATGAGCGCCAACATAAAAAAAAAACAAATTGGTAAATATTATACGTCATTCGAAAGAAAATTTTCTGCTCTACAAGATATTGTGTTTGCTTTTATGTTACATGTATTATTTTATTTGAATACAAGCCTTCAAAATGTAATGTCAGGTAGACGAAAGTGAGCATTTTCGACACCTCCTTCAGTTCGCGTTCAATCGAAAGAATAAAGCTGCCAAAGCTGCTCACGATATTTGCGAAGTGTACCGTGAAGATGCTATGAATGAAAGGACAGCTCGTCGATGGTTTTTGCGTTTCATAGACGGTAATTTCGATCTGAAAGACATGGAGAGTTCCGGACGACCAGTGGACTTCGATGAAGACCGCTTAAACCATATTATTCATGAAGATCCCCTTCAAACCACCGTAGAATTGGCTGAGCAGATGAATTGTAGTCACATGACTGTATACCACCATCTTAAATCAATGTGAAAAGTCCATTTTGTTTTACTTTTGGTGCTCATTTTTAAATTGAAAAAAAAAACGGACATAACTTATGTTAACACCCAATATATGTTACGTGTGTAATATAGAAGGAAAACTAGAATTACACGTGCATATAGCTACAATTGATAATTTTTAAAAGCTGTGTTGAAAATATGTTAAATTTTTTCCAAATAATTAAAAAAACGTATCTCAGAATTTCTTACACAAAGATTTACTTAAAATATTTATATTATTCGAGGCTGATTTTAAATTAAAACGTTTTCTAATTATATTTTTGAACACAAACTAATACTTCAGTATAAAATTAAATATAATGTCTTTATATGATGATATAATTAGCGCATTCTTTAGGTTTATATAACGTATAAACCATTGCTTAGAGCACGCAATGTGTAAAATGAGATATTTTCTCAGATTTTTTGTAATATGTTTTGATGTGACAGATTCAGATGACTGTTGAACAAAGAAAACTTGATTTCAGCTCTCATTGAGACTTTACAACGTTTACTTTTCCAGGAGAAATCAAAAGGTTTGAAAATAACAGTTGTTCCTCCTTCGTTTTATTCTACTTTAAAAAAAATAGTTGTCCTTACTTAGTTTTGAAAGTACAATAACAGTTGTTCTTACTTATTTTATTTCAACTTTATTTAATAAAATTGTTATTTTAGTGATGGATTTTTTTAAACGCTTTTACATTCTTTAATTTAATATTTTAAGTGTGTATTTAGCAGATAGGACAGAACGCCAGACTATCTTACCACGACACACTCCTTTCTACATTCATACTGCTCCTACGATTTCTCTGACTTTTTACATTTCCTTCGTTCAAAATATCATTAGCTTGATCCAACCATACTTGACCACCTCTGTGGCCTGGTTGGTAAGACGCTTGTCTCCCAATCCGAACGTTACTGGTTTGATTCCAGTTGAAACTGTTTGGTTGTCATTCAAGGCCTTTTAAACATATCTTTGGTTGGTTTGAAGAGATTGCCACGTGGCAAATAAACCCGTTAGGTTGTACTGAATACAACAAAATTGTAATACAAAACAATTCTTGCCACACCTTTTCTCACATTTGCACAGTATATTTGTTTTAAAGATAATCGAAAAAATATTGCAATACTAAGAATATCCTTTCATCCTAGTTTTGTATTGATTCCCTTCCTTATTGAACGACCTCCGTGACCTAGTTGGTAAGATGCTTATGTCCCGACCCGGAGGCTGCAAGTTTAACTCCCGCTGGAACCCAGATTTTTTTTAAGGATTCCAGTTTGATTTTCACTAAAGCCCCTTTTAACCTCTTTTTAGTTGGTTGAAAGAGATTGCCACTTGGTAATAAGCCCTCCAGGTTGTACTGTATACAATGAAAGTATAATATAATATATTTATTTCTACATTGTCTACCTAGTCGAGCCCACAGATATGTGGTATGTTGCTTTCAGCAATTTCTATCCTTAGTCAGAACCAAACCTTCCTCTGACGCAGCATCAAGTCTTGTAACTAGCTTAATTTGGTGGTCAATTCATATCTACATTGGCCATCTAACTCCAATTAGATTAGATTGTTACTATTTATTATTTGATCATCTTCCAGCCTACGTACATCGCCAAGCCACTTTCAGTGTAATCTTTCCATGACAAGTAATACATAAGGTTTAACATTTAAAGACACTCTTAGGAAGCTTTTTATTAAGCGGTTTCTAAGTAATATTTTCTGATAACTTCATTTCCATTGCGCGAATCTTGTATCTTTCCCTATCTCTTATTATCCATGTCTCGTGACCAGATTTGCAAATCATCAGCTTTAAGCTGAGACTTAACTCTTCCGTAGTCAGTACTGCTCTATATAAGGAATCTGCCATTGCAGCGGCTTTCGCTTTTTTCGATTAAATTCGCGTTTTTACTTTCTACCCAGCTCCGTTTGGGCGAGTCATTGATTTTCAATAATGTACCTAGCGTCAAGTACTGTTATGATTTTTGCTACAATAAAAGTTATTTTCTTTTAGCTATTTTTATACTTCAATGAAAATACATTACAGAGTTGATAAGTAAATTTTATGAGAGTTGTGAAGAGAAAATCTGATAATAAATGTTACAAAATTATGGCGATAGAAAAGAGTGAAAAGAAAATTAAATGATATACTCGTATATGAGTGAACAATGGAAGACTAGAGCGAGTTTAGGGATTCTGGTATTTGGGTACTATTTTCCCAGATGATGGAAGAGTTACGAATATATCGAACATTGTGTAGCGACAGGTAAAAGGCATTGGGGCTCTTCAACAAATATATATACTTGAACCGGGTAGTATCAAAACCTGCTAAGATGATAGTCCACCAAAGTATTTTATTACTACCCGAGATGCATGAGAGTGAAACGTGTACGTGGAAAAGACTGAAATAAGTCGAATAAATTGTCTAAAAATGCGTGCACCCAGAACAATACACAGGGTGGTAATGTATGACAGAATACGGAATGAAGTAATTAGAGATGAAAGTGAACATAAGGATGATGTGTTAAATAAGATGAAAAATTCTCTGAAGTGGTTTGAGCATGTAGAACGAATGAAGGAAGAAATGAATACTAACAAAACAAATACATATTTCGTGGACATGTGAGTAGAATGCGTGGTAGTGGAAGACTGAGGCAAACATTAAGCGAGTAACATTTGGGAAAAAGGAAACATAAAAAGTTAGATAAATCGTAGAATTTATACGAGAATGTGTATGAATGTAGAAGACGCGAAGAAAGTATGACACTCTGCCCTCTTTGCCTACTCCGACAGTGTAATGGCGTTATTATATGATATATATGTATGTCAAAGCAAACTGTAATATGGAAATTGATCCTATAACTTCCAGGTAACTGGAATAGTTATGTTAAGTAATGCTATTCCGAGAATGGGCACCACATGATCGAAAATATACTGAATATTTTCCGTGAGATTAAAGGGCGCGGAGGGACAGTTAATAATAAATTACTATGAAAAGTGACGATATGCGAATTTTGCATCTACTTTTTACATTCAACCAACTAAGTGCTATGTGATATTAAGCGATATTATATCACTTTTTCAGGTTAAATATAAATCTCGGACAACTACTCGTATATTTCGATATAACATATTATACTTTGTATATTATTTTATACATTTTTAATATATACACCATCCAGATGCATAGATATAGACGCGTGTGTGGCCAACTTAAGAATTAATGAAGCGCCTTTGGAATGGCGTGTTTAAATATGCACATGAATAAATTTAAAACAAACTGTCTCCAACTTTCACAACTTCATCTGGGAAATTAGTTGCGATATCGCCATATTGTTGCGTGTTAAATATATATCATAATACTTGACATAATTCCTCAAAAGGGTGTATTTCATAAAATTTATGGAATATGTTTCAGTCTGATATTCAATATCACACTTTGAAAAATGATTTTCTTTGATAATCAATATTATTTATGATGAAAGTAAAAAAAGCACGTTAGGTTTGTTGGTTGTGTTGTCGATTTTATATACGAGTTCGTAAGTACTATTAATATTAAAATTCTGAAATGGGTCTGAAAACAATATATCATCTGAATTATATCGAATATAATTAAATGACAACTTCCGTGGCTTAGCTAGTAAGACACTTGACTCTCGCTCGGAGGGCTCAGGTTCGATTCTCGATGTCCAAAAAAATGTCCCAGTTTGGTGAAAGAATTCGTTAGGTAACAATACTCGCACGCAACGAGAAGGTTTGGCCTCTACAGTATGTAGTGTTGCCAACATCTGGAATAAGGAATCGAGAGTTCTGTGCCTACTCCAGTGGTTTGAACCTGAAGCCTCAATTATTAAGGCCGTAGACAATATTGTGTCTCAGCCACGCTCTTCAATATGTCCGAATTACAAATTTGAATATGTTGAAGAGTAGCAGAAATGCAAACGTGAAATAAGTGAAGAAGAGGAGCCGTGAAAATACGGTAGAACTGTATATACTGAAAAGAATGTGTGGTGTGTCAATGTATGACAATATAAGGAATACAGTCATTAAGGATGAATATGAACTAAAAACCCATGTATAAAGTAGGGTGAAAATAGCATATTGGTGTGGTTTGGTCATATTGAACGGATGGGTGATGAAAGATTGACAAAACAAATTTCCAGTGCAAGCCTAAATGAGAATCATGGTAGAGCATGTTCAAAATAATAGGTTGGATCAAGTTGTGGAAATTTTAAGAGATGTAAGTACTACGAAAAATTGAAGAAACTGTGTGAGAAAATGTATGGACGTATAGGAAGCGACACAAGTATGACAAAAAGTTTAACAAGCTGTTTTTCCTGACTAACCTGACAAGTAAATTGCGTGAAAAACTTTTATTTATTTCATCAACTTAAAACTACTCTTTTCTAGTTTTATATATTTATTCGCAAAATTACAATTGAGGAATAAAAACCAAAAAAACTTGACTAGATATTTTTCAGGCGGCCTTGAAAAGACATTGGTCGCCAAATGGCGCCTTAGAAAGTAATTAGTTGATTATTGGGTTATTGTATAGTAATACAATTTATTTGTTATTGTCTGGTGGCAATCTCTTCCAATCAACGAGAAAGTTGTTATTCAAGCTTTAAATAAAAGTAACGTGAACCCTGGAATTTTGAATAGAAAAAAAATCCCTTGATACCAGAAGGAATCGAACCCTTATTCTTTGAGTTAGAAGACAGGCGTATTTTTAATTATGCCACAGAGGAAGAAGGTAATCGCTTGTCGTTAAACTTTAAATTCAGTAACATCATATTATTTTTATCAGTTAGGTATGATCAATGTGGCTTTCGCTTTCCCCTTTTCCCTTAATGGATTTGACTTTTTTTATTTTAAAAATAATATATAAGCGTTTTCATTGGTATCCTTATGTTCCCGTAGACTAGGTGGAAAATGTCATAGACAACTCCAGCTGACTCCAGCGTGAGTTCCTAATCAACTATTTTTTGCAGATATAACATATGAACAGGTTACGGCATGTCCATGCACCTAATTCACCCCTAAGGGTCTTATGTGGGTAAAAATATCTGGTGTCCTTAGAGCCGAGCTCGCCCAAATGGTTGGGGTGTATCTCAGCTGGAAGGGTGTTGTGGGATGAGCCCGAATTTTTTGTGACTTTTTTCTTGAAAGTATTTTCTTTTCTTTTGCTTTAGCATGTGCGTCTGACTGCGGGATATATTTTATTTATTTTACAAATGACAAGAAATATACATAATTTGCGAAAAAACAACAGGTAATTTAATTTGGACACACAATTTTAATGAATCTGGGTTTGTTGCCTTTCATTTGTCGTGTTCCCAGTAAACTAGGTTTTTGCCGGTATCTCACTGAGGACATATAGCATGAAAAAATTAATCGATAATTCTTTCCGATTTTTGATTTTATTAAATCCCGTTGCACATTCTCATCAATCTCAAGCAATATACATAATTTGCGAAAAAAACAACAGGTAATTTAATTTGGACACACAATTTTAATGAATCTGGGTTTGTTGCCTTTCATTTGTCGTGTCCCCAGTAAACTAGGTTTTTGCCGGTATCTCACTGAGGATATATAGCATGAAAAAATAAATCGATAATTCTTTCCGATTTTTTATTTTATTTAATCCCGTTGCACATTCTCACCAATCTGACAAACAGTGATACTCAATTACACATGTATACATCACGTGAAATCAAACTCCTAACACTTCATCACTTCAGACATACCAAAAACATTCATCCCACAATATTCCGCACATAATCATAAAAATAAAAAAAAACATACAAAAATATAAATACAAAACAACAAAAAACACCACACTCAAGAGCTCACACAAACCTTTTCCACAAGTCATTCATCTTGCAAGCGCAAGTACTCAAACTTCTGTCGCAATAACAACCACGCTCCGATCGACTGCCTAAATTGGTTTCCTCCCTTTGCCTTTATTGAATTCGGCACCCCATTGTATGTCAGGGGAGCTAAATAGGCATATTGCCTTTGGGCAAAAGATATACATATATGATATTATATTTGTATGCTATTTTTTTCGGTGAAGTTATTATTCTATTAATTGAATTGATTGTATTCACAACTTATTTATTGTATTTTTTGTTTATAATTTACATGTGCAAATGTATGGCTGCACGGCAACGCACTGAACTTCCGTGCGGAAGGTTGCCAGTTTGAACCTCGCATTGTGATACTCTCCTCGAATGACACAGGATTATTGGCGTGATGATTTTGCATATTCGAGTACATACTCGTACATGGTTCATATATGTTTTATTTATTTATTTATTATTTAATACTTCAATTGTTAGGCGGCAATATCTTCCAACCAACCAGAAAAAAAGTAAATAAAGCAAGTAACATGGTTTCAAAATATATTCAAATGATTATTCGAGATACTCGTAAGAGGATTTATTTAAAATTAACTTAAATGTTGATTTTAGTGGTGGGTTAAAAATATTTTAAATACAAAAGATCATGATATAAAACCAGAATTATAAAACAAATCATTTATAATTAAAAACAAACACAAACCCAATGATATCATCAATGTAGAGGAACGGATTTTAGAAAGAAGGATGGAAACCTGGAATAAAATCCCTATGTCTCTGAACGAAGGTGTATTTTTTTTGTCAGTTAAATGAAAGTTGTTAGGTATCTTGTTCCGACGCGATGAACTGGTAAAACTAATTAGCAATCTCTTCTTGAGAAAAGTCTTGGTTAAACCTTTAGTGTTCGTAAGTAATATATCACTTATTTTAGAAGCAAAAAATAGTTTTGATTCGTCAAAAACGTGAGCGAGTTTCTAAACACCCCTCGAGCAAGTCGTTCAACATGAGTACGGGCGGTGACACTTTCCTTTTATTGACCTTTCCACAACTTCAATGGGTCAGAAGATATGACATAGTGGAACTATATTTTAGCAGACCATCGTGGAGGTACACGGAGGTCTTGATTTTGATTTTAACTGTGACATTAAGTTTTTTTACTTTGTAGCTAAATAGCGTTTGTAACATAAATTCCTGCGAACTAAAAGTTAACGATTCCATAATAACATAATTACGCATTAAATATTTTAAATAGTCTAGAAATGTATTTATTACACTTTCGCTGTAAATAGTAGATAGTGGGTTTATTGTCATATTGAAATATCTTCTGATAAACCAGAAAAATGTTAGAGGTCGATAGTGAAAACCTTATTGGAACTCTTAAAAAAATATCCTGTATTTTGTTTGTATAAAATATAAAAGTCAAAAAATGCTTTGGTTGTATCCTTGAATCCTTGTTGGTCGAAATTAAAAGAGATGATTTTTGAGTCTACTTGTTGATGTATCATAGATATTAGATATGGGCTTGCGAAAATCCTTGTTGGAAGGCAGATCACTCTCCTCCTTTATGGCGGCCTTCCTGGCATGCAATGTCCTGCGGGGATCGCATGTGCCGCTTTGTATGAGATGATGTCTCTGGCCATTCTATCCACACGGTCACGCCAGTACCACGTTTACTTCCTGCTACATCTGTTGATATCCTCTAAGTTGCAGGGCTGTCGAATGTGATAGTTTCTAGTCCTATTATCTCTGAAAGATTTTAGTGCAATTTATTATTGAATCCACGTGAGTCTTTATGTTTCTAAAAATATGAAAAGAGCAATAAAAAACATGATGCTGTTTATTCTTCGGTTTTTACACGTGAAATCCTAATCTATAGTTTTGTTACAGTTATCCATATTATATTGAGCTGTGGAAATTAAAAAAAAAAATCTGCTGGGCTTACACAAAGAGTTTGTAGGACTCATTATTTTTTAAGGCAGATTTTAAACAGTCTTAATTGACTTGTTTACAGCAATTATCGTAATATTATTAGTTTTGACTGGATAATATGAAGAAATAAGCATTGAGATGATTCGAGCAAGTAGAAAGATGTACGATAAATTATATATACAAATACGACCTTCGTTGGCAAGACTCCTGTTTCCCCATTGGTAAGACGCTTGTTTCCCAACCCTGAGGTTGTTGGTTCTAATCCCGCTGAAACCCAGATTTAAAAAAAAGGATTACAGTCTGGTTTTCACTTAAGGCTTCTTTAATATATTTTTGATAGGCTAGAAGATATTGCCATATAGTAACAAGCCCGTCGGGTTTTACTGTTTAAAACGAAAGTGTAATACAATACAATAATATAATCTATACAAGGTACGATAAGTTTGAGAAGACAAAAACGTGGCATGACCAAATTAATAAAATTCTTAAAGAGGCGAGAGTGAAAATCATTTATAATAGAAGAGTAGACGATGTAAGTAGTAGAAGCGAATAATGTTTACTAGGTTAAAATGAAGTGGATATTTGTTCTCTCAGCCTAAACTAATAAGAATATGGCATGAAAGTGATAATAATAATGATTATTATTATTTCCCAATAATCATTGAACTATGAACCACCTGTATGGATATTCCGCATTCTAAATGTATACAAAAATTCTCGCTGTCTCGTCATCATCTTCTGTCACGGCGCCGTGATGAAAATGAGAAAGACAAGCGCATCGCGTCAGGCCCGCGCCCGCTTTGCGCCCGTGCGCTCGTGTGCCCGTGCGCCTACCCGTCCCACTGTGAGCTTGGCTATTGATGAAATCGTTCGTGACTTTTGACACCGGAAAAGAATTCTCCTTCACCCATTCACAGTTCTGCTCCACTAAACTACGCCAGAGAATGAAAGTTCAGGTAGATGGTTCTCAAAGTATACAGAATTTATCTTTTATTTTTCAAGTATCGTTTTATTGAGAGTAAAATTTACTTATAATAATTATCCAAGGTTGTTCACGAACTAGATGAAATCGTAAAGAATGACGACGTTCGCTTGAATGTTTTGTTACTGGACGCAGTCACTACCTTCCTATCCTTAAAACCTTTTCTACCTTTTTATCTTGCAATGTTTTTGATTTGTCAACAATGGTGGGTTCGAGTTCAAAGTTAGAATGCACTTGAGTTTGCTCTCTAAACGGTGCTATATAAATTTTCCTTTTATTATTATTATTATTATATAAGGTTTCTGATAAATACAGTATCTGTTGGGTTTATTATAAGGCAATCGCTTACAACCGACCAGAATGATATTAAATATGGTAAGCATGAAGAGAATTCCAGATTAAGATTCTTTATAATAAAATGGATATGAACGGGGATCGAACCCGCAATCTGAGACAAAACAGGTCTCTTATCAACTGAACTATGGAGCTTGTCTTGGTGTAGTATAAAATCTTGGGAATATTTGGTTTTCTTAACAAACCCCATTGAATTTATCATCTACATCATTGTTTTGTCATTATAATCTAAATAAAAATTATATAAAATTAAGTCTACCCTAAAAGTAATATTAGGTCTAGTCAATTAGCATGATTTAGTCATATTTGTCGGGCAAGCAGTGACCGAGCCAACATAATTGTACATGAGGCAAAACTAAGTGGAACACTCGAGTAGAATCAGATAGCGGTACATGGACAATGATTTAATTCACCTGAAAAAAATGGAGCAAAGGGATGAATGGGTGCAAAAGATCCAAGACCATCAAATATAGAGAGGCATTGTTTATGTGGTTTAGGCTTTGTAGGAGTTGTATGTTTATCTGAAGTAATTGAGTAATAATCAGGATTATATAAATAGTGGCGCTTATACATTTCCTTTTAAATATACTCGTATATCATAAAATCAAAGTGTTCTCAAGATGAAATAGCGCTGAATATCTGTTTATATTGTTGTTATTTATTTATTTGCTTATAGTCATTTTCGACACAGAAATAAAATATGTTACATTATTCATACAATTGGTAGTAAAAAAAGAAGTACATATATACTATTGAACACAACAGGCCAGGGCTCAGAAAGCCCAGAGTCGTATGCCGCATGAAAATAAGGAACCATTATGGAGTCTCAAAAAAATATATTTGAAAATAGTTCAATAATTTAACGTAAAAAATAGCAATGTTCGGAAGTAAAATCAGTCCAGTACCAGCTTTAACGAATAACTGTCTTCCTAAGCATAATACCAGAACCTTCTGAGTTATCCAAAATTAGGAAAATAAGAGTTCAGCAACCTATGGAACGTGCGCTACATATGGAAATTCTTGCTATATTTGGCCACAGTCTCTTGACACTTTCGTCTCGCTTTTTCCGAATACAACAGAGTCGCATCGTCTTAGATAATTAAACATACGCTCAAAATATGATGAAAGTAAAATACTTTGAGAACTCTAAACTGCGCTATTCTGAATGTTCATATCAATTATTGCCATCGACATTGATTCATTTCTTTTTCCTACTTTTACTAGGTTTTCCATTGTTATAACAACTTTTCCGGTTTTCTCGATAATTGTCTCAATACTTATCGTTATCACCATTTAAACCGCATAAGTCCCCATTGTAAACAATCACCTTTTCAATATCATGGTTAAATTCGACACTTTATCATCTTTAAATTCGTTTTCGTATTTCACGTCCTTCCGTTTTACTTTCATGACGATCTCCGTGGCCTAGTTGGCAGAACGTTTGACTTTCAATACGGTGGTTTCAGGTTGGATCCCTGATGGAACATACAAAAAATATGTCCTGGTTTTGTTTTACACAAACGGCACTTTAACACTCTCCTGGTTGGTCAGAATAAATTTTCTTACGGCAATAAACCCACCAGGTTGTTTTGTAATACAATACTCTTCCTTTTTGATATCATTTTCAAGGATATCTTTCTCGTCCTTATCAGCTTTAAAAATATACGATAGGGTTGTTTTTCTATATTTTCTCTGTTTGAAGATAAATTCTACTTAAGGGCGCTTTTATTATTAAGTGGCATCTCACTAAATGTTAAATTTAACTAATTTATTCATCGAATTAAAAAAAAAATTCTAAGAACATTTAACTCTTTAACATCGGATCGAAATCAAGATACCTTTTTCCAGTGCTCGGCCTGTTTTTGAGGAAATCTGAATTTTGTGAAGAGTTTACTTAAATTGCTATATTTACGTAAATATTAGGAAAATTGTTATTAAACTTTGTATATTTATATAAACTATTTTAAGAATTAAGTTTAGTAAAGAAATTTGGTCAATATTCCTCTTATTGAAGAGCTGTATCACACTCCTTACACATGCACCGGGTCTCACTTAAATCTTATGCTTATCACACACGTTTCAAGTCCTGCAGGGTTTTGCTTTTTTGTTAGTTGATGGACACTTATTTAGACCCGTTCTTTGACAACTGTTTGGAGAATGGTCCTATTTGACCCTGGAGACTATCGTTGGTCTCCAGATTCATAATCCATAATCTTCAAAACCTGACACTTCATTGCACAGTAATGACGCGCGACGTCAGAATGAATGCATATTTTTATTGTCTAGGGTAGAATTTCCATTTTAGAAATCAGGAATATAAAATTAGGAGACTATCGTCTTAAGGTTGAATTGTTTACTAAAACATTTATTGATGCTAGTATTGATGTCCTTTTTTGGGAGAGGTATCGATCACGTGAAAACACGTGACTCAACGTATATCTTCTCGTAGTTTATCACGTTAAAATATGGGATCGGAAAATCTCGACATTTTTTAAATAACATTTTCTATCACTTTAATTCCCCCAAAATAACGAAGAAAGTTTTTCAGAAGGTATACAAATGACTGGTCATATTTTACCAATTCGCCGCTGTCTTTAAAACTGTTTCTCATCCCGACATTCACAAACACAATGACTTGACACGATGATGCTGGCTCCTCACCCCGACATCCGGAAGTCGCTTCACTTGATCATGAGATGCCGGGTGATGAAACAATGAGATAATTCTGATAATATTGTGCAATAGGCGGCGAGGTTCCTGTGTTTTTACCCACGCATAAATCGCTGTTTGAAACTAACAAGAACAGACCAATTCACTAACTTCTTTTGGCGAGATTCCCCACATACATCTCGACTCCCTCCTATTATTTAATATGGCTACTGTAAAAAATCATAATGCAGATAGTTTAATGGTAGTTAGTATGAAGTGGAACAATTATTACGTCAGCTTAGAAGTAAATTATATTAAGTTTCAGTAAAACGATTTAAGTGAAATGAAAATGTTGATTTATTTACTATTTTTTAATGTTAGACGAGAAAGTCATTAAGGGGAATTTCATTGATTTTTTATTACTTCAGTATAATTTATTGTATTCAGTGATGTTTTTTATTTAACGTTGTTGAATTTTTTATGTTGTCATTTTGCATATTTATTTTCCTTAACTGGTGAATATTTCATTGTTTCAAATGATTCCGTAGCTATGAAATAATGATTTGATTTAAATAAGTGATTTAAAAAAAATTGTATGATATATTTATAATGACTACATATATTTAACGACCTACGTGGTCTAGTTAGTAATGTGTTTGACATCTATCCGGGGGTTTTGGCTTCAATTTTCGATGGTACCATCAAATTAATAAAAGAGGGTCCCAGTTTGGTAAAAGAGGTCACCTGGTAAACGTATTCACTTGTGCCGAGTACGTGTGAGAGTGTTGTTGCCTCTTTATGTGCAGTGATTCATTTGTCTACTCCGGTGAATCTAAACCCAAAGGCTCGATTGCGATTCGGATATGTTGAAGGGTAGCATCTAAAAAGAAAGAAATAATCTTAGATCGATTGCATTTTTTATTACAACTTGAAAAGCGTTGGGAGTATTAGTTGGATATTTTGGGAGTTTTATTGACTTTAGTTAGGCCTATGATAATGTACATAGAGAACTTGGTTCCACGGATAAGTCGACCATTTTTTTTCAAACGTGTGCCATCTTTTATGCAAACCACTCGACACTATAAAACAAGTCATTGGGGATATTTATGCCCAGTTAAAAGATGAACCATTTATTAATTGTCACAATTATAAGGCCTTGCAGCAAACTTAGTCTATATATAGAGGTTGAGAATAAATATATATTCCCAAAATCTCGCCGCTGCTCGCTGAAGTTGTCTCCTGCCTCCCTCCACCCACAATCCCCAACTCGATTTTTATCGTTAGAAGTGTGTATCTCGGTACCAGTTTGAAAATAATTCAGTCTTTTTGGTGCTCCCTGATGATGAGGTGAACACCTTGAAACCGATAGGGTTATAATGTTACATAAAGTGGAATAAACAGTATTTGATAAAACAAATTACAATTTCTTTAAACCTCCACAATATTGATGGCTTATTTATAAATAATATATAAAAGTTTTTCACTCTTCCGTATTTCAGAATTTTATTCATTTGGTTGTCTTACGTTTTTCGAGGTCCTTCCAAACTTCTTGTACCTTATTTATTTATTTCTTTATTTATTTAACACTTTTATTGCAATACAATCTGGCGGGCTTATTGCCAGGCGGCAATCTCTTCCAACCAACAAGACAAAAGTAAATTAAGCAAGTTACGTGGTCGCATAAATCATTCAAATGACTATCCATCCTCACGAAATCCATAAACATATACGTGAGAACATGCCCACGAACCCCACAAAGACGGACAATCACCCGAACATTATTTTTCATATAAAGTGAGATATCATCAATCAAAAGGAAAGGAAAGGATGGTGGAGAGGAAAGGAAAAGAAAAATCAGGAATTAAACACGTTATTTTACTGACTAGAAATTAAGAGTTTTTTCAGTCGCTTCTTAAAGCATGCCAAGGACGGAGCGAGTCTTATATTGGTTTGTAACTGATTCCAGAGTTTCACTGCATGGACAGTAAAGGACGACGTAAAGAAAGAGGAGCGGTGAACTGGAACGGCCAATAAACAATCTCTGTTTGAGCGTAGCGCTAATCCATGATTGGAAAGACGCTGAACATTTTCGGCGAGATAAGAGGGTGTGGCGGGACAGTTAAGGATTTTATACAATAGATACAGTATGTGAATTTGGCGTCTATTTCTAACATTCAACCAGTTCAATGCCTTCTAGTATGAAGTTATATGATCGTACTTTCGTAGGTTGAAAATAAATCTTAGACACACATTTTGAAGACGCTGTAATTTGTCCAGCTGTTCCTCTGTAACCTCCAAGTAACATACGTCCGCATAGTCCAGAATCGGAAAGAGCAGAGATTGTACGAGTAAAGTTTTGGTTTTAGTTGGTAGGAATCTTTGCAACACTTTAACGAAACTTACTTCTCGTTTAGAGAAAATATGTAAGTGAAATGATAATATTTTTTATTATTGTGTTATGTTTATCTAAATTATTAATTTTTGGAGCAGATATAACAAGACAAACGAAGATAGACCAAACTCAGTATCATACTAATAAATAGCGAACCTCGACGTCGTGGAGTTTATAAAATATTACAGATATTGTGACACGGAGTCGGCAAGATATGCTGGTGACCAGATTCTTCAAAGAATTATCGAAGAGCTATGACAGACTGGATGGCCTTTCACGACTGCGCTGCCTGCCTCTAGTTATCACTGAATTCATGTCATTCACTCTCATTTATACGTGACAATTAAGATGCAATCAAAAGTAAAAAGTTGCAAATACCTCAGACAGATTGATAATCATTTAAATTTATTAATTTGATAAAACTAGCCAAATATGGAAGCATTTATATCCGAATGCAAGCTAACGTTCGTTATTTATATATTTTGACATACTTTGATTATTTAACATTCTATAACACAATTAAAAAAATATTGTTAAATAATAACGAGGTAGTCTCAAAGCGGGACCGATAAATGATAAATTGATGGAGACCAGATTACAGTGGTACGAACACATACTATAGTTAGAAGTCCCGAATATTATTTAGTCGATCGTTACTTGGGCTGGAGGTTTGTTGTCGTGGATTGACCGGTTGACATTCACGTCAAGCAAGCGGTCGCCACAGGTTCGATTCTGGGCGGATTCACTGTAGAACAGGTTTTACTCTTAGACCGTTTTACATCTGAATTTATGTTACTCTGTATCTTATATGTTGTTTATCATAAATTATTATAGCGCTATTAATGAATACAAATATAGCACTACATAAAAGAAATAGAAGGCTGCTGCAGATTAAAGCTACCGATAGTTTTCGAATTTGGATCTCCTTGCTATCGGACATTTAGGTTTACTATGTAAAGGATGTGTGCTTGCTGAAGTGCAGCTTTGTTTTTTAAGAATAAATAAAATATGACCACAGTCATAGGTATCCTTAATACCCTCGAATACTAGGCGGAAAAAGTGCCCGTGTCGTTCGAGGGGAGTAGCACAGCGCGGGGTTCGAACCGACGACCTTCCACACGGAAGTCCTGCGCGTTTTCACGCGGCCATGCACCTTGAACACGAACAGGCGTCTTCCATGGTTGATAATCATATGTGATCATGAGAATAGCTCATAGTATGACGGGAGAAGGCTAAGAGGTCTTCCAAAGAAAATATGGATGGATAATGTGGAGGACGACATCTGGGGATGTCGAAGGATTTTGTCCAGAATGGACAACTTTGCAGAGAAGGAAAAATCAAAAAGCTGACACCACAGTAATGAAGCTGGGAGGAAAAAGAACAATATTGTTATATTCAGTAAAAATGACAATACATAATAGTATGCTGGGGCCCACTTTGACGTATGGTAGAATAATGATTAATGCTGTGTTGAAGCCTGAATTAAGGAAAAAATATGGTGTGTCAATGTATGAAAAATAATGGAATGTTGACATGGATAACATTGATAAGTAAGTTTTTATGTGTGTATGCTAAATTAATTGATCGAGATACAATGTACTTTTTTATGATCAAGTCACACTTAGTTAGGGATTTTAAGGAGTTGATTGTGGTATTTATTAAATCTTCCAGTTGCTAAGGTGCATGTAATGCACTGATCTTCAGTGCGGAAGGTCGCCGGTTCGAACCTAGCGCTGTGCTACTATTCTCGAATGACACAGGTTTTTTCCACTTAATGTTCGGAGTTATAAGGATACTTATGACTTTGATCATATCTATTCTTTCAAATAAAGAAAAGAAAACATGCCAGTGTGCTCCGATCGTCTCAGTTTAGTGTGCCATCGGATACAGTACAACGGTGTGGTCGGTGAGTTTGCTGGTGTGCAATGGCTAGGTCACTTAAAAAAATACTCCACGACACAGCTTCGTTTTCCAACTGAAATGACGTTGGAATAGCGAAATGATCCTCGTCTACGAAATCCAACAACAGCAAATATTCCAGTGATCTCAGTCATACCGTATAGTTCATTCGTAAATGTCATTCATCTTACATTGTAAAAAAAATCTTTGTTCCCGACTTCACGACAAACAGCGTGGAGAAACCCTCCAACACCACATCCTCGCTTGGACCATGAAGTTTTATATAAGTCAACAGAATCACAACAATCCTCTGATCGCTGCCTTGGGGGCTTACGAGAGTAATCTACCTTTCCTGACTAGTTCACCTGTTAGGACTAGTTCACCTGTTCATCTGTTGCCTGACTAGTTCACCTACACTATTATCAGGGAGGACCAAGGTCTGAGTGAATGTGATGGAATGCAAGAAGCCTGAACGAGAGGACATGTACTTGCTAAATAATTAGTTGTAAGAATTGTTATCTACTTTATATAATAAGATTATTAAAAATAAAATGACATGTTGAAAATTAAAATTAAGTTACATAGTTCATAGTTATACTATATAAATTAAATTAGTTCTTAAGTTATAAATATGTATATAGGTATATAATATTTTGCAAATGTTTGTAATATTATTTATAAAATTAAAAAAATTAATCTATGATTTTATTAACAATCGTGGAATTATATTGTTTTAACGAAAACAAAAAGGCAAACCAAATTTTAGTCATATAACTTTGATAAATAAAAAAAAATAAAAAATCTTTATAAAATAAAAAAAATTAATCTGTGATTGTATTAACAATCATGGAATTATATTGTTTTAACAAAAACAAAAAAGGCAACCAAATTTAAGTCATATTACTTTGTTAAATAAAAAAAAGAATAATCTTAATAAAATAAAATAAAATGGAATCTATGATTTTATTAAAATTCGTGGAATTATATGTTTTAACAAAAACAAAAAAGCTAACCAAATTTAAGTAATTTTCCACATTGCAAGAACTAAAAATATCCAATATTATACGAGTACTAAGGAGGCTTTGACTTATCCTAAGATGCTTGATTATAGGAACACTGGCGCAATATTGAGAAACCCTGCTATAATTGAATGGGCAAATGATATCGTACTGGACAAATTCGGGCTGAAAATAGTGATAGTGAAAGAAACAAACCAAAATATCATTTCTCCGAGTATCAGTTATAATAACTCATTGTTATCTTGAAGATGTGAAACCTGACTACAATGTAATCACATCATACATACACATATATGGCGTTAAGTATACCATATAAGATATCAGTTTCCAGAACAATTTAATTAATATCTCATTGTAGTCAATTCTTGCTCCTATTTAAAGTGATTTTGCGTGCACGGGTAATAAACAAATACTCAAAATGACACGAAGTTTTTATTCTCAATATTCGCAATTCATTAATCTATTTATGGTATGGTAAATGCTACATCAGCATAGTATGAGAAAATTCTTTGTCTGAAAACCCTCTTCTAGAGGTAATTTTTTATTAAACAAAGAATACAACAAATTTGAATAATGCAAATGTGCATGGACGCGCAGTAACGCACTAGACTTCCGTGCGGAAGGTCGTCAGTTCGAACCCCGCGCTGTGCTACTCCCCTCAAATTACACATACATTTTTTCCGCCTAGTATTCGGGGGTATAAGGATACCTATGACTTCGGTCATATCTATTCTTTTTAAAAAGGCGTGATATAACTTATGAAATTAAATTCATTATGGAGTCTTGTTATAAATATAAACGTTGTGTATTATACTTGACAAAAACTGGTTGGTTGAAATAAATTTCTGAATAGCAATAAACCTTTTAGGTGTATAGGTTGCCTTAAAAATGTAGACCCACTTTTACACCGTGCCGTTTACTTGAACTTGTAGAAATGCTATCAGCATGGACCACAACATCCATCAATTTGAACACTTGCAACAAATCTACTTATATCTTCTTTAATTTAGAGTTTTAATATTAGATATACCTTAACAAACACTGAATCTATGATCGTTAAAGGTTCATATATATTTTTTGGGACACAGTTTATATTACATTTGACAAAAACTGCTTGATCGAGAGAAATTTCTGTATGGTAATAAAAATTATAGTTGTATAATTGGTAACTATATATCTTCTTCTCAGTGTCATGTCAGATACCCCCAACGTTGAATATCACCTGAGAGTAGGTATCTTTGTCCCCGGCAGCTCGAAAAAGATCCCCAATCACGTCAATCCCAAGATCAGTCCAATCCCAAGATCAGTTCAATCGCGTATATTGCGGAGCCAGGAGATTTGCCTCCTGCCAACACCTCTTCGATCCTCTATTTTGCCGTGGATGATCAGGTGCAGTAATTTGTACTTTGCTCCTCTAAGTACATGACCCAAACTATGTATAATTACTATAAAAATATGATTGTGATATCTTATACATACTTCCAACTATGGTGTTTTATTTTTGAGACGTAAACCGATTATCACCATTTCGTCTCTTTCCCCTGTTGATGTATTCTTGACTTCAGAATTTGATCATCACACAGCAAAGTATGTTATATGTTCCCCTTACCGTTCGACAGCCGTGGTTTGACAGTTAGCATTCACCCTATATTATAAAACTATCACTAACGTCAAAAATATTGTTTTGATATTGTATACTCGCGCTTTGTTGAGTAAACTCAACAAAATGTTATCTTAACGCAACAAAGTAGGGTAATTCGGGAAGACATTGTTAGTGTGACAACCCCACTCAAAGTGACATTGTTATATCCAGGTACCTACTCTCCCATTCATTTCTTTCGAGACTGATTTTTTCATTATGTCAAAGCTGGTAAATTATCGTTGAACTATAATAATTACCTAGTTATGTAAACAGTTGCTACTCGTATCAATTTTTCTGTCTCCTGTAACGGGTACTACAATGTTAATTTATTGATCTAGGCAAACTGTAAATTGACAAACGAACGTAAATGAAAAAATAATAAGGAAATTATTTGATTGTTAGTAATAAATTAATAAATACAATCGACAACCTATGTGGTCTAGTAAATAAGACACTTATCCTCCAACACTGTGGTGGATGGGTCTTAATCCTGTTTGTCTACTGATTATTTAGAAAAATGGACCGGTTGTCCCTTAAGGTTTGTTAATCGCCTTTCTGATCGGTTGGAAGAGATTGCCATACAGCAATAACACGACTATGTTGTACTTTACACAACGGAAATGTAATATAAGCTAATATGTTGATTAATTGTAAATTTAAAATATATTTCGTTTTAAATAATGCAATCGGGAAAATAACTGTGACATGCAGTATCACTAGATGACACCATAATTTCGTATTAATTTATATATACTCGTAACATACTATCACGCTTTCCCCCTTACGGTGTAGGCAAAGATGACAGGTACCCATAACTTTTATCCACGTTTGCCCACTCTCGCTTTGCCCACTTATCTTTCATTTAGTTGAAATTAATCTAACTATCTTCTTCCACTCTTTCCTCAGTCTACCTTTTCCTCAATCTTCATTCTTCTTCACCCTTGTTTGACCCTGACATGCAGTGTGGATACTCCAACCAGATCATAGCGTCCGGTGTTAAATTGTGCACCTCATGCACGCTTCTAGAAAATTCATAAAATGGGCAGCCGTATACGATGTGGTAAACGGTCTGGATTTCCGTGCAGTCGCTAAAAGGTGACTCCGGCCCATTCCGCATTTGATCTTATTTACAGTACATCACTCCTTTCGAGGTAGGGAAAACCCAGGTATTCCAGCCTTCAGGTCACCCACAAGATGCTTGTTTTTTACGTCACACTCTATTCAACGAGGTCTTTATTAATTTCAGACTTAAATATTTATTTCGTAAGCCTTTCGCGAATAATTCTCTTAATGTGCCCAAACAATCTCAAGATTCTGTTCTTAATTCTACTAATATGTATCTATAAACAACAATTCTCTTAATGTGCCCAAACAATCTCAAGATTCTGTTCTTAATTCTACTGACATGTATCTATAATCAACAATTATCTTAATGTGCCCAAACAATATCAATATTCTGTTCTTAATTATACTAACATGTATCTATAACCAACAATTATCTTAATGTGCCCAAACAATCTCAATATTCTGTTCTTAATTCTACTAACATGTATCAATAATCAACAATTCTCTTAATGTGCCCAAACAATCTCAAGATTCTGTTCTTAATTCTACTGACATGTATCTATAATCAACAATTCTCTTAATGTGCCCAAACAATCTCAATATTCTGTTCTTAATTATACTAACATGTATCTATAATCAACAATTATATTTTATTCGATCATTCCTCACGCTTTAATAATTGTCGGGGTAAGGAAAGAGGACAGAGCGCCAGACTTTCCTATTGCGATACACATCCTTAGCCTCTTCTACATCAATACACCTTCTCATATAACTACGATTACTCTGTCTTTCTACATTTCATTCTTTCAGAATATTATTAACTTGATTCAACAATACTTTGTTTGGCCGTCCTCTCGCACGCCTTCCTGTCACATTTGCAATATGTATCTGTTTTGTTAGTATAATCTTACTCCCTGTATTTTCCTCAATACACGCATGATGCCAGAATTACATAAAGATGAATTAAACTAGGACGATACTGGGAACAAATTTATAATAGGATGAAAAAAAAAACTTTATATAATTTCTCGTTATTAAGATAGCATTTTTTTTCTTAACACACCTAAATTGACGATGCAATAATTCTGTGCTTTGCCTCGACAATGAGCCCCTCA
Organism: Odontocerum albicorne; assembly: GCA_949825065.1. Classification (NCBI taxonomy): domain Eukaryota; kingdom Metazoa; phylum Arthropoda; class Insecta; order Trichoptera; family Odontoceridae; genus Odontocerum; species Odontocerum albicorne. The sequence continues at coordinate 12,645,816 of OX463849.1, read as the reverse complement.
TTTTCCCCATTAAGTAATCATTATTTAGACACAAGTCCGCCCTTGAGGAGAGTCTGCTCTCTAAACGGCGTTATATAAATTAACCTTTTATTACTATTATTATTTGCGCTTTTCAGTGCTTCGTGGCCTTCCAGAAAAATAACCAATAAAAGCACATTACTTTCACTAACATATTTTTTATATCACTGTACCACTCAGACATGTAATAACACTTTATAACACTGTACCACCCAGACATGTAACAACACTTAATTAAAAATTGACAAATTCCATTATCGTCTTATAAATTTCTCCTTTTCCTTCCACTGTGCTCACATATTTAAGGGTCCTGATCTTTAAGATGTGCTGACACGATGCGGCTCTCATAATATATTACGTTGATTAATTTCCATAAATCACACCTGTTTTACATGGAGCTATCACGATGGTAAGCTTTTACTTTCGATTCATTAGCTGAGCGGATGAACGACAATTTTATTATTCTCTGTCAATCATCAGAAGTTTCTTCTATTCATCCACCAACACAGATAAGTGTTGTATCACTCATCTTTGACTTGATGAAGACCTTTTCTCTATTGAATTAAAAATTTTGGGCATCAGTCTTTTAAATACATTTAACCTGCAGAGTTAATAATTTTACATTTAAGAAATACTTACGTTTTATTAATTTCCTATCAGCATCAGGTTTTTATATTGTAGCCTGGCTGATTTATTTAAACTTTTTCAAACAACTAGAAAGATAGTTAAAAGCCCTCTAGGGAAAACCAGACAAGAATTCCTTTTAAAAAAATGAATACTAACGGGAATATAATCCGTAACCCTCAGGTCTGAAGACATGCATTCTACCAACGATGCTAGTTCCTGTCACTACATTTTTTTCTTCTCATGCCATTTATAAGTTTAAAAGTTGGCGATTAACTCCTGGATATGATTTCCTATATTGTAGTTTAGTCTATTGGACACTATTATTATATCACGATAATCTTCTGTAACTTACACCCCGCTTCTCCTCAATGTTCTTATCCAGGAGTTTGTATTGTCACACTGTATTGCACTTTTGTTATATACGATATAATCTGATGGGTTTATTGTCATGTGCTTATAACATAATATCTTACTGAAAAAAATTGGGAAAAAAAAAGTTGATCGATAGGAAGATTCGTGGAAGAAAGTAGATAAATATTTCTTGAAATCGTTATAATATCAGTACACAAATATATATTTTTTTCGTTGTCACCCTTTGCGTTTCATTGGAAATACAGAATGTCATTAAATACACCCATCCTCCCTGGCACGTCGTTCAAAGCCGTGGCCGAACCAATACCGAGGCGGTCTATGACTGTTTTAATATTTTAATTTTACGGTCGTTGGGAGATTATGGAGGGTGTGGGCTGAAAAAAATAAATAGTTTATGTATTCAAAGTTTACCTTTAAAATTTACCTGAGGTCTGTATTTCAGGAATACAAGTGTTGCAAAACTTCAAACTGACAAATAAGTAATTGATGACTTGTACCTCTTTACCAAAACGCCATAGAAATAACAAACTACATTAAACACACATTACAAAAAAATGTTGGCTTTGTTTCAAAATATTACTAAAACAAACCCATTTTAAATGAGAAAAAGACGAACAATATTTTTTTAAATATTAAATAAAAATAAAGTAAGTAAATGTCGATGATAATTTTTCTGAGGGAAAAAAGTACAACTAAACTTCATATAACGTATAACTAATCATCATACAAAGCGTGATTATAAAATTATTCGAATAAAACAACAAAATACATACAAAAAAAAATAATCATTGCAATTGTTTATATGTGTGTAATTATGACTTAAACGAAAAAATAACACTTCATTCCAAAACACCATAAAGAGAAAAAAAGAAAAAACAATTTCAATACAGAATAAACCAAACCTAAGACATTCAGGGAATACCTTGGTTTTCATAGTCATCATTAGCTATCCCAACATACGAATACTACCAATTCTGATTCTATTTTGCATGTTGAATCCCTTTTCCTGTAACAACAATTTTTCTACATTATCATAACATTTATATTAGATAGAAGATAACAAATACATTTTCATAAATAATTAATTTATTTTCATCATCTTTTTCTAAACATTATCTACATTTTTTGGCACAATCTGCGAAAAAAATCCCACATTACTGATAATTTATCAATATGGAAATTTTTTCTTTCATTACGCGGCCCACATAAGCTATTGTCATTAAAAGTACTTCGTAATCTGTGTTGCCTGCATTCTTTCCTTATATAACACGTGCATTCTTTATAAAATCATGTGATAACGACAATTTATTCAGAATATTGTGTGAACTGCTGTTATTAGAGTAGTCATATTTAATTTTATCGCAATTTTATAAATATAGGGTAAAGCGATTTTTTAATGATAATAGTGAAATACAGTGGGCGATGAAAACTTTTCCCTGTTTAAAATCTCAATTATCTCCTAAACAGATGGTAAAATTTTAAATATATTTTATGCGCTTTACCAAAATGTGAAGTAATAAGCCCACAAAATCATCTAAAAAACCGATCAAAAACAACTGAATTGACCACCCTTGCCACCCTTGCCACCCTTGCCACCCTTGCCACCCTTGCCACCCTGTATCTCACCTCTTCAATTTGCTGTGAAATATAGAATTTTGAATTCAAGTTAATTCAACTACATAATACCCCCTCTTTCTTAATGTTAGACAAAATTATTTATCCCCTTGAATAAGAATTATATCTAGCATGAATATTTTGATAATGTAGGATGCAACAATTTGTGTTGTTCTTGGAAAGTGGATAAAATTAACATTTATTTGTGTTTTACTTTTTACTGTTTTAATCATTCGTTGAAGAGATTGTAATTTATTTTTAACAAACACTGTTTATTCCAATTTTTTTTTGTGACGGTATAACCCTACCGGTTTCAAGGCTTTCACCTCATCTTCAGGGGAGCGCAAACAAGACTAAATGCTGTTCGAACTGGTACCGATATAGACGCTTCAACGGTTGGAGGCTGGGGGGTGAGGAAGGCTAGGGATAATTTCGGACAAGAGCGGAGAGATTTTGGGGAAATAACTGTTCAACAGATGTTCCGATCGGTATACTGACTTAGAAATTTCTAGGGCCTCTAATCTGTCCAATTTATTTCCGTTACCACTAATATGTAAGAATTTGGCATCATCGATAGAAAAAGTATGATTCTCACGGTGACAATGATTAGCCATTTCAGAATAAATTAGAGGATTTGTTAAGGCGGATTTGTGTTCACGAAATCTCTTTTCAAAAGATCTTCCTGTCTTTCCTATATAGAAATTATCACAGTCAGCACATAAAAGTTTATACACACCACTGTTGCTAAGTATTCCATTTTTGCCTTTCCCATTAAATAAGAGTTTCCGGAGATTAAAGTTAGTGTAAAAAGCTGGCTTTATGTGACTTGGAATATTTTTGGTTATTTCATATGATATATTTTTTATAAATAGGACTTTGCTCCATTTACAGGTATGCTTATAGGTGTCGTTAAATATATAATATTTTATAAGTTTCTAGGTGAAAGCCTTGAAACCGGTAGGGTTATACCGTCACAAAAAAAAAAAAAAAAGTGGAATAAACAGTGTTTGTTAAAAATAAATTACAATGTCTTTAAACCTCCACAACGTTAATGCCTTAACTATAAACAACACGTTGAAGAGATTTAAATCAGAGGAACATTTTTCTTGCCCATCCTTCATATAGAGGAGATAATAAATTATTAATTTTGATTGATTTTTAAAGTAACGTAGAGGATGAAATGAAGAAAAATATTAAAGTACGAGTAAATATATTTTTTTAACCGTTACAAAAATGTTAAATATTGACAGGATTCTAAATCTGGTTTAATCATACTTTACTTTCCCATAAATCATTGGTCATATAATTCATAGTACTAAAAATTTAAAAAGGTTCTATTTTTCAGTTGACAGACACAGAATTTCGTTAATTTATGCTGAAGCTGGCGAGGCGAAACAAGGAAGGTAAGGTCGTTGCTGAATTATGTGAAATACGAGTATAAAGCTGAATGTAGATATAATTATAGTATTATAATAATAACGTTTCATGAGAGTTTCATATTACTTACGATTTTCAATGGTTTATTATTATAACTTTTACACAGATTTTAAAACCCAAATAATTTGCAAAACGGCCAAACAGTTCTGGTAATGGCTCTTTTTACTTGAAAACATAGTGAAACGATTTTTATAAAATTGTAGTATTGATTTCCGTTTATTACCTCCTGTTAGAAAATAAAATTGTAGTATTGATTTCCGTTTATTACCTCCTGTTAGAAAATAAAATTGTAGTATTTATTTCCGTTTATTACCTCCTGTTAGAAAATAAAATTGTAGTATTGATTTCCGTTTATTACCTCTTGTTAGAAAATAAAATTGTAGTGTTGATTTCCGTTTATTACCTCCTGTTAGAAAATAAAATTGTAGTATTGATTTCCGTTTATTACCTCATGTTAGAAAATAAAATTGTTGTATTGATTTCCGTTTATTACCTCCTGTTAGAAAATGAAATTGTAGTATTTATTTCCGTTAATTACCTCCTGTTAGAAAATAAAATTACTTCAAGTACTTGTTACCTTTCAAAGGGGAGGATATTATATATATTTAATTTAAATACACATCTGTTTTATTCAAAATGATGCAACGTCGAGTAATATTATAACAATTATAAAAAATACCCAACAATAAAAAAAAATCAAACTAATACAATAGTTGAAAAAGCATTAAGATTCGAGGAAAATTACTCAAAACTATTGTACTCGTATAATATAACTAACTATTGTATATATAGGTCCATAAGGAGCTTAAAAGGCTTCATACAATATTTGTACTGATTAACTTATCTACATATATTCAGCATAGCTATTGGTGTTAGTTCTAAGGGATGAATTGCGACAGGTTTATTCAATTTGGTATGTTTATTTTATTTAATATTTGATAAAGGTTTAACCCAAATATGTCAAATATAATGCGTAGTATAAAAAAAAATGTGAACATTCTAAATAATAACAAAAGTCACAATGATTACTCAGGCTTCGCTATGAAGTGGCGCAGTTATACCTACAAAGTTTTTAATAGCTTAATTCTCAATCTAGTGAGATTTGGAAGATATCAATATAAAAATTCGTTCAAAAGGTAATTTTATGTGCTTAGTGGTGATACTTTTAATAGCACAGTTCGCGAATATGGTACCGAAAACAATTTTAATTGACGATGGCGTAAATAATTGTCAGGAACATTCAACAAAAAAATGTCAATCAAAAGGGTTAAGCAATTAAGATTAAAAGTTTTATTGTTTAGATGTTTGGAACATAACCTTAAAATATTTGGATTTATAAAGTTCTATTTATTACGTTCAGCCATACCTGGGAAAATATATGAATGTATAAATGCAAAAAGGATCTATCCCATAAAATACAGTTTTTGCTTCAATTCAAATATCGATTTAGTATACCTCAACACTTAATGTAAAAAAGTCGAATGTACATTTAATCTTAGCATGTCGCGTTCAAATTAATTTAATACAAATCCTTACATGCGCTGTAATAAATATATCATCAAATATTTCAAAACAGGCTGAGTTTGAGTAAAAGCCTCTTAAATTTTGAAAGCTTTCATTCTATTTTTATTTTTCGTTTATTTTCTGTGGTAAATCGTTTATAGTTTGTTTTTTTAACTAATAAATTTTTGCTTATTTTTAAGTACATTATTTCAATTGAAAAATAAAAATAAAAAACTGATTTTTTTGGAATTGAAGGTTATAATGTTATTCCTACACACCCCGGCTTTCTTTACGGTAAACACAATTATTAATTCCCATGATGAAGAATTGTATCTAGCGTGAATTAATAATGTATGACTAAGATTTTTGTTAATAAATTAGGAGGTTGAAAAAATTTCATTATTAAGTAGTTTTAACGTTCCTTCAGAAAAAAACGATGTTCGAAAATATAGAAAATATCGGTTGATTACAAAAAGAAGAATTAAGAGAGTGAAAAATTCAAGTTTCAGCGTCTCATATTTTGAACATTCGTCGATGAATGAAACTAATTAATTCAACGTGAAAGAATATTCAAAATATTTGAATTATTATCAATTCAATTTCATTGAAAATATAATTGGCAGACTATAGATTCAGAAATTCCAGTTTTAAAAGTAAAATGTCTATTGTTTTCTAAAAAAGATTACGAAATTGATGATTTTCAAGCAAATGTCAGATAGATTGCTTCAGTTTTTGCTTCAAAATACAAGTTGGCAAGTTAACAAACCTGTGTTGGTATTTCTGTGTACGAATGACTACCAATTTATCGATAACTTTAAACTAATATTTTCTGTTACGATTGACGTTGCAAATACAAATTCTCAATTCAAATATTGAGTCTCAGCCACACGACAAAATATCAAGCCTCATATTTTCCATAATTGATTATCTTTTCAAATATACATTTTCCATAATTGATTATCTTCTCAAAGATACATTTCCATAATTGATTATCTTCTCTAAGATACTTTTCCATAATTATCTTCTCAAATACACATTTTCTATAATTGATTATCTTCTCAAAGATACATTTTCTTATATACAAAAAGAAACTTAATTTTGGATTTTGTTAAAAAAATTAAGTATTTTGATTTGATTGAAGTTTTTTTAATTAATTTCAAGTTGTATTGAATGTAATCTGGTGAGATTATTGCCATGCGGCAAAATCTTCCAACTAACCAGAAAGATGTTTAAAAAAGCTTTAAGTGAAAGGTAGCTGGAATCTTCTTTACAGAAATCTTATTTCTAATAGGAATCAAACTCGAAACCCCAACCAATTGACAAAAATAACGTCGTTAAGGGTGTGTACTCGTAAGGAAATTAAATAACGATAGTTATGAGACTCCTGATAAGAAGACCATGTTATTGACGACGTTGACAACATGGCAAACTACCCTCGGACTGCAAATGGTATGAAATATCTAGAATAAAGTTGAAAAGAAAGTCAAGAATTTATTTAAATCTATTTCATGACACCTATCACTATAAGTTCACTCTAATTGTGTGAGGAAGCTACTAAAACATGACACCTATCACTATAAACTCACTCTAATTGTGTGAGGAAGCTACTAAAAGCTACTAAAACATGACACCTATCACTATAAGTTCACTCTAATTGTGTGAGGAAGCTACTAAAAGCTACTAAAACATGACACCTATCACTATAAGTTCACTCTAATTGTGTGAGGAAGCTACTAAAAGCTACTAAAACATGACACCTATCACTATAAGTTCACTCTAATTGTGTGAGGAAGCTTTTAAAATCTATTAAAACATGACACCTATCACTATAAGTTCACTCTAATTGTGTGAGGAAGCTACGAAAAGCTACTAAAACAATACATTTAGGTGGAAGAAGGATTTAAAGTAAAATCAGCTGGTAAATGAATTCGCTGGGGATAACATTCGGGATGCCTAACTGCTATGCAATCCTGTGTTGACAAAGCACCACCTTTTTGAATAGCCTTTTTTATATTAACAGATATTTTTATATTAGAGAATTTTCGAAAAAACAGATTAAAAAAATGACATCATTTTACAGAATGAAGACAACGACATTTTTTTATCTATTTTTATTTACAATATTATATTTTTTGTTTATATGGTTAATTGACCATAGTATATCTGGTGGATTTATTGCATTAAAGCAATTTATTTCAACTAAGATTTAATGCATGACAGATTTTACAAAAAAATATTCGCTTAAATTTAAGGGAAAATAACAAAGAAATGAATAAACTCTATCAATATTGATTGAACTAGAATAACATTATTTTTTTCAAGGATAAGAAAGGGAATCAAAGGAAAATTGGGATGAAAGGATATTCTGAGTAATGTCATCTTCTTTTTAATTATCTCTTAAACGTAAATAAGGATGATGCAAATCTGACAAATTTTGGTTAATCGCAGTGTTGTGATTTGAAAAAACATGATTTTACGTGTTATTTAGTTACAAAAAAGCTGGTGTACCTTGTCCTTAAGATTCTTGGAGTATTTCACCAGAATAATTCTCTGTTTGACTGACAACACGACTGTAATTCCTGACGAGATTACATCTCTGTTCAAATTACATCTAAGACCTGAACAATTGTGAAGTTTCTAATTTGCAAGGAATCCCGCTGGACTGATCATCCTACGGATCCAATAATTGAGATGCTTAATAGGTACTTCACGTTTGTCCGTCTTATTAACTTAAAAATATTTGTTTAAGAAGGCTTCAATAAAAATATTAACTGAGATCGAATATTATTCCAATAATTTTTTGACCTATTTTTATCTACAATACTACCACGAACCTTTAATTGTTTTTGATATTGTTTTTGGGTGTTGAAATTTATGGTGATTATTTAACCTTTTTTTGTCTTCTATGAGAATAAACCCATAGAAAAACCATAAATTAAAAAAAATACATGCAGTACATTTGATTAAAATAGACGGAAATCAATCAGCTGCCTTTCAGCTTCAAACATTCAAATTTTTTAGACTGTCTTAAATCTTACTATGGAGAATTTACCAACAGAGAAAAGAAATAAAACTATCGAACTTAGTTTCGCAAATTAAGGGTTATTTATTCGAACCTAATGCGCATATCAACGTCATTTTAATGATGGAGATTATCCAGTAAAGTTGACGATAAGGAGATTAATTGCACGTTTTAACAGCTGGGATCGATGTTGACTTACACTAAGTCGTAATACAACGTACTTTCCACACTAATGAGAATATTAAAAGGGCACAAGAGAGTGTTGCTGATGATCAAGCAACTTCAACCAAACGACGCTCAGCTCGAAATATACCGAACAACACTGCGAGGAATCTTATGAAACGATTTGCACCTCTTTTAGTATGAAATTCAGTTAGTGCAATAATTTAAACCATAACACGTTGAATAAGAATATTGGAGCATGACTTATATACCATCGTGTATCTTACGAATTTATTTACTTTCTCGTTTCATTGATCCACGCATAACGTCTGAGAACCATCCTGCAAGAGTTTTCCTTACGTTTAATGACACATCTCGCAGAATTCCCGTATTTGATTCTCAATAGCTAACATGATGCTCTTAATATTCCTTATAATAATTTTTATCCTCTATTTTCAGTATCTCTGCTATGCAAATTGTTTAATAATATGACTTAAACTTCTAATACCAAACAAAAAAAAGACGTTTTGGTGACCATGGTTTTCAATGGAATAAGTAACATTCCCCACCAGCATTAAATCTCGACATTGAATTTTCATACATATCTATAGTATGTAACCAGCTGCCATGTCATCAGCTGTAAAACTTGCACCCTCATTAACTTGCTTCAAAAAGCGACTTAAGAAGCATTAGATTTCTCTTCAATGACATAACGTAACTTTCCGTATTCCGCATACCATTTTTCTCTCTGATATTATAAAAAAATGTTTTGCATATTTTTTTCTTCTGTATTCTCTTCTTTAGATTTATGATATTTTTCTTACAGTTTATTGAAAGAAGGAAAGTGAGAAGTAAGAAAATTCGTAGTAGCTGTATGAGATGGTATTATATATGGGAATGGAATATGTGTGCTGATATAGGTAAGTCTAGTATCTCTATCTTCTCTGCCTATCCTAGCAGTAAGTATGTATGTATATCTTATACTATGTTTTTATTTGTAATTTTTATTTGTAATTTTTGACTTTTTAATGTTTTTTTTTTTCTGTTTGTGTGTAATCTAAAACTTTATAATATCTCAATCAACAATTGGCAAACCTGTTTGTCTGATTGGTTGGAAGAGATTGTCATAGGCAAATAAACCAGTCTATCATTCCTTTGTGGAATGAAAATAGCACAAGTTTAATATGTATTTTTCTTTTTTCATTGTTACATGTGAGTTTTAATTTTATTCTCTTAAATCTTAAGTATGTAGTTAATTTTTTTATCTCTAAGTATCGCTTATATACGAGTATAATTCAGAAATGATTGTCGAGACTATTTATTAGCACAAAACACAACGAACCAACTTAAAAAAACTGAAAGTCAATCGTTTCTTACATGATGACGACTCTCATGGTTTAGTTAGAAAGACACTTGTCTTCCACCCGAAGGCTTCGGTGCAAAACAAGCGTCTTACATACTCGATGATAAAAAAAAACACAAAAATGGTATCAGTCCAATTTAATTCGCCGACGCGGTTATTATACATTTCTATATACATATAAGACGGAAAACAATGTTGTCTAATAAATATGTCTCGTGGCCATGCTCTTCAAATGTCAATTTTATCAATGCAGATACGTAGAGGCTTTCTATAAAAATACGATGAAATATAATTAACGTATTTTTAGAAAACATATAAAGTCATATTTTTGAAAAGTCTTCGAGGGAAATATTCAGTGAAATATAAAGATATAGATTTCTTAATAAGCATACAATTCTGAAAAGGATTGTATAATAAAAAAGATGGTTATTTAAGATAGTGTTAGTATAGGGTCTTTCAAATTGTGCGGTTTTTTTAATTCTTGAATAAAACACAGATGGCGTCGCGAACTTGCCTGGGTCTTATGACATTTGAGAAGTGTAATGTATGGCATTTATAAAATGGAGTCGTATACAATATAACAACGCGTTCAAATTGAGAATTATTGTATCTATTGTAATCTCCGAAAACGGTGATGTTAATTGGCCACCAAGATCATGTGATCTGACACCGTTGGATTATTTTTTCTGGGGTTATGTGAAAATCCAGGTCTATAAGAATTAACTCCAATCAATTCCTGAGCGGAAGGACGAAATTATTCGTGTTATTGGTAAGTTAGAACCGCAATTATGCCAAAATGTCATCGAAAATTTTGACAAAAGAGTGGACATCTGTGGAGCTGCAAGAGGTGGACATTTGGCGGATATTGCTTATTGTGTTTAAATGTCATACATTATACTTCAATGACCAATAAAACGTTTTTTGAAATCAAAGCAAATTGTGTGTTTTATTCAAGAGTTAAAAATTTTTTATCAAAAAAAACCGCTCAATTTGAAAGACCCTTTATAAGACACTTGGTTTTAATATATTATACAATGGTTTTATTAAATCATAACTTTATATTTTTAACGTATTCATATACTTTATGTCCGATAATCAAATAAAACAAAAAAAAAACATCATTAAATAAGATTTGAAGAAAATGATAAAAAATAAATTAACAATACATTTTACTAAAGGTATATAAATAATTTCCTGGTTCGAAGCTTCCTAGTGAAAATTTCATACAAAGATTAGATACTTAAATTTCTTAATGACTTAATTTTTTCGAATTTACTACATTAAATCTTCACTAACTTTAATTGCTTGCAATAAAATAAAGATTTGGTGATACTTTAATGGTGGTCAGATATTAATTAAAAAAAATGTTGGATGTGTAAACACTGAGAATTTTATTTACGTGTGAACAACCTTGTGAGTGGCGAGGTACCAAACAAGTTAAAAACACAATAAAATTAGAATGCCGCGCATTAAAACTGGATTACAAATTATTATTAATAATAAAGCAAAAATGTTTCTCATGCATGAAAAGTGATAACTCATTTTTTCCTTTATTCAGCTGAATTCAATTTACAAATAAATAGCAACCTTCACCCCACTAGGGGGCAGTACTTTCGGTGTGTGTGTGGGGTTTACACGCCATTTTGAGATACTCAAAAGTGATCTTAGCATGTTAGATAAAATAGTAGCGAAATGTATATAAAAAAAGGAATTGTTTAAAAAAAGAGAAAATCGAATAAAAATTCAATGAATTATATATGCCCAATGATATTCGATAGTCAGTTATGCACCATGACGGATTTGTCTGTAAGTTACTTTTTATGTTGACATCTTCTTTATTAATTTAGGATGATAAATGAAGTACTCATTTTGAAAAAATAAAGATTAAAAAAAAGTATTTGCATATCGACTTTCAGTATTAATATCATTGAACTCAATTTTTGCGTATAACTGATTATCGCACAATATCATCCATATAAAAGTACTACATACATGTATATAGACGTATTATATAATAAGTAATATGTTCAGATATGAAGTGATTAAATAATTGCTTAATGCCCCTTTGTCCCCATGCTCATCGAGTTAAAAAAATCAATAATACCATTAAAGCTTTCTTCATCTACGAGCACCATACTTATTTTTATTCCACTCTTCCACCAAAAACAAATAATAAATTCATAACAGTTTAGTGGCTTATAATATTAGTATGTCATACTCGTATCAACATTTTTCATCATCATCATCATCAATGGCACTACAGCCCATTGTGGGCCCCGGCCTCCTCCAGCAGTTTTTGCTTTTGGTTTCATAATCGTGTGGTTTCAGATAGACAGGTGATTAACCCATCGTATCTTAGGTCCCTGGTGGGGCTGCCACCTTAAGGCCTGAGACCCTGCCCTGGTTTTCTGTTAGGGTTTTCCTTCCCTTAGCTGGTGGGGTCTGGTTTTTAGGCGCCAGAGACTCGCCTTTCATCCTTCCGCTATCTGCTATGATCCACATAGTGTGACCACATTGCCCAGGGCTCGCGACGGGGACGCTAACGAATCGGACTAGCCAGTAGTGTTGCTGATAGTATGCAACTCGGCGTTCCACAGCATTTTATAGACTTACACCTTCCAGCATAGTGTAAGTCACTGTGACCCTACTGACAATTCGAACCCCATCAACATTTTTACTTCCTCTTAATTAGATGCACGAGTAAAAGGTTAAAAATGGGTCAATTCCTATTTTGACTACTTTGAGGCATTTTAGGGAAACATGACGTCGTTTTTTAAGGGATTAATTTTTAAAGCATGATGTATACATTTTAATGACATAATATTTTAGTACAGAGAATTATAGTGTGCTTTTTCTATATAATTTTTTATTGATAATATATTTTTCATATAATTTGATTTGCTGTTCACAAATTAATAAAAAAACACTCGTATTTATTGTCATTATTTTAATAATTAACAATATAATTAATTCACGTATATATCAGAGATTTACGTGATTCGGTGAAAATAACTTGGTATACTCCATTCGACGTAAACTAGGGTTTACAATATTTTTCCGCAGTAACTTATTCAAACCGTATTTGTTTCATTATTTATATTCATACGTGTATATATTATTTTAGGAATCCTCATTTTAATGATTTTTAATTATGTTTTCTATATGAAAAATATTAAATTTACACATCTGACATCCGAGGAAGTTTACCAAGTTTTATTTTACTGACTAATATGATATCGTGATCACTGATTTAAATATTTTAATTAATTTATTCTCATTTCATTCTCAAACAGAAAATATCGACGCACGGTCAGAAAGATAATTTATGTAAGAAATGTTTTCAATTACGTGACTATTTTTTTGTGACTCATGATTTTAATATCATTTACTTTTTTAAGAATAATAGTGAGTCTTTGTTTTTTTTCAGCATTAGCATATATTTGTTGAAATTAATATTTCAATCATCGCTTGACATTCCTCGAATAATTCTAAAAACCTTTTTATTTGTTTCACTAAAATAAATACTCCATATCTTATGGTGTCAGTAACTCCAAAAGCGAATCTGAGTCGTCACAATATTTCTTAAAAAAGTGTTTTCTTAAGACTCCTCTCGAAATGTGGATACACTGGAGAATGCTGCGGATACCCTGGACGGATATGGTCAGCAACACAAGGGTTCTTCAAAGAGCCAAAGTTAATAGAGAGTTGCTGATAAATATTAAAATCCGAAAGGTGTCCTATTTGGGTCATGTACTTAGAGGAAAATAATACAAATTACTGCACCTGATCATCCAAGGCAAGATAGAGAGTCGAAGAGGTGTTGGCAGGATGCAAATTTCTTGGCTCCGCAATACACATGATTGGACCGGTATAAGGAGCGTTAAAGACCTTTTTCGGGCTGCCGGGGACAAAGATGCTTACTCTCAACGTTGGAGGAACCTGACATGAAACTAGGAAGAATAAGAAGATTCCTCTCGAAGGTTTTATATTGAAGTTGACATTTATTAAATAAAAGATTGTTATACTGTACATAAAATTTCTGTCGTATTCATTAATAATTGTGTGGGGAGATTGTTATATGGAAATTCCTTAAGACCAACCAAAAATATATTAAAAGCCTGATGTAATAAACCTAATTGATTATTAATAAAACAGCCTCGAAGTATTCACTACAATACATATTATATTGGTTATAATCATGTCACATTGTAAGAGTCGAGTAGTTTAGTTAATTCACTGAAAGGTTTTGATTTTATATTCATAATTAATTTACCAATATTAATTTTACTCCACCATACGAGTAGTTCACAAAATTTATTAAGTTATTCTTGTTGCTCTCTTGTCTTTGTATGAAAAAAGTGTTTAGCAGATTATCTTTTTATTATTACATTTAATTATAATTTTGTGATTCAGTTATCGCCATGAAATAGGAATTTTTATATATTTATTTATAAACAGGAATTTTTGTAAGGCAGTTATTTTATAGTACAACAATAAATATTGATGAAAAAGATCTTCAAGCAAAAATAGTCCTAGAATAGCAGGGAATCGAACCCAGGATGCCTGTGAGTTAAGTAAACCTACTCATTAATTAACCACGTCCCCAAATACTTTGCTTCAAGTAAAATCTTTCTTCTTTGTAGAGGATGCACTCAGCGTCAACTATGAAAAATATGTTGGATATTTTAAATTAATGTACGCATTGAAATAATGAGTTACGATAGACTTACGAAACAACAATCTTTGTCTGAAATCAAAGGAGACCGAGAAAAAGGTAGGCTAAGGAAAGTGCGGAAAGAGAAAGTTTAATTGAGGGAAAGTTTAGAAGTAATGAGAAAAAAAGAGCATATATGGCGGGATGTATGAATATGAACGAGGTAAAAGCTGTGAACAAGGGTAGAAAGGTGTGGTCTGTTCTCTTTACCCATCCAGAAGAGACGTGGTGGAATGGTTATATATGAAATGTACGCATTTATATAAGTTTGTTTCAAAATAATGTTTTTGTCGGTCACATTTACTTCCTGAAGATAAATCACGACAAATTAGCTCTTTGTCAATTTACATTTAACGTAAAAAATAAACTTAAATAGATTGTCTTTGATCAAACCTCTAAAGTTGATAACATTATAGCGAAGATATAAAAAGAAAAAAAAATAGGTCATCTTACATAATCAAACTCTCGTATAAAAACATGTTAAGAAAATAATAAACTACAAGTAGTTAGTCGAATTGCTACGTAAATTAAAACTAGGTAGTCGTTTCTTTTTTAAAATTCATGTTCCAAATTGACTAAAAAGTTTTGTAATTTGAAACCTGTCTATCAAATATAAATAGAGCTTAATGCTAATTTTTACTTTATTGTAATCTATGAATGTTTTGTTCTTTCATTTTAACATACAAATAAGCTATCAAAATCTTAATGACAAGTGATAATTTCATAAAATAAAGTTCAATGTATTTTCTTACAATCTGCAAGTCTCCGTGATAACATTTCAATGATTTTTTTGCGTGTTGCAAGATTGTTAACATAATTTTATTGCTTAGCTAATAATTATGTTATGTAATTATTATTAATATGAAGTGAATGGTTGTCACCTATTTTTGGATAAAACTTATTCTTTTGAACTTTCATGAGATCTTTATGAGCAAATCTGAATAATATAGGATAACATCCACACTAGGGAAATATGCCAAGTTTTCAGGTTGGTATAGCAAGACAGAAGACTTTATAATTTACGTGTGGAACGGATGACACGCATCAGAATACTATAAATAGCGATATATAGAAATTGTACAAATAATCTAAAAATTGTACCCATCAGTCTAATTTACATTTTTTAAATTGCTAAGCATTAGAAGAGATCTACGTATCTGTTTGTTCATATATAAATTGCTAACGGGAAAAATAACGTACTGCTTATAGTTGACAAGCTTTTGTTTAATATTCAGGACAATTATTTAAGCCATCGCTAATTAAGATTATTTTCGGTACCATATTCACGAATTGAGCTATTAAGAGCGTCACCATTACTAGCACATGGAATGACCTTGTTGAACGAATTTTCCGACATCGAATTTTTAGGCGAATATATATAAATAGTATTTAGTATTCGTTGCACCTTACTTCTTGAATTATGCATTGCATTTACTAGAATTGGCTTAAACCTATAGTAAATGCCAAATTAAATACTATACATTATCGTCTATCAGATTATCCATGAAAAGGTGGAGGTATTCTTCAAGGAGGAATACTTTCCCCCCTTTTCTTTCCAGAAGTTTACGGTTCAGGAGAAAAGATAGTACAGAAACCAACCAAACTAGCTTAAAGAAGCTTAATGTTCAATAAAAAATGTGTTTTTTTATCACTTTTCCACACAGTATTAACCCTGAATTCAAGAATCCCATTTTTATAATTATATAAAAGAGTTTTGTGATTACTATTATATATTAATTTCTAAAAAAAGTATTGATAAAAACTTTGGCTTAGCTATTTTATCAAAACATATTCTTCTTATTTTACTATAAGAAGTTGAACATCATCGTGGTGATCCTTTTCCCTGTTTACTGCAGTCCAGAACATCTCACTTGAACCACACCCAAATACAATATATTCAGCAAGTTCTTAACCCAATAGACGTGGCGTGTTCCTCTGTTTCGTTTGTCATTTATTTTTCTCTGGATGATCAGATTAGTTTTACTTTATCTTGTTCCTCTCAAAACATTAATGAGGTGCTTTAAATATGAAAAAAATTCTGTGTGGAAGCACATTGATATATATTTGAGGAGGTAACATTAAACAAAGATCATGCCTATCGGATACAAAAAATGAGTTGATTAAGCAGATTTTTTCTGATCGATGGTACGGAGCCGTTTAATATTTTCATTTCAATGCAAAAAGCACATAAATAATTATACAACTTTATCTACCTACATATATTTATAGTTTTATGATAATATTTCTTCTTATTTTGTTAACACTTGAATTATTTTATTTGATTAAAATAAAAATATATCACTCTGCCCAATTATTTTTGCAACACCTGTATAATATTTTTGAAATCGAACAAAGAACATTATGTTCCAGACCTGTTCAATAAAAAAAGATTAAAGTAGAATTGTTTACTCAAAAAGTATCATGTCCATATTTTAAACTAGAATAACTATTTTAATTATTATGATTCAATTTTAAAAAACGAATCAAGTCACCTTAAGAATTTCAGATATTTTTACAATGAATTATTATGTCAGATATTTTTAATGCAAATAGTTTTTTTGCGATTTCCCAACATTCTGATTTGGTGGACATGTTCTTTTTTTAATATTACCTCCTCATTTTTGTTCTCCAACTGTAAAAATACATGCAATTGCACTTTCACCCTGTTTCCCTGACGGGGTTGGCAACAAGGAGAGGGTGTCGGGGTTTCTTATCGCAATATACATCCTTCGTCTCTTCTACATCCATACTCTGACGTTTAACATTTCCTTGTTTCAAAATATAAAAATACACTTGATTCAACCATATTTTTCTTGGCTTTCCTCTTTCACTCAAATTTGCGCTGTGTATTCGTTGTTCGTGCCCAAACCATCTCAGAGTGCTCTTCTTCATCTTAAACACATCAGCCTTAAGTTCCCATTTATCCTCAAGCACTTAATTCCGTACTCTGTCATATATTATACGAGTATTCTCCCCCTTGTATTTTTCTAAGCGCTCGTAATTTTACAGTTCGAATCGAAGGACATTATTGTAGATTGTATGTGTGAACATCATTTTCTATTTGTAATTTTATTTTTATAAAATTGGAACTCCTATCAGCTTTTCTCTTTTTTTGACGACAATCAACCTGAGGTGGTATTTGTGGGTTAACTGTTTAATTTTTTATGCCATATATCATTTTTTCTTTTTTTTTCTTACTCTACATGTACAAGGGTGTGGGCTGAATAATATGCGGTGTCCTTCCGGCCGAACTCGCCCTACATTAATGGGGTGTATCTTGACCGAGGGGATGTTGTGGGATGAGCCCAGACATTTTAATAGCTTCTCTTTGAAATGTATTTTCCCCAGTTTATTTTGAGATTTACACATATGTGCGATTTTTGGAATATATTTATTTATGTTATGTACACATTATATCACTATCAAATGACCTATATTTATTTATTTGAGTTAATCTGAGGTGGTATTTGTGGCTTTACTTTTTTATTTTTTTCCGCTTTTTATTAATTTTATGTTTTTTTTTCTAAATCTACATGTACAAGGGTGTCGGCTGAAAATGAAAATTTGATGTCCAAGCTGCTGGGCTCGCCCTATATTCGTGGGGTGTATCTTGGCCGGGAGGATGTTATGATATGACCCCAGACTTTTTGATAGCTTTTCTTTTAAATGTATTTTCTGCTATTTATCTTGAGATATATGTGCGTTTCTTGAATGTATTATAATTATATTTGTACATAGTACGAGTATGTTGCTATCAATATATCTATATTTATTTATTAATTTGATACTTCTCGGTTCGAGTGTATACGTTTTAGTACTCCACTGAAGTTGTAACGAGCAATAAAATATCTAAACCATCACTTTATTAAATATATTTCTTTTTAAAATGTAGAATTAGAGTTCAAAACGCTTAACAGTGATTTATGGCACGTATCTAATGTTTTAATAAATTCGATCACTTTACATAATCATGCGAGTAAAAATAATTTAATTTTATCGAGGTTATTTGGAATTGGTTAATAAAACGGATGAGTGAAATAATTAACGAATACGCATATTTTAATAAATCATCTTCATCACTATCACCCTATTGGGGTTGGCAAAGATAACAAGTATCCACTTTCTATCCTGGAATACATCTTTCGCTTCTGTCACGTCCATATATATTATCTAGCATACTCTCCTATTATAAAGTCTTTTCACTATTTCTTATTCCAGAATTTGATATAAAAAAAAAAAAATATATATATATATATATATATATATATATATATATATATATATATATATATATATATATATATATATATATATATATATATATATATATATATATATATATATATATATATATATATATATATATATATATATATATATATATATATATATATATATATATATATATATATATATATATGATTTTTTGTTTGGTTTTAGCGAAGGGTTATATATGTTTATTTTAGGTTTTCAGTTACTTCGCGAACTGTAAATATTGGATTCTGACATCAGATCTACCTGGAGATCCGTCAGCAGCTTCCTTACAGCATTTTTTATTTTTTGGCCTGGATGACTCCTTAGTAACATTGTTCTCTGTTTTGGATATACAGGAGACGGTATTTATTTAATTGGTATTTTGTGGGCTTATGACCACCTTTGAAGGCTGAGTTAAGTGCTCACTTTATGCCTAGGCAACATTCCTCATTATACCATAGATTCATCTCTATACATCATTTAAATGTTATACGATATTGTCTCCTGGTCATGCTCTTCAGCGTGCTCGCAACACCATTTCGGATGTGTCGAGGGGTACTATATGAATTAATGAGTACAACATATACAAAAAATACTCAAAATTAAATTTTTACTTTTACATTATTTTGTAGTTTGCGTTCACATTTTTTTTATTACAAGCTCGATAAATTTTATTTTATTTACATTATTGAAAAGTCTTAGTATATTTCTTAACTATTCAGACATATATTTAAGGGTCTAATTAAAATATTGATTAATTTGTAGTTAAACTTAAATAAGGCAGTGTTTTTAAATATGATTAAACATTACTGATAGAATATATCCCGAGCCTGAGGAAATTAATCAGCCATAAAATAAGCCAAAGGAGTACTTGAAATCTTTTCAGAAAAATCATTTTAAGTTTATGTATTTCATAGAACATGATTAAAAAAACTTGACATTTAACATGTTTAATTAAGTTATAACAATTTATACATTTTTAAATCTGCGTTGAAATGATACAACGGATGTAGAATATGGCGGACAATTGAGGAATATATTATAAAACGCCTGTCTTCTAGTTCTAGGGTTGTTTACCTGTTTTTTTAACATTTATACAAATACATACCATCACACCAGAAAGGACAAAGCCTCAGACTTTCCTATCTCAACACACAACCTTTGCCTATTCTACATCCATACACATTCACATACTTTTTATGTTTCCTTCTTTTATAATATATTTTACTTTATCCAACCCTACTTTCCTCGGTCTTGCACTATTACGCCTTTCATACACATTTGCACACTATATTTGTTTTGCTAGTCATTCTTCATTCATTCGTTCTGTATGCCAAAACCATCTCAAAGTGCACTTTTTCGTCTTCCTCAACATATCAACATTAAGTTCACATTCATTCCTATTCATTTTAGTCCGAATTCTGTAATACATTATTACCTCGTATATTTTTCTCAGTGCACGCATTTCAACAGCATTTATTCCTCTCCTTTCAGTCTTTTTCTATGATCACATTTAGTTCCATTTATCACATTTGGTATTAAACTACTGTTGTTGACAACTTAACAATTTTTGACAGTGTCCGGTTTGAGTATATAAGTTTTAGTAACCCATTGACTCTTTTTCTATTACTACACGCATTTCGATATCTTTCGTAACTCTTCAATTATCTGAGAAAATATTATCCAAATAGCAGAATTCCTCGACTTGTTCCAATCTTTCATTGAAGTCAGTTGAGGAATTTTCATGATTTCAACACTTTCTTGAAAATAATATATTTATCAATTCTATTTTCCATAGATGACTTCAAAAGTATTGGCGATCATTGTTAAGTAGAAATGTTTAATTCAGTGTAATTTTGTTTCTATAGTTGTCGTACTCATCAAATCCTCATTGAAATGAATAATAAAGAAAATACGAGTATAACCCAAAAGTATAGTTCGAGTTAAAAAATACTGTTTTTTCAATTTGCTCGTATGTTTGACAATTTCTAAATGCCAATATAATATGTGTTTGAATGACAATTTTCAATAAAATAACGACCTCTTTGGTTAAGTTGGTAAGACTTCTGTCTTCCAATACGGGGGTTGTAGGTTCGATTACTGTTACTAAATTTTTCTATAAGGGTTCCAATCTAGTTATCACTTAAGGCTTATTTAACACATTCCTGATTTGTTGAAAGATATTGACACATAGTAATAAATTAGCTAGGTTATTATTTATATAAATGTAATGCAATACAATAATACAATATTAAGGTATTATTCTTTCGGTTATTAGGTAGTGGAGGGAGGCTACGCGAGACTGTAAAGTTTTGGAAGACTGCAGAATAGTTGGTTTTGATTTCAAGTTATTTATACCAAAGAAAGAAGGAAAAGTCACATGATATGAGGTACTCGTAGCTTTATCTGTAAAATAGGGGTGATTTTTCTGTCAAATTTAGGAATTGTTTTGATATTTTTGCAAGACTCACAATCTGGTCTAAAAGAATATTTTAATGAGTGCGTAACTGGCACAACATGTATCAGACCTCAAGTCCGAAGAGCAACTCTTTGGCTGATTTAAAACGAAGAAAGAAAAGTATCTATTTACTATCTTATTTTTCTTCTCCCTCCTACTCACTCACCTAATATGGTATGTCACATTCTGCGTAGTATGACTTGAGTTGATTTTATTTGAATTGTACGTGTCTGCTCTCTGTATAGCCGACTGTATATGTTTCTAATTATCATGTAGAGCTTTATTATTGATTAACTTCCTTGATAAAAAAGAGCAATTTATAAAGCACCCTTAAGAGTGCAAACTCTCCTGATTTGGGTTTCGAACCCATTATTATTGATATATTAAAAGTCTAATAAAATAAATATAACAAGTTGAGTGTAAGAATAGGAAGATAGAGGCTGCGGCCATTAGATAAGTTACTTCTCAGCATCTGCATATGCCCAGAAAAACATATTGAGATGATATTATTACGTCCAGCTTTAGGTGTAGTGTAGCTGTGTATAGTGTTTATACATAACATCATAAATGTTGATAAGACCTGGCAAAAAAGGTGGTCTTCAAGTGCTTCTTAAAAATGCACACCTCACCAATATTTTTAACACTTTGTAATTTATTTTTATTAAACACTGTTTATTCCACTTTTTTGTGATGGTATAACCCTACCGGTTTCAAGGCTTTCACCTCATCTTCAGGGGAGCGCAAACAAGACTAACTATAAACAACATTTTTAACACTGAGAGGTACTCGTAGAGCATTCCACGTCACAAGACCAGCAACGGCAAAAGTTCTATCACACCGCCCTGTGGCATCGATTTGAAACAATCAATTTATTAGATGAAGGATAAATCGATTTTTAAGTTCTATTCCTTTATATTACTGTTAAGTGTTATTCTTTATTTATTAATTATATTGAACTGTTTAGTCCCTGAATTTAAAAAATCTTACCAGATTCATGTCTTGACAGTTTAAGAAAATATCAACAGGAAAACAAGCTTCCATACAATATATATATATATATATATATATATATATATATATATATATATATATATATATATATATATATATATATATATATATATATATATATATATATATATATATATATATATATATATATATATATATCATAAAGGTCGTCAACTGATTAAATGGATTAAATTCTAATCAGACCAAAACTTGCTACGCCGGATACAAATTGCCTACAGATAAAGAGCAATTAATATTATTAACGGGCTATTCATAGTAAATAAGACGGAAAAAATTGATTTACATGTGAATGATTTACATGAAACCAGATATCGGTTCTCAAGGCAGCAAGCTCACAGAACAATAAAATTATTTCGGTTTACAAAGAAATATATCAAGGTGCTAGAGTTATTGAGTACTTCCGCAGGGATCTATCCCCAATAATAAAGGTCAAAATGATTGAGTTGACTAGAAGTATAATTTCTAGATAATTGTCTAGTGATATAATTGCTAGTATAGAGTTGACTAGTGGTATAATTGCTAGTATAGCGTTGACTAGTGCTATAATTTCTACATCGTCACACTCGAACTTCTTGAAATTTCAGTAAGATGACTAAAATTGATTAAATCTATAAAAAACTTAAAAATTAAGGCAATTCACGTAATACATAAATACCACATCAATTGTATATTGGGGGAAGGAGAGAAGAGGAAGAGCCAAACTTTAGAACTAACAAAGAAAAATTAGAATGTAGGGATATTGAGAAATATGTAAAAAAAAAACAATTATTTCTTAAATTATTATTTTTGTTTTGAAAATTTTCGTTACATAAAGAACAACCTGGCATACTTATTGTCATTGAGAAATAGTTTATAACCAACCAGATGGCAATCTCTTATAACTTAAAGATATTTAAGAAATGTCATGTGAAAATCTATTCCAAAATACTGTGTTCCAATGGGAAACGAGCCCGCAAAGCAGTTGGGATTATCAAGTTCTTAAAAATGAACCAATCTTTAAAAAATCATAATAAATAAGAAAATTCATGAAATGCACAAAAACAATAAAGCAATTTCCCTGTTGGTGTAGGTAGAGGAGATAGCGCCAAGTTTTGAAATAAAGAAAAAAAAGTTGGAATGAAGGAAAACTCAGAAATGTGTGATATTTCTCTTAACGTAACATATGGTGCAAATCTGTCCATTGTGAGAAGTTTCTTCTACACTCATATTATTGCAATGTATATTATGATGCGTAAAATGAGGTGAATGGTATGTTTAGAAGTTTCCGATCACCAAACAGAAGAAGTATCCACGCTTGGAAAGAAAACTGGTGAAATATATGAAAAACCATTATTGCATTAAAAGGTAAATAGTGACGTGTTAACATAATTGTATTTAAGTGTTACAATAATCATATACCAACATGTACTTTCAATGTGTATGGTGACAGCTGTTCTTAGACGCATAATAACAAAGTCTTTCGTGTGTTAACACGGAACGTGTGACTCCTGAGGACGGGCTGTGCGATCAACCTGAAACGTTGAGTTATCTGCTCGAAATAATGATGCATAGTGAGAAATAATTCCTACATAAATACTTCTATTCCAATCATGTTGAACAATAACTGTGACAATCTTTTATCTATCGATAGTAATAAAATGCTTGCATCTTTAAGGTTTTAGAGTTGTATTATTCATTGGGATGAAATCGATTGAAAAAAATATTACATACATACCATCATTCTATTTCAGTAAGTCAGAGATGAAAGCCGATCAAACTGTCCTATTATGACGTATTTCATTAATTTCTTCTACATTCTACAACTCTAACCAAACGTTATTAAGAATTTAAAGATAATTAAATAATCAGTTTTTTTAAAGATAAATGATCGTTAAACAAGAACAATGATGAGTCTAAATAAATGAACAAAAATATTTAAAAAATGGGCCTTAAAGTACTACCTCGTTAGATTTCAGTGATAAACGTTATTGTTTAACTTGTTTATTGAAAGACATTAAGGTCAATATGATGTAACAGCTATGATGATGATGATGATGATGACGACGATAAATCTTCATGGTTTACTGTCGATTCCTTTGATATTGCTTGCCTTTATAAATTTCTGGACTACTTTCACAACACGCTTCGTTAACAGACTCCCAAAGACATTAGAGAGCGAAATTACTTTTTAAAATGTCATACTGAATGAAATAATGTTCGACGCAAGATTTTAATTGTTATCATAACAAATTTATATGTCTAAAGATTTAATAAAATAAATTTAAAGAATTATGATTATTATATATGGTCTTATTATTATAATATGGATTTTACATACATACTAATTTTTCATGCCAGTAACGGATCTTTTGAATAAAATTAAGCATGCTACTTGGCACCGATGGGCGTTGGATTGGGATAAATCTGGTGTGGATAAGGGCTCTAGATATAAATCAATCCAAAAATCTATCCCTTTGAAACCATGGTTTAATATTATAAGAATGAATAAGATGGAAGTGTTTGTCGTTTGCGGACTGGCCACTGCGTGTTGGCTAGTCACCTTTACAGAATGGGTATGGTGGAGAGTCCCGGCTGCGAGTGTGGTTTGGATGATGAAACTATGTACCATATATTTTTTGGTTGTCCTTTAGTAGTAACTAAGTAATGCCTAGAAAATTAGTTTTTTTTAGAATTACTACTCCCAGTGCATTACAATTTCGAAAATTAAAACTTGACTTTTCAGATTGCACGCACAACCCATCCTCAGCAGTCACACATTACGTGTAAAGAGAACTACTTTTTGACCCCATCTATCCTGTTGACTTAAGATATGTGACCTTCCCATTGTGTATTTTTCTTGGCCCCCCACTCGGCAATATCAGGGTCTTGAGTTTTTTTAATTAATTTTCTTTGTTAGGAATTCTGACAGTAGAAAAACTGCCAGCAACTATGTTTCACTGGGCCAAATTTGAAACTAATTTTCCTTATTTTGAAAATCGAAAAATAATTTCAACAACATGGACTATAAAACACCGAAAAAATCATAATTTCAAGTTACTTTATGCGATCCCAGCTTTAGAGTAAATTCGCCTTGGAAGATGATCTCTACGGCCTATTTGATAATACGGCTGTTCTGTAACCTAGGGGTTGTGGCTTTGATAATTTTTTAAAAGGGTTCCAGTTTGGTTTTCATTGAAGACCACTTTACAACATTTCTGGTTAGTTGGAAAATATTGCCACTTGTCAATAAACTTTCCAAACTATATTGGGTACAACGAAAGTGTAATACAATGCAACATTTTTTATTGAAAGAATCGCCCCAATATGTTGTCAAAATATATTTAATAAACACGAATCAGATATGTTTATAGAGTGCTAAGGATACAGCTTGTCTCGTCTATTGACAGTTTTTTAGTAGTATTTATAATGCTGAAACTTTAATTAAAATATAATTACCTATGTGACGATCTCCATGTCATAGTGGTAAGACGCTTGACTTTCACTCGATGGTTTCGGGTTCGATCCTCTATGGTGTTCGAACATTTGTTTTGAGTCCCCAGTTTGGTAAAAGAGTTCCTCAGGTAACACATCCTGACATCGTAGTATTCTAGCACGTGCAATGATAAACCGCGAGATCCATGCTTACTCCCGCGGTTCAAACCCGAAGCCTTGATTAAAGGGGCCGAAGACTATATTGTCAAATATGTTGATGGGTAATATACGAATGAAAAATTATCGATATTATTTTTTGTTTCTGCATTTATTATTATTTATTTATTAATTTATATATTATACAAAAATCAGTACAAATTATATGAAAAAAAGAAACAAAATCCAAATGAAATAAATATATCAAATAAATATATCAAATAATAAATAAATATATCAAATAACAATAACTAATTTGAAAATAATAAAAACAAAACCTTAACAAATCAAAATGGAATAATTTTTATGCATAAAAGGGAAAAAGGTGTATGGCACAAGTATTAAATATTATAGCTCGAATCCAAGTAGTTTTTTTGTAATCACAATTCACGATATTGATAGATATTACAAAATACCTTGTGATTTTTACCTTTCCTACTTGAATTATCCGAGCAAAATTTTTCATTAATTTAACAAACTGAAATATTCAAAATAGTAACAGTATTTTTAACTATCTGAAAAATTCGTATGGAAATGCATTGTTCGCAAATAAGAAGCAGGTCAACATCTGTTTTCTCTCTATTAGAAGTTGCAGCATATTTGAAGAATTTTGTATAATTGTTCCCCAAATTAGCATACATGAGATCAGAGTGAAAGTATTACTTAAGATTTTTACTTCACATAACGATTTCAATAATCACTGAGAAAATACTCAAATACGGCGTTTTAAATACCGTTTAGGTTACAAAATTACAGTTTACTTCCTCTTAGACCAGAGCTGATACCACTATTGAGAGCATTTCTAAGAACATCGGGAATGAAGGCCTAGCGGTGTAAGACTGGTAGAACCCTTAGAGACACAATAAGAAAAAAATACATATGTCAAACCGAAGACATGATAAGATGGAGAAGGCAGAAAAGCGTTATTTATGGGATTATGTGCAAATAATGCATGATATCCAGATTCCCCGTATAGTTCTTATAGCTACTCCATAGGAAGCCGATCACAAGGCAGACCTCCAAAGAGATAAAGGGAGATATGAATAGCTGGTAGTTTTTTTTTTAACCTGGCGAGTTTATTGCCATGTGGCAATCTCTTCCAACCAACCAGAAATATATTTTTTATAGGCCTTAAGTGTTAACTAGACTGGAATCCTATTTTAAAAAATCTGGGTTCTAGCGGGAATCTAGCCCGTAACCTCCGGATCGGCAGACAAGTGTCTTACCACCATGCCACGGAGGTCCCATCCTAGGAACAATGTAGAAAAAACAGATCAAGTGTCTAATGCAAGAAGAAGAATAACTCGTTTTATTTGATAGAAAGATTCATACTAACCTGAGTGATATCCTTTGCAATGAAAGAATGAGAGTAATCACCGGCTTTCTGTCAATCAAACAATTCCTTTGGTATGGTTTACGGTTCTTGCAAACCTGCTAGCTCTTAGTCTATAACGCGAATATGACTTAATAAGGGAACATTAAAAGGTGTGCCTAAGTAACATCATATTAATGAACATGGGTGTTTACTGCCTTCCTTCGACTTATCTGATCTCGACGACTTTTCTGGATCTAAGGACAGTGATAAGTTAAGAGGAATATGAGCTCATTAGACTGGTGGCAGCAGTGAATTGGTCCTTGGTAAGAAATCTCCACCTTGTAAGTTAACCTAATGTGCTTATCCAAGGATTTGACCTATCACTAAGGTTGTAGTGTACAATAAATTGCCATGATTGCAGTGCACGCGCTTTACGTAGGTGAGGTTTCATTGATACTCCGTTGTGTTCATGTGGAATGGTCCAAACTGTCGATCACATCGTGGAGGGTCCAATATATTCATTCCTGGGAGGACTGGAGGAGATTTGTCGAGCTGCTTCTGAGGATTAAAAACCTGAACATCCGACTATGAAAGAGAAACCATACGAGAGAAAAAGAAGGAACATTGTTTTTAGAATCCGCTACTAAAAATAAATCTCGTTTCTTCTTTTCCGTTACTCCCGATGTTTTGAACTCCTTTTCCACCGACCTCCAATAAACTGCTTGATAATCATCACATTATAAGAAATATCCTTGCGATGTTTTGGTAGTTCGTGTTCTCTACCTCAGCACACATTTTGTCGTTGATCAAGAAATCGTAATGTAGACAATTGAGGGAAAACAAAAATTCTCACTTAATGCACTTCCCTAATCCTTATTAAAATTTCTTTGAACCTATTATCATCTTGCTATTAGTTAAGTTTGCACAAACAATTTCTCTTAATTTCTAGTCAGTAATGTAACGTGTTTCATTCCTGATTGTCCGCCTTTGTGGAGTTTGTGGGCATATGCTCACGTATGTGTTCATGAATTTCGTGGGGATGGATAGTCATTTGAATGATTTATGCGACCATGTAAATTGCTTCATTTACTTTTGTCTGGTTGGCTGAAAAAGATTGCCGCTTGGCAATACATCCGCTAGATTATACTTGCAATAAAAGTATTAAATCAATAAATATCTCTAAACGGCGATACATAAATAGCATCATAAAACCTATGCCATGGTTTTCCTGTAATAATATTCGGTTATGTTTTCGGACATTCCCCTGAAGAAGAAGGCTCTAACGCCTTCGAAATGTCAGTTATTATTTAAGCCAACTCAACACAGAAACAACTCTGAATAACATATTTCATCAGTAGTTCTGAATAAGTTCTCACAGTACATAAAAAAAACTGAGTATTTATTTATTATTATAGATTAAAGTTTGAAGTCAGTGCCATATCGTTAGTGTACTAGATAGGTATATGCGTCGTTTTAGTTTAAATTTAAGAGTTCTAAACATCATATTTTAAATATATAAATTGCCTCCTAGCACGATAAACTTTCAAAAGCATTATTTTTTTCTAACACACATCCGCATTTTTTAGGAAAGTATTTTACTAAAAGAAAACATGGAACTCCGCGTCGAAAAGACGATACATCAAATAAATCTGCATTTAAGCATCAATTTATCATTAATTTATCATCAATGTGTTATTTATGGAGTAGGTGGGTATGATTTATCTTGAGTTGTTCCAAGGGGGCGTGTTACCAAAAGATTTTGGGAAACCCTGCTCTATAATGGCAAAGGCAAAGAATGTACACCTGAAGAAAAAAAAACAAGAAAAATTATTATTTTAATTTTTTTATTACACGTTTTGAGATATGCTGCAATAATAATAGAGGAGTAATTTTGATCACTAATCGGCGCTCAGAAATATTTATAGGCAACGAACAGGCAGCACTATTTTCTGGTTAGATTGGAACCCATGATTTTCTTCTGTTCTGCAGAAAATTGATTATCTAGTAAAATTAGTTATTTAGCGTTACATTCATTTTTAATTGATTGATTGATTTATTTTTACATGATTGTTTAATTGCTTGATTGATTTATTAATAAAACATTTTCTTGTAGAATTTTTTATCTGTTATTTCTGGGATGTGGAGTGCTAACTATCCTTTAATTTCCTTGGGAACTGTTCCTATGAGAACCTATACAAGAATTCCGGGCTTCATCCATTCTTTCCACGTGATCCCACCAATATCACCTTCTGTGCTTTCCCCATCTTACGATATCTTCGTTTCGCACTTTCTTCTTATTTCTATTACTTACAATAAAATATATTGATATATTAAATATTTTGATCAAGAAACGTCGTCTTATTGAACATTTAAAAAATGTTTGATTTAAACATTTTCTTCTTATTTATCTTTACGAGCAATATTATCTTTTTAAGTGATTTCAGTGTGAAATCAGTGTGTATCAGCGTGAAAGTAACTGAGAACGTGGCTCACTAACTATTAATACATGATCACGAATATTCCTAGAAAGGGCAGATGCGCTGTGTGCAGTCTACTGTCAAGGCAACTATTTTGCCTACATGATGATAGCATCGTTTAGAGTTTAAATATTCCATTCATAGTTTATCACTGAACATTTGAATATACTGAAAATGCAAATCTAATCCACATGAGAAACCTCTAGTTTTCAACACGTAGAGCTCAATTTCAAATGGTAAAGAAAGTTCATTCCAAACGACGAAGCAAAGACTGGAGTGAAATCAATATTAAGTCTTTAAATTAATTAAGTAATATATTATTTATAGGTAAGACATTAACGTTGTGGAGGTTTAAAGATATTGTAATTTGTTTTTATCATACACTTTTTATTCCACTTTATGTAACGGTATAACCCTACCGGTTTCAAGGTTTTCACCTCATCATCAGGAGATCACAAACAAGACTTGAAACCGGTAGGGTTATGCCGTTACATAAAGTGGAATAAACAGGGTTTGATAAAACAAATTACAACATTAATTAGTTCATTCGTATAGAAACTCTTTAATATTATTGAATTAGTGAATTGGACGTATTGAAAATCGTGGCCGGGATACAACATTGCATTCAGTCCAATTAATCGAGTCTTCGAATTTTAGAACTACTTCAGTAATTCACGCATTCTTCGGTTGGCATTTCACGTATGTTGATGCTGGTCCTAAGCCCGGACAAAAGAGGAGGTCAACAAATAATTCAATTAGAAAAAGGTAATGTTTGCGGACTCTAAAAGCAAGCAGACACCACGGATGAAGCTAAACAAATAATATGAAGGGGTTTTAAGCTTTTTATTGCTCCATTATTGTGCACATTGTATCGATGCAATAATTATTTAAGTGGCTTAGGGCAGTTAATAATCAATATACTCGTATGTGTACTACTGTCAAATATTTAGTTGGTATTCGTGAATATAAATCATTGAAAGAGAGAGGATTTCAAGTTAAACAAATAACTACAGTATGACTCGCAATGTCTCTTACTACAAAACAACTAAATATTTGTTAAGTAGCGTATAAAAGTTGATTGAATTAAAAAAAAAAAGGTTCGCTGTTACTATTATTTTTTCAATTTTATAAATTGATACAGGTGTGATTCCCGTTCATAACTTTTAAAGAAGTGTTTCAGTCTGGATTTCACTTAAGGCCTCTTTAATATTTTTTAATTGGTTGGAAGAGATTACAACATGGCAATACACCCATCAGGCATATGTATAAAATAAAAGAGAAATTAATACAATACAATGTTAAAAAAAAAATTAAATTGTCGCATTTAAATAACCGTTATCAAAAGGATTATTGAATAATAAATTTTATTAAATTATAGTAAACGTGTCCTACTTGGGTCATGTACTTAGAAGAGCAAAGTACAAATTACTGCACCTGATCACCCAAGGCAAAATAGAAGGCCGAAGAGGTGTTGGCAGGAGGCAAATCTCCTGGCTCCGCAATATACGTGATTGGACCGGCATAAGGGGCGTTGGATATCTTTTTCGGGCTGCCGGGGACAAAAATGTCTACTCTCAAGTGATTTTCAACGTTGGGGGGACCTGACATGAGACTGAGAAGAAAAAGAAATTATAGTATTTCACTACTCCATGAAAATTTATATTTATTGATTGAAATTATAATAAAAAATATTTTGAAATAAGTGTCATTAGTAAATAAATTTTCTAAAGCAACATTAAATTCACATTAGGGCGTCATTAAAACATTAAAGTTTCAAATAAATTAATTTTAAGTTCAACTATTAGCTTTAATTTATATGATTAAATTGTATAATGAAAAATATAATGTATTATACTTTCGTTGCGTACAGTAAAATCTGTTGGATTTATTTGCATGTGGCAATCTCTTCCAACCAGCCTGAATAACCTCCCAGGCAACCTTAAATGAAAACAAGATTGAAACACTTTTTAAAATAATTTGGTGCCAATGATTATCGAGCCCACTTTTACTGGTTTGAGTGACTCGTTTCGTACCCGCAATCCCCGACAACGGAGACAGGCTGTTAAATAAAACATGTTTACACATTTAACGCGCTGGACTTCTGTGGAAGGTCGTCAGTTCGAACCCCACGCTGTGCTACTCCCCTCGAACGACACAGGCACTTTTTCCGTCTAGTGTTCGAGGGTATTAAGGATACCTATGACTTTGGTCATATCTATTCTTTAAAAAAAAATTCAATGCCCATTTTGGGATAGTTTAAGCATACTATATTATTTTTTGAGTATTTTACATGTTCTTGTATTACTCATACTCCTTTAGATAAAATTTCTCCAACTTACTACATTCTATACATGCTCTTCTATTACTCATACTCCTTTAGACCAAATTTCTCCAACTTACTACATTCTTTACAAGTTCTTATGGTGCTCATAATATACTCCTTCAGATAACATTTCTCCAACTAACTCCATTCTTTCCTCCA
Source organism: Odontocerum albicorne (assembly GCA_949825065.1). Classification (NCBI taxonomy): domain Eukaryota; kingdom Metazoa; phylum Arthropoda; class Insecta; order Trichoptera; family Odontoceridae; genus Odontocerum; species Odontocerum albicorne. The sequence continues at coordinate 12,613,339 of OX463849.1, read as the reverse complement.
TCTACATCTCACACTTCATCAATTTTTAGAAACCTCTAGAACAGTTGTTAAAATGTTTATCTTCCAGGCGGGAGTCTCGAGTTCGATTCCCTATGATACAAAAAAAATTGAACAACATAATACAAATGATCCCAGTCTAGTTCAAGAGCTCGCACGAGTTAAACATGTGAGAGTGTTGTTGATTTCTACGCGCGGTAGTATTTCCAACACGTACGATAGTTAACTGTGAGTCACTTGCCTACTCCAATGGTTCTTATCCCGAAAGTTCGTATGTATGTTTATATTTCTTATGTGCAGCGTAGTTTATATTAACATAGTGTATACTTCATATGTACAGTGTAGTTTATATTAACGTAGTTTATACTTCATATGTACAGTGTAGTTTATATTAACGTAGTTTATATTTAATTTATACAGCGTAGTTTATATTACCGTAATTTATCCTTCATATGTTATGTACAGCGTAGTTTATACTTCATACGTACATTGTAATTTATACCAGTATATACATATAGCCTGGCTTACAGTTTTTTATAAATTGAATTTCTATTATATTCTTCTTTTTCATCGTCTCCTCGTGGTTCTCTGTTATGTTTCAAATTTGGTGCATGACCTGTTTCCATCCTTCCCGATCCTGGGCCATGTTGAATGCAGCGCTTAAAGAGGGTCTTGTTTACAACTTTATTTGATCCATCTATATCTTAGGATACCTTTCTTTTGATCGCCTTCCCTCAACTGTTCCCGTGAGCATCAGTTTATCTAAACTTTCACCATTCTTTCTAGCAACACGTCCAAAGCACGTTAGGATTCTTTTTCTGAAATATTATTTGAACGTGGAGATTTTGCACACCTCAGGGTTATCAATAGGGGTAAACTTAGTTATATTTTTAATAATTCAGATATACTACTAATATAAAACAACAAAGCATAACAGAATGGTTTGTAAATACAACATTTTTTTAAAATTTTGAAATAGTTTGTAACCCGACTAAGTCAGAGGGTATCGCATTAATTGTTTTTGAAACTCTTACTTGCAGCGTTCTTCCTTGGTAATGATTATATAGTTGAGGAACTTTATATAATATAATATACGAATACTAACGAAGTTTAAATTTTATATATACAGCAACGTTTACACTAGCATATGTAAAATATATTTTCTTACATATGAAGAATAAACTGGTGTTATTCTTACTTAACATGTGCAGTGGAGTTAGTTTATACTAGAGTAATTAATAATTCATACATAAAGCGTAGTTTGTATAAGCAAAAAAAACTATCATGAATATGTAACAACGCAGACATACCTTTTATACACACAACCTACATAAACAAGAATCGGAATTTAAGACCAGATTTGACACCATAAAAAAGTTGACATATTAAAAAATAATTAATTCTATCATAATACCGTAAAATTTCATCGAGAGTGAATGTGTGCGAAAAGTTTGCGAGCACTCTATACGTCACAAGATGTGGTACCCTCGCCATAAGAACATTATCTACTTCATACCATTCTATTTCGCTCATCTTGTGCGGGAATCCAACGCCATCGTTCAGTCATCCAACATCATTGGATGCAGTCACACGTCTGTATTCTCCTCATCAACCATTCTTAGAGAATAGCGAACGAACGCTTGAAGTAAAGTTTGTAGCCGGGTTATTTGTATATAAAAAAAAGTTCACTTATCTAACGACAATAAAATCATAGCCTTTTGGATTTTTTGAAGTTTTCCCGCGAGAAATTCAATTTTTTTAAGTTGTTGTGGTTTTATGCAACATTACATACGATTCATTGAAAGTTTTAAGTGAAGAACAGTCAAAGGATTGATTGGAATTTTTTATATTTTGGACACTGTGTTTAAAAGCTCAAGACTCGATTTTCTGTGTCATCAAGGAAGCTACAAAAACGAAAATTGGTAAGATATTTGAAATTCTCTATTAAAACGCAAAAGTATACGCTTAAATGTTTGTGTTGACAATTAGTGTTGTAGGTCAGCTAGTTTTGGATGAAAAATTAAATAATGTTCTAGCCTTCGTGAAAATAACTTACAAAAAGGATTTTTTGACATCTCTGACCTCTTTGGCCTAGTTAATATGACGTTTGCTTTGGGTTGGGAGGCTATATATGTTATAGGTTTGATTACCGTTGGTGCCTAGATTTATTGAAAAGGGTTCCAGCCTAGTTTTTACTTAAATGTTGGTTTTATACCTTTATAGTTGATTGGAAGAAAATGTCGCATGGCAATACCGCCGCTTGGTTATATCTGACTTCCATCCGGAGGTCTTGGGTTCGATTCCCAATGGTACCAAATTTTATAAAATAAGAGTCCCAGTCTCGTCAAAAAGCTTATCTCGTAATAATACTTGCACGTGCAGAGTACGAGTGCTATTGTTGTCTCTTCGAGTGCGGCAGTGTTGTCAACACGTGCACTGACGAACCGCGAGTTCTGTATTCCAGTGGCTATAAGCCAATACTCGATTATTGGGACTAGATAATGTTGTCTCCTAGCCACACTCTTCAATATGTTTGATTCATTAAATCAGATAGGTTGAGGGGTTATCTAACGAATTAATGAAGTATTCATTATACGGTGGATTTGTGATAAGTTATTCTTGATAAGTCTTACTAATGGCCATGTAACATTTTTTTATCATACTTTTGTTTTATTTAGTATTTTATGGTGGATTATCCACGTGGAAATCTCTTCCGACCAACCAAAAAGAGACCTTAAGTGAAAATCATACTTGAACATTTCATAACTCAAATATGGTATCCTGGTATTCAACCCCGTAACTCCCGGTATGAAACCCAATCGTTTTATCAACAAGGTTACTAATGAATTCATCTGAATTAAAATTATTTTATTAGTACACGAAGACACATCTAAGCGCGTGTTCAAATGCACACGGACAAAAACAAGTTACAATATACACAAAAATATATAATTATTTTTTTCGCTGCAAAATAATCAAAAAGCTAACGTTTTTCTGTATGTTATATTTCCGTCATGTTTGACACAAAATCATACATCATGTAATCCTGACTTGTTTGAGATATTTATATCGCACTTCTCCTTAAATATTCCACCAAGTTAAGGAAATGTTGAACAAAAATTACAGTTAATTTCATAATCGCCACTAAGCTATTTCCCTATTGGGGAGGTTAGAGAGAAAATATTTTCACTTAATTTTTCAAGGCACTATTTTTTTTTGCTTCTGCCACATCCATGAACCTCGTCATGCAAACTTTCCTACTATAAAAGCTTTAGAGTCTCCCCTCTTTCAGAATTTGATTAATTTTATCATCTAACATTTTTCTTCGTCTTCCCAAACTTCCTCTATCTTCCGTATAATTCGTATAAATATTTTTGTATAGCTTTCATCAGTCATGTTTTCTACGTCGCCGAATTACCTCAATGTTCTTTACTTCATCTAAAATACTGCACCTCCATTCAGTCTGCATTCTTGCCTAATGTCTTGATACCTTTTTCGTTACTGTCGCATTCTACGTAACGCTTAAATTTCTACCGTATATATCTCACTTTCATTACGTTTTTACTACGATCAAGTTTCAATTAACATAATTTTAATATAACAAATAAACAACTCAGCCCGAATAATCGGAAAAAATACAGCACACGTTATATTTTAAATATAATATTGTTAAAAATGTGTGCCAATCGATAAATAAGGAAAACTAAAGAGAGCCAAGAGAACAAATGATGAAACTATTACATGATTTTTATTGTAAATCAGCTCCTAAAAAATTAATGAAATATTAATGCAATATACTTTTGAAAAAAGATAAGTGCTATACAGAGGCGGGCACTGCTTAAATCAGCTTTGAAATTTAAAAAATAGCCCTGTAAAAAAGGTGAGAAAAGTGTTGGCGCCAGCGCTTATGGTCTAAGTTACGCATTATTGTATGCTAGCTGGGGTTCCGGATTCTAACGTAAACTGGGTTTAGTTTCAGACCTTGTTTATCTGAATTGTTTTTTTTTGTATATGGTGAATTACTTAACAATCTAAGACTGCTAATTACATATTAAATCTGCCCATCGTCTTTGAATTTTTGATTGCTTTTTGGAGTATATCATATTGCTACAACAAACAAACGAATATGTACAAAAGTCATTTATCCATCAAGGATTAATTCCTGGATAAGGTTATTGTTTTTTATTAATAATAGTCATAACTGGGACAATTTATATAATGCCGTTTAGACAGCAAACTCTCCTCAAGGACGCACTATTATTGAAAGATTAAAAATGTTACAAAATAAATATTTATAAATTGAGTGCAGATAGGAAGACAGTAGCTTCGGACATTAGATAAGGTATATTCCTGCATTTGTATATGTTCATGGAAACATATTTGATAAGAAAACTTACCAAGGGGAGACAAACTACAAAGAAACTTTTGAAGATCTTCTGAAATGTGATAGTAACACATTCGGCAGTAGGTGTAGTATAGAGTATGTGGATAGTGTTCATATTCGGCTGTAGGTGCAGCATAGAGTATGTGGGTAGTGTTCATATTCGGCTTCAGGGGTAGTATAGAGTATGTGGGTAGTATTCATATTCGGCTTCAGGTGTAGTATATAGTATGTGGGTAGTGTTCATATTCGGCTGTAGGTGTAGTATAAAGTATGTAGGTAGTGTTCATATTCGACTATAAGTGTAGTATAGAGTATGTGGGTAGTGTTCATATTCGGCTGTAGGTGTAGTATATAGTATGTGGATAGTGTTCATATTTGATTATTAAATTTGATAAGATCTCCTAAAAATAGTTGTCTTTCAGTGCTTCCTTTTGCTGTAATCTGGATCAATCCGCAAGTTCATTCTGTGGTACTGTTTTGACAATCGAGTCAATAATTTCCGAAGGGAACTCCACTCAGCAATACATCGGTTCATCTTGAAACCGATTGGCTATTCCGATATAATGACTTCAAAGGATGGTTTTGCTGCATGCAAAACTTTCTGTGGAAGTATTTGCAACTGTTGGGCTGTTTGAACTCCAGGTCTTAAGCCACTTTACTTGTATATTTACTGCACTGAGAGTCTGATTTTCTTTCTCCCGTGATGTCAGACCTTAAGTCCATCCTCACTACTATTACTTTCACACTCAGATGTTTTCACACTCGCTACCAGAGAAAGAGTTCCTTTGGACAGGATTTTTCTTCGTCACCATATGACGTCACGCTCATGAAAAAAGATAAAGAAGATATCGATCTTCGAGTGTAGATCGCGCTGGATGGAGACTAATTTTGTCCCCCATAACAGCGTGGGTGGAAGTGGAGGGGATCGACGTGACACCGAACCGCTTCCTAAATCTGATAATAATAAATACCATAATATGGTAATATATTATATTACTTTTATGACGTGTTTGTTACAAGATATTAATTCAAAGAGTCACATTTTCGATCTCAATGGATGTTCTATCCTCACTGTGAGTAAGCAAAATATGCTGGTAAAAGTGGCAGTGCATGGAGCTTGTCCAATATTCTATTATGATAAAAATGCAATGTGAATATGAATTGTATTTAATCATTTTACTACTGTTAGCACTTGTAAATATATCTGATGGATGACTTTATAAGAATGTGATGATATAAAGTGTAATTTTTCCTCAAGACCGAGGAAAAGTAAGAGTCCATCACGTGGATAGGTGACGCCTATGGGATATTGCTTGTCAGCAAGTAAACAACCTTGAGACATCAATTCTGAAGTTCCGATTAGGTTTGACATTAAAACCAGTCTAACCCGAGACGCTTGATTACTACGCATGCACAGTGACTATAGTACTGGTTTAGAGCAATTATGTAACAGAGTTAGTTAATCAAAATGTTGTTGTATTGTATTGAATGTCAAATAATAACTTTAGTCAACGAGCAATACTATTAAAAATTGTGAGAAAAGAGTAACCACAAGGAGTTGAATAAAAATATTTGCCGACATAAAAGAGTAACCACAAGGAGTTGAATAAAAATATTTACCGACATAAAACTTTAAAGCCATGCCTTTAGTAAAGTTTCATTTCAGAGCGATGTTTTACATATTAATTTATGTATTCCATCTTATAGGTAGTATTGCCTAATTTTAGATTTGACGTTACTTTAAATTATTTCACATGAAATAATTTCGTTGTTTATAGTTAAGGCATTAACGTTGTGGAGGTTTAAAGACATTGTAATTTATTTTTATCAAACACTGTTTATTCCACTTTTTTGTAACGGTATAACCCTACCGGTTTCAAGGCTTTCACCTCATCTTCAGGGGAGCACAAACAAGTCTTGTTTGTGCTCCCCTGAAGATGAAGGGAAAGCCTTGAAACCGGTAGGTTTATACCGTTACAAAAAATTGGAATAAACAGTGTTTGATAAAAATAAATTACAATGAAATAATTTCTTTGAAAGTATTAGATTTTTGTTTACATTCAAATCGAAAGGGAAACAAGGGATGAAATATTTGAAGTCTCCAAATTGAATTGTTTTATTGATAAGAAAGAGACCTTCGTGGTCTTGTTGATTAGATATATGTCTTTCATTTCGGGGTTCACAGGTTCGGTATCCGTTGGTACCATGATTTTTTTCAAAAGGGATTCAAGTAAGATATTCCCTTTCGGCGTATTTAACGATTTTGTGGTTGGCTGGAAGACATTGCTTTATACCAATAACCCCACCTAATTTATTGTGTACAACGAAAGTATAAAAAAATACAATCAAAGACATTGTTTTTTTATATTATAAATTACGTTTGAGATAACAAAAGTATTTGGCAAGAAAACTATAATTTTTTTTCATTTAAGAACATAAATTCGAAAATTTTAATTTAAAAACGTAGTTTCTGGAAAGGCTTCTTCCACCGTGCTATGAGCTACAAAAGACAGCTGGATGTCATCATCCCAGGACAGCCCACCGTCACAAACAGGTCATACGACCTAAACCAAGAAGAAGAAGTTTCTGAAAAAACTTTTGTTTCGGTTAAATAAATGCTCTCATTTTACTTGAAAAAGACAAAATGAAAGCTAATATTACTGCTAAGGTACCGTTGACTGGATGAATCGTTGATACTCAAATAAATAAAATTCGTTGCGATAATTTACGTATATGTCGGACGATTGTCAAATTAGCCACTTCTATTTAAATACAAGCGAAAAAAAGGGAAGAATTTGAGAGAACATAGAAATATTTATGTATAGATTAAATTTAAAAAAAATATTAGAGTCGTGACCCAGAATTGGACCAAAAAATGTTGTCAGTCCGAAGATTCACTGGTCTGATGATATTAAATGTACATTGTGACCTCAGTGGAGGCATAGGATATGACGGAAATATAAACAGAAAATACTTGCCCGTGTCTATGGTTTGTCTATGAGAAAGATTCATAATCATCAATAAATTAATAAAAAAGTTGCCAAAAAAACAAAAGTGAAATAAGAAATGTCAGAGCTGACGTTAACCCATTGTAAAAGTGCTGCATCATTGTTTTGGAGATGTTGTATAATTACACATTTGAACAACTATTCACACACAAAATATGGTGGAATCGACGTGTATATTGCAACAATTATATATTATAGGCGGTTTCCAAGAACACAACAGTCGGAACTGGCTGGCGATGGTACACGAGCACATTGTATTCCGTTACCTCATGAGAAATTTAAATGGATTTGTTCCCATATGGATTGGTGCTATTGCAATATTTCCTATGCGGAGAGGAAGTTGTAAAAGATACTCAACTAACAACAATCTTATCGGGCTCAAGACGAGTGCAGCTTAAACTCCAATAAATAAATACATTGTTACTTTAACTATATATCTTTCTCTCTCTAGAATCCAAGTTATATGTTTTTTGCGTCCTTCAGTTTCCAGTTATCCTTATTTCTCCCTTGTGTTCATATTCTAGGGAAGTTGAATTGAAATAACAGTTCTAGCCTCATCCATCTTTAAAAAAAGTGTTCAATCTAAGATTTATTTATTTACCTCTTCTAGGCATACCTTTAGCGTTATTGATAAGCTAAATATCAGTTATCAGAATAAATCTTACTTGTTCTATTATGTTTTTCGGATATTTGTTATTAGAACTATAAATCGATTGTAATGACTAATTTTATGCAGTTTTTTTCAGAGCTGGTAGATTCTCCAATTTTTTAAAAATCTTCTTTAGATTCCAACGATCTCTTATTTAAGACACTTGTCATCCAGCTCGAGGTTTCGAGTTTTTCCTGATGATACAATTAAAAAAACAATGAAATTCTAGTTGAGCTCGTTATCAAGGTTATCGTTACGAGTATTTATGTGTGTGGGAGTATTATCAAAACATATGACGATGAATAGCGATTTACTTGTCGATTCATGTCTACATGAAAATAAATAAATAAATAAAATATCTCAAATACGAATAAAAATTACATAAGAATTTATGGATTTAGTTGTTTTAGAACATTACCCTGATCTTAAATTACGATAGAAGCAACTGATTATTCACTTGTCACAGATATCCACCATTTTGCGATCTCCTTAAATAAATTTATTCATATAATCGAAGAAATAAACCTCTAGTAAAATAATGAATTTGAAATAGAGTGATTGATGAGACGTACAACGAATTACGGAAGATGGCAATATTTTCACTGCCGGTATTAGAGATTGAAAAATGCAATTAATTTCCCCATAACACAATCACAGAGCTATGAAAAGAGTTAATCGTTTTCTGCATATGTGAACACGCTTCTGGTGTTCATGACTCGAATCGCTCTCGAATGCTATAATTCATTACATTGAAGATTGCACTAGTATGAAGAACGATAGATGTGAAAAAAAAAATCAAAAGTTTACGATAAAGTAAAAAAAGCAGATTTTAATTTACATATGTTCTATTGTACATACTTATAACTTTAGTCTGAAAAACAAATCTTTAGATATGTTAAAATAAGTTGTAATCCCTTTAAACCAAGCTGAAACCTTGAATGAAAATCAGACTGGAACCCATTTACAAATATGGAATACCATCACAAATCAAACTCCCAGGTAGGAAGATAGACGTCTTATGAATTAGAATACGCAGGCCATCAATTGTATTGTGCATGTTTTAGTTTTTTTAAATAACTATGTTGGTATAAAAATATAAATTGGTATGAAGGTTTAAATTTTAGTGGATAGTAAATTGGATCATTTTCAATAAATAACCCCTTTTAATAAAAAGGGAATTATCTTTGCTATTGATCTTACCAGTAAGGAAATTTTAAGTTTTTTAAAAGTGAAAAGAAGATTTTAATAGAAAACGTATTCTCTCTGAGTGTTATTCAAGATATAGAAAAATACTTTTAGATATAACACGTAAGATATTAATAAAGTAACTTAACATATATTTTAATTTAAATCTTTCTTTTCCGGAAATACGTCCGTTGTTATTCTTTTCCGCCTGTAGTTTATCGTGGAATGAGCATTCATTTAGCAAGGTCATTTGTATCGAGTGAAATCATATTAAAGAATATTGAAAATATTTGATCATTATCTCAGAGATGCTGGAGAAATTTCAATTTTCGCATGCTTCATATGAATATTTCATAATTTTTATGCAGAAAAATTGATTATACTCTTATTTCAATTATATGTATATGAAAGAGGAAGTAAACCAAGATATACACATATTTATTGAGTATTGCAAATGTGTTTTTTTAATGGGTTTGCATTTTTATGGATAAATTTATCAAGAATTATTTATTATACTTTTCAGCCGCCTTTTATACATTCGAAAAAAGGTTTTAAATGGGATCAAATATTTCACAGCAGTATATTATGTTAATTCATATAATTCATATACTTGATATCCTTGATATTATTTCTTTACATACTTGATATTATTTCATACATACTTGATATTATTTCATATATTTGATATTATATAATGATAATACATATCCCTGATACTATAATATTTTTTCTGGGTTAGTGCTGTTTAAAAGAAAACGAATCGCTTGGTCTTCCAAGAGTATTATGCACAGAAAACTTTGGCACTTTGTTAGCACCCTTCAATTTGTTTTATTTGGACAATTCACCCACATAAGAATAATAGTGCAATTAATAAATAAGCCAAAAATACAATTATTAGAGCCAGCGCAATAAAAGAAATAAAAAAAAAACACAAATTTTTGGACGTCTCAAAGCTCAGCAGATTAAACTTTTAATTATGACATATAAATGAAAAGTTTTTCATAGAAGGAAGAAATGTAATATTTATTGGATGTGATATTGACTTTTACCATGCCCAATGAATGTTTCATTTATAAAAGTTTTTCATAGAAAGAAGAAATGTGATATTTATTGGATTTGATATTGACTTTTACCATGCCCAATGAATGTTTCATTTATAAAAGTAAAACTCTCGCGTAAAAGACAACTAAAACCCATGATTTATAGTCTCGTCATCATCAGCTAGACTGTTTAAAGTCTAGGACTTAAGCCGCTTTGTAAGAATATTTATTGCGCTGTGAGTCACTTGCCTTCTCCCGTGACGTCAGATCTTAAGTCCGTCTCACTAGTACGAGTACTTAACACACTCAGATGTGTTGCCACTGGAGGAGGAGTCCCTTTGGACATTTACTTCTTGGGCCCAGCGCGACGTCGCGTACATAAAACATAGAGAAAATGTCGATCTTTCAGTGTAGATCGCGCTGGATGGGAATTTATTTTGTCCCCCATAACATTGTGAGTAGTAGTGGGCTCCAACTGCAGTCTCATAATCCAGATCACACTTGCAGCTGGGATTCTTTACAATACCCATTCTGTAAAGGTGACTAGCCATCACGCAGTGGCTCATCCGCGAGCTATACATGATTGACACTTCCGCTTTATCATTTTTATTGTTACATATTAAACCACGGTTTCAAAGGTATATATTAATGGATTGATTTATATCTAGACGTCATATTCACCCCACTCTTATGTATCGTTAATAAACGTTATAAATAATACAAGTTATCAATTAGTATATAATAACATAACAATTAAAGTGCGAATGAAATTAAGTAATATTCGGGTATGTTTGTATTATTACAATATATGCATATTAAGGCAATTACCCGCTCATTAAAAAAAATATTTTTTAAACCTACATGATGGGTTTTCAAAGAAATATCAAAACACCAGTTATATAAAGGACCGTAAACCATTCTTCCTTGACACCTACAGCCACAACACAATATGTTTCACTGCCTCTTTCTTTATCCTAAGAATCTTGAAAATTCAACGCAAACCTTACCAAACCTCATAGTCTAGCCATACTTCACGGCCCAATCTCCTCGAAAATTTAACCCCAACACGAGTATTACATTACATAATTATGTATACATCACAAACTGGTAAGTTTATTACCATGTTTCAATCTCTTCAAATAAGGTGAAAAATAGACTGGAACTCTTTTGTAAAAAATGGGTACCGATGGAAATATAACACGCACCCCCTGGGTTGGTAGATAGACGTGTTACCAACTATTCGATGGAGGCGGTGATGTGTTTTTATAAATTTGAAAAAAGACCAATTTGATTTTTTTAATGATTAATATTATATTTATTATTAATTTAATCAACAAAGCTAACTTGTTCATAATTATCTTATTAGAATTCCACGAAATTATATCGATTATTGAAATAAATTCCTATATAACTAGTGTAATACATTATACGATGAGTAGAATTTGAAAATGAGGGACATCACAAGTGTAGACAATAAAATGATCGTATGCGTTATTAAATATAAATGATTTGATGCACGCAGAGAAAATTAAAACGTTTTATATGATACCGTGCAATGATTCTGATCAGATTGCAGAATATTCTAGACAATGTTTTTCAATAGGAAGAATTATTTCTATCTAAACGTGTCAGAGATAATTATAATATATGGTATACACATTTTCTAAATATGTAGATAGTCTATACCAAGTTTCTTGTATCATTAGAAATATTCATACACGTGTGAAATTTAATTTTGAAAATTTCAGTGATTAAACACTCGTTGGGCTGTCTATGAAAAATACTTGTTACATTGATATTCAATAAAGATAAAGGAAGGAAAACCATTTAGACAGTCGATCGGAGCGTGGTTGTTATTGCGACAGGATTTTGAGTACTTGGGCTTTCAGGATGAATGACGTGTGCAAAAGATTTGTGTGGATCTTGAGTGTGGGTTTCTTCTTGTTGTTTTGAGTTTTGTTGTTCTGTATTTGTGTTTCTGTATATTTTTGTGTTAATTTTTGTTCTTATGATTGTGTGCGGTATATTATGGGATGAACATTTTTGGTTTTATTTTTGTTTCATTTTGGGTTCATTTTTGGTTTTACTTTTGTTTTTGTTTTTACGATTGTGTGCGGTATATTATGGGATGAACAGGTTTGGTCTTTCTGGAGTGATGATGTGTGAAGAGTTTGATTCCGCATGATGTTGTAATTGAGTGTCACTGTTTGTCAGGTTGATGAGAACGTGCAACGGGGTTTTGTTTTTGTGTAATCAAAAATCGGAAAGAAATATCGATATTTTTTCGTGCTAAATATACTCAGTGAGATACAGGCAAAAGCCTAGTTTACTGGGGATACGACAAATGAAAGGCGACAAACCCAGATCCATTAAAATGATGTATGTCCAAATTAAATTACCTGTTGTTTTTTCGCAAATTATGTATATTTCTTGTCATGTGTAATAATAAATAAAATAAAAATAAAATAAATGTTACATGATGAAAATAAATTAAACATTTATTCTTCAAGAATACTTTTAAGAATTATGTATTAAGTAAAACGATGAAGATCACGCTATGGAAGTTGTGGGTATGTTGAATGAACGAATGAAGAAAGACTAATAAAAGAAATGTATTGTGGAAATGTGAGTGGAACGCGTAGTAGAGGAAGATCTAGGAAAGTGTGGTTGGGTTAAGGGTGATATTTTGAATGAAGGCAACGTAAAAAATCAGATAAATCGAATGAGTAGTATGAGGTGTATGGATGTACTGGACGTGAAATACATGCTTTACTCTCTATGTTTATCTCGAAAGGGAAACGGCATGATGGAATGTATGAGTTTAAAAAAAAACAACAATTGTGAAACATGTACAATTAAATATACACTGAGAAAATTCTGATAAATTTATTTGTACGTGTAAATAAATCATATTTTCCAAATCATTTATTTGACATTTACTTATTTACAACTTAATTTATGCTATATATTGATAAGTACCACACTATTATACTTTTGAATTTTTAAACCTCCGTTGACCATTTGGCTTCCTCTACGGAATGGAACCCAGCCTGGCAAAAAAGCTCTTCTGGCAACGATACTCACACTTGTCCGAGTCTTGTAACTTCTACGTGGGAGATAGTGTTTCGAACATGTGCGATGTTTCTCAACCCGAAGATACGATTAATGGAGTCGACAACAATGTTGTCTCTAGGCCACGCTCTTCAATATATCCGAATAATTAGTTCGAATATCACGAAAGGCACAATACGAATGAAATAATATTTTAATGTATTATTTGTAGTTAAGGCATTAACATTGTGGAGGTTTAAAGAAATTGTAATTTGTTTTATCAAATACTGTTTATTCCACGTTTTGTAACGGCATTACCCTACAGGTTTCAAGGCTTTCATCTCATCATCGGGGGAACATAAACCAGACTCTCACACTTGTGTGAGTCTAGTCTTGTTTGTGCTCCCCTTATGATGAGATAAAAGCCTTGAAACTGATAGGGTTATACCATTACAAAAAGTGGAATAAAAAGTGTTTGATAAAACAAATAGTTTAATGTTTGTAAGGATATGATTTCAAATACTTTTTTTCCTTTATGGTTTAAAAATCTCCCAAAGCGTTATATTTTCGAATATATGCAAATTCTTTATTTTATTTCAGAGGTTTTAATTGTGATTCCGTGGCAAAAACGTTATTTATTTAGTAAATCTTTTATACTCACATCTTTCGGTTCAAAAGAAATTTCTTGTATGTCAGTTATCCCGCTAGATTGGTTTGTTTCTAATGAAAGTGTAATACAATACAACACTGACTTAGGATATTATAAAATCATGAGAAAGAACAACATTGTGTGGAGCAACAATAATAAAAAAGGCATGTCACACAGCCGCGGCCTTCTCAAAAATGATTGTCTGACAGACAATTAATAGTTCTCAGTGAGAACAAAAGTACGCCAATTAGCCAATGTTGTCACTAAATCGATCGAACATGCTTGATAAACATTATTAATTTTTTTTACTGCCTCAACGAGGTAGCTTTTTGTTATTTGACTAATTTTAAGAATTGATTCTAATTAAATGACAGTGGCCCACGCAATCTGTGTGAAGAATTGCTTCTTAGATTGAAGCAAAAAATCGTAGAAATATGCTCCTTATGCTACGAATATAATTAACGAAACATGAGCCAATTTAAATTTTAATATTATCCTAGAAGGGGCTATATGATAGAATTATTGACTTCTGAGGCCTAGTTGGTCAGACGCTAATCTTTTAACCCGGGGTTGCGGGTTCGATTCCGGTTGTTACAGGGTCCAAGTCTTGTTTGTACTTAAAGCTTGTTAAACCTCTTCAGATCTGGATTAATTCTAAAGTTTAAAAAAAATTCTTGTGTGTAAGAGTATTATTTACACTTAATGCAACATAGTGTCGTATTAGTTTAGATAGATGAATCCCATAAAGTTCAAAGTCGTTAATACAGTATCCTACACTTCATTTGGTATCAGAAAACAGAAATATATCACAAAGTGCATATGAACTTTGTGTCCATTATAATGGACGCCAGGTCTTAAAAAGTAAAGTACATTTCTGGTTCCTTAGAAATGATTGCCTTATGGAAATGAACCAGCCAAGATGTACTGCATACAGTAAAAGTGTGGTACAAATATTACAAAACTAAAATTGTGCATGATGAGATGTTTGAATGTGGATGAGGCGAAAGTTTTGTGATTAGATTGAAAATTATGGAATTCTGTTATTTATGCTTGTCTACCTTGTAAGGAGTACGGTGTTATGATATGTATGTACAATTTAAAAAATATATACATATTTGTACAGTACCCGGCGGTAAGTAATACACATCGGGCTTAAGAAAGAGAGTGTCGTTCATAATCGGCTAAATTCGGCTTTGTAGAGCGTCGTCTTATTATTTATTGAAGTTCCAATTTTCAATGTGGTTTATTTTTCGGATTATTATTTTTAAATTTTCTTGAACTTTATATTTTTAATGACATTTTGGCTACAAAATAAATGTACTCGTAACACATATTTAAAAAAATTAACCTTTCAATGTTATAACATTTGTAGGATGCGTTTTTCTTTCTATTCTGGGAGCAGTTAGATGGGTTTTTGGAGATGCTATTTCGCTCTCTCTCCAGCACTCCTCTTTTTTCATCCGGGCTTGGGACTGTCATCAATGGAGTAATGGATGAAATATCTGCTGGCAGTCATCTCCCAAAACAACTTCCAAAAAGATGGAAGGATAGCTGGGAGTCAATATAATGGTCCTAATAATAAACAGGCCGCAAGTCTTTCTTATAAGAAGTACGAAGAAGACGATTTCTTAAATTAAGGCATTTAGTCCTTGTCACACACTCCATGTCACTCACTGATTAATAATTTTGAAGGATTTTGTTTTATATTTTTGAGTTTTATTTATTTCGAATTCATGAGGAAGAAAATCGAAAGATAAAAGTTAGATAGAAGAAGATACCATTTGTCTCTTTCTTATACGCGTAGTTACACTTATAAGTACTACTAAATTATCTTGCTATTTCCGTTTTTTGGAGAACACGGAAATAATGGGCCAGAAACTGCCTAAATTTACATAATACTCGTAATATAGAAAAAACAACAAAATTATGTCAAGATTTTAGTTATGGCTGATTCAAGTCACGTTATGTGATTGGATCCAGATACTATCACACTAGAAATATTATTAATACTAAGGAATACGTTAAATTAAATTGGTGATACTTGTGTAGAAAATAATCATGTCTTCAAAGATATTCTAAAGTAAAAAATAACATTCGTGAAATTTACGTTCTGAAAAATCTTTACAACTATAGCCTTAATCACCAAAAAATATTTCTCAGGAAATTTAAAGTTGTTCATTTGAAAATAAACCACGTGAAGAATTTAAAAAAAAAATTTTACCATTCAAATCTCGCTTCTGTATTCTGCACTGGATTGCACAAATCGTCAATTATCTAGACATTTTTATAACAATAGGGTAAATGTTTTTATCTTACTAAGAGATCGTATCTTTGAAGAAAATGAATGATCCACATACGTTGAGCCCATGAGACCGATTGCCAAATTCAAGACCTCGACCATTAATAAGGCTAACGAATTACGCAACGTGATTGTATTCAAAATTAATTGCAATAAATAACTCTTAGCCCCGTTCAATGAAGATCAAAACAGAGTTACTTGTTCGATGAAGATAGCAAGAGAAAAATACTTTAATTGGAATTATAATACTATACTATAATTGGATATCATGAATCGCGATCTTGGCGGTATTACACAGAGGTTTAAGGAAAACTATTTAATCCTATAAAATTGCGCCATCTTCTTTTGAGGATGAATCAATAAAATCGTCCGTCTATTTAATGTATTACTTGCTATTTCCGATATGTTAAGAACCTGGGAATCAGAGCTGTAACATCTTCACAAGTCCCCATTCTGTCAACAGATTGTGCATTTGCCTCCCTATCTAAATCAGAATATTGTCAGTTCAAAGTCTCATCTTGCCCTTAATTGACTATGGGGGCGTTTGTTACATCGATGTTTGTGAATAGACTGGAGAGTCTCCAAAATGTTTGTATTCGGTTTATTTTTAATCTAAAAAAATATGATCATATATCCACATATCGTGCCCGACTCCAATGAATTGAAATAAGACTGCGAAGAAATGTCAACTCTCATAGCAGTGTTGAAAAATCCAAGCTGTCCTCAGCATCTGTATTAAAAATTCAATTATCTGTTTTAGCATAGACTATCCTCTCTGGTCACACGGTAGAATCCTTGTATATTCGGAGCATCACACTTCATTCTATATATCATATTATACGGTTCACTCGGCTCAACTTTAGAACGATCTTCCTGTCTCAATAAGATGTGCTTCATCCGTATCGAAATTGAAGAATAAACTCAAAAATAACTTTTTACTTCAAACTCTTCCTTTTCTTTAACTCCCTTACAATTATCTTAATCCCTGTTGTTCTGCAATACCTATCTTTTATTTAAATGTTTGATGGTTTTGTTAAAATATTGTTAATATAAAAAAAACAGTGTGGTATTGACACGGCTATGCAATCAATAATAATTATGAAACCAATGTCTGCTTTTTACTTCAAGTCTCTGTTATATCTTTATGATTGGCTGTAAGAGATTGTCAAATGACAATAAACCTGCCAGGTTGTACTGTATTCAACGAAAACGTAATATAATAGAATTTCTTTCTTTAATAGAATGAGATACATGGTATATGTAGGTAGAATTTCTTTATCCGGATCC